>OZ014457.1:805379-1114884 GCA_963966035.1 Acleris laterana
GCCTTGGGCGTAGACCCCGTTACAGAGTAATTTACTTTCAAGCACGTTCCACTTTTATCAAAGTTTCCTTTGAAGGATGTTTAATGGAACCCATTCAGGTTGTTATTAGATTAAGCTATTTAAAATCCATTACTAAATGGACTTTCACAAACATATTTGAGTTAAACGTTATTTTAAATAGTGAACGTAATTGTACAGTCGGCCAAAAATGTGGTCTACCACCCTACGGTTGAAGTTCATTTGCACGTCGTGATACAACAAGTACGATTTTCCCTTACAATAATATGATGACAATGACAAGTGTCAATCTTAGTGATAATTAGATCTTACGGATACTTTTGTCAAAACTGATAGTAGACAACTTTCTTGGCCGACCGTACTATATCGATGCAAATATTTGCTGCTTAAATACAACAGAACCACAAAACCAAAACAGATATAGTTTGATTTAAAACTTAAAGTATATAGCATTCTGAATATAAATGCAACACAAACACATTTCGATTTGTGTCCATTTTGTATTTAAGCAACGTATGTATATGGCAGAGAATAGCGTTCATTGAAATGAAATTTGAAAATCAATCGATAAAGTGAAATTCAATACAATTATGGATTACCGTTAAAGACATGGGGCTCAAACAAATACATTAAATGTACATGGTAGTAATAGACGGGGCATAGCGACCAAAAGAGAGATCTAAAATTTGTTACCTCGAGGTAACAAGTCGTTTAGTCTACTTTGCCCCGCCCGCCTCTGAGGCCGTATCTATGTCATCTTTTTGGGCTCAAAACAAATTTCAAATGCATATTTGCCAAAAACAACTCACCAGCTATTATGTAAGCGACCACTAACACTATCACACCAACATTGCTGAAAAGGAACGCTAATATGTTCCGTAGGTAGTTCCTTATCCTCGATGCCAGTCTCCTCTTGCGCCTAGGCATTCTTTCATCCTGTGCCAAAGTTTAGCACTGACGCCATCTTGAATCCGTCATACACCTGGCATGGCAATGCCAGTCAGTCTTTGTGGTGTCATTCAGCTTGGCAAGTTGAGTCATAGGTCTATGCCAAAGTCAAACCGCTCACAGTCTGCTAAATGCCGTTCGGTTTTGACAAATTGAGGCCAGTCAAAATAGCTTGGCTAGTCAATTCATTATGTTGTAAAGATCAGTACGTGGTCAGTGAGGACCAAGTCAATACTATTAAATATGCCTCCTGATTAGGTAGGTTTTTGCAGACATACTGTTAGGTAGATGATTATCTTCTTCAATTAGTATTCACGAAACCGGATCTGAAACCGAAAATAAAAAAACTATTATCGCAAAAGAACTTCAAAATCTCAATTCTTAAATTTTATTGCGGGTGGTAGGACCTTATGCAGGGTCCGTCCGGATCGCTACCACTATCTTATCCATTAACCTATCATCAGCAGCAGTGTTCTCATTGTTGTGTTCCGGTTTAGGGATAAGACAGCCGGTGAAATTACTAGCATAGAGGCATTCCATCTTGGTCTTCAGGGTTGGCAACGCATTTGCAGTCTTAGGAATTGCATTGCAGTCTTGTGAATGCGAATATCTATGGGTCACAGTTTCCACTTACCATCAGGTGGCCTGTGTGCTCGTTTGTCTTTTCTATGCCATAAAAAAAAAACTTGTACCCAAAATATACAATAAAATTAGATTATTAAGACTAAGTCCTAAATTGAGTAAATTAATGATAAAAACTAGACTAAAAGAGTGTCTTCTCGACTTATCGTGATTGAGTGTGTGTGTACATATATGTAATTATGTGTATATACGCCTGCATGTGCTTTTCCTTTTGTATGTATGTCCTTCTTTGATTTGGCTCACGAAATTGTTATTTGTTTGATAGGATAAATTTAATAGCTTAAGACTGCGCCGAGCGTACGCCGGATGTACAGTGGCGCCCTCATTACTATTGTTGTGTTATCTAATAAATTAAAGTATTTTCTTGAAATTGGTCGGTAGTTTTTTGTACTTCAAATGAAAACACAACTTATACAACACAACTATAACACATAGTTTAATAACAATTCACCTTCTAGTTATCACTTAACGGAAAAAAGTGGCCAGCTTTTCCCGTTAAGCTGACTACTCAAAGGGTAATAGTTATTAAAGTTTGTTACGTGTCCCATAAATTGTGTTTTTACTTGCGCTACATAAACGTATCGTCTGATTGCAAGGTTTTTTTTAGTTAATTAGAAAACACAATAATAGTAATGAGGGCGCCACTGGACGCTCGGCGTTTGCTCCGTCTTAAGTTGTAGGTATAAGAACTGAGCGCGTCTCGCCATCAAACGTTTGGCGGGAATATAAATGTATTAAATGACGACGCGCTGGCCTAGTGGGTAGTGACCCTGCCTACGAAGCTAGCGGTCCTGGGTTCAAATCCCGGTAAGGGCAGATATTTGTGTGATGAGCTCGAATATTTGTTCCTGAGTCATGGATGTTTCCTATATATTTAAGTATATATTTCTCTATATAAGTATTTATATCGTGGTCTAGTACCCATAGTACAAGCCTAGAGCTTAGTTTGGGACTAGTTCAATTGGTGTGAAATTGTCCCCTTATATTTATTATTTTATTTAAATACTATGTTGTACCTTAAATTTATAAATTAATTTAAAAAAAACAAAGCAATTCACTATTATAATCAAGTTTTCTGACTATTCCACAAGCCACATATTGAAATAATTTTCAGTTTTCCGGCAGAAAATGGTTTCGGTCTGAAATATTGGT
Source organism: Acleris laterana (assembly GCA_963966035.1). NCBI lineage: Eukaryota > Metazoa > Arthropoda > Insecta > Lepidoptera > Tortricidae > Acleris > Acleris laterana. Next base: position 808,140 of record OZ014457.1, read on the forward strand.
TTTGCTCGGTCAGTAGCTCCATCCAGTTAAATGGGTTAATCAAGTATCCATAATTTATGTATTATAGATATTCTCTCAGTTTAGTGACTTTTTAAAGTGTTTTTGTCCTTCACTTGCTATATGGAAATTTAGGGTAGAGCAGAAAAACAGCAATAAACATCCGTAATAATGTTAGTTACTGGATTTCTCAGTCAGTTATAAATCATTTTTCATGTTTTTTGTAGACAGAAAATATCTCAGGCGAGGTCTCATATTAATTTCGGCATTATTAAATTTTGATCATGGAATTCATGGAAAGTCAACAGAACTCGTGAACAATTCGGAATCGGTTCATTATTTTTGAAATTTTTAATATTCTAGCTTTGCGTTCGCCATTAAATATAAGCTTCTTAACTCGGTAAGTTTATGTTGCCAGCCCTAACATTGTTTGGACAGCCAATCAAAACTGTTCCACATGTTTATAAACCGCTAACAAAATAACGGAAACAACTGGATATAACCGCATTGAATAAAATGGAGGAAAATTCGTGAAGATTGTAAAACTAAAACAAATATGTTGAAACATGTTATACAGCCAACAGCAACAATGATCAAGATCTCTAATAAATAGTCTTGATAGTTGGTCTTAACAAATTTGACATGTGTTTTTGAGATTTCACAACAATATCTGAGAGACTGGCCCTTGAGGCGAAGGAAGCGTCAAACAAACTAGTATAAACATAAACAAATGAAAAGAAAACTCGTACTATACTAGTAATATTTAGGTATTTGTTGATTTGTTTGTTAGTACCTAATCGAGTTCTGGAAAGATTTGTACGAATAATGTGAAATAAGGAATTTAGTGGTGGTATAGAACCTTGTTCGGCCAGATGGCTACGTCCATCTTATCGTTTAACCTACAGCCAAGCAACAGTGTTCGCATTGTTGTGTTCCTGTGGGTGTCTGAGCTAGGCTGCAGATGAACGGACGGACATGGCGAAACTATAAGGGTTCGTAGTTTGACTACGGAACCCTAAAAATGGATTTTTGGGTCATGGAATCAATCTGTGAAGTTGTCATCTTCGGGATAATTCGATTTCAACCCGAACGACGGTCGGTCTCCCAGGTAATGAAGATTAATTTGAACCTGACACTTTTTTACTTAATTCAATTTAGTATTGGCATAGAATTAAGAATTATATTATGATAAGTCGACATAACGTCAAAAGCAAAGTTGTTTTCCCTGCCTTGTTTTTCAAAATGGTTAAAATTGTATAATTTACTATATTTACTATTGATATACGTATCATTAAAACTATTGTAGTTAAAGTATGCTTTGTCACTTTCTGTCAAATTTAAATGTGACAGTGAAAGAGAAGGACAAACGGTACGGGAGAAACTGTTTTTTTAAACTTGCTAATAAGCGAAATTAAAATGTATAACTATGCCCAATTGCAGCTTTGTACAGTCAACAGCATAAATAAGTGATAATTTATGTACCTTGTTACTTTAACGTCGTGTTTGAAATTTTATACAAAATTGTGAAACGATTGAAAGCAACAAGGTGCAGAAATGATCACTTATTTATGGTGGTGACTGTACATAGTACCAACAATCTCTAAGGTAGACCTCGGACAGACGGACAGATGGACATGGCAAAACTACAAGGGATCCTAGTTTGACCTTGGAATCTTATATCTCAGGAAGGGCCTAAGTCACTAAGGGCCTGTTCCACAATCGACGAGTAAATTAATCTGTCATTTAAAGTTAGCTCAGTCCTTGTATATTTTCAAGTGCGAGAAAGAGAAAGGGCTACATGTATGTGTCAAATGTGTATTACTTGTCGACTGTGTAACAGGCTGTAAATCCATATCCATACTAATTCATACTTTCATACTAATATTATAAATGCGAAAGTGTGTCTGTCTGTCACCTCTTCACGCTTAAACCGCTGAACCGATTTAGGTGAAATTTGGTGCAAAGATAGTTTGAATCCTGGGAAAGGACATAGGATAGTTTTTTTCCCGAAATTCATCCCCTAAGTCCCCGTGTGGTAGCCGGATTAGAATAGTGCCACTCCGTATCTTTCCGTGGATGTCGTAACAGCCGACTAAGGTAATAAAGGCGAGTAGTACTGTTAGGCGATGGGCTTGCAACCTGTCACTAATACACTGGTAAACATCTTCGCCTAAGTGTGCAAAATGTGGTTACAGAATTATCAAAAAGTAGACAGAAAATATCTCAGGCGAGGTCTCATATTAATTTGGGCATGATTAAATTTTGATCATGGAATTCATGGAAAGTCAACGGAACTCGTGAATAATTCGGACTCGGTTCATTATTTTTGAAATTTTAAATATTCTAGCTTTGCGTTCTCCATTAATATAAGCTTCTTGGTACTACTCTTTAAGTTTATGTTGCCAGCCCTAACATTGTTTGGACAGTTGTACTCAAAAAGTTGTAAAGAAAAAAAAGTGGCATGTAGCTTTAAAACTTCCTTATTTCATAGTGATTCAAGTCATGCAAGAAAACACTGTTTTTTTTTTAAATTAATACTTGAATTAAGGGGTTTTTCGTATCACGGACATAAGGAAAAATGACAAAAATAAATAATAAATATTAAAATGATCAATATCTCGGAAACCGTGAAACTTAGCATAATAGTAAATGTGGTCAAAAATGTTCAGAATGACCCTTACTATCATCCCTTAAAACCCCTACACCCGACTGCCAAACACCCTGTATTTCTAGATTTCTATAAGCCCTTAAAACATAACGTCGCGACATTAATTATTCCGATCGGCAAACAGGCGGCGGCTTCAGACCGACGGCTGTCAGCGGCGACAGCTCGGAGACAAATCGACGCCTCTATTTATACGCAGGTGCTGCGCAGGCGGCGATCAACACCGCCCGTAGATCCGTCACTTACATTGTTTCCAGACTAGAGGCGGACTTTCTTTGACTAAAGACACCACTACAGCCCAACAGTAGTCTTAAGGGTTAGAATTGGGCCACTCCATGTCCTCCCTTGGATGTCGTAAGAGACGAATAAGGGAATAAAGGCTTGTAGTATTGTTAGACGATGGGCTTGCAACTTGTCACTAATACACTGGTAAAACCAAACCAAACCAAGAACCAGTTGTTAGAGTTGTTGGTAATTCTTTAGCTCTGCCCATCCCACTCTGGGAATGAACGCGTGATTATGTTCGCAGTATTAAGATTGCAGTCTTAAGATTGGTAGTTTATGGATCTCGGAGCTCACTTACACTTTGATAAATAAGTAAGTAAATAAGACTTACAAGTTCCAAAACAAATAAATTTAAATTTATTTTTATTATTTTCTTACTAATTTTCTTCGCGCTATGATAACAACTGGAATTTAATGAGAATGCAAAGCATTTGACCTACTTCATTTCATTTGGACTAATGACACGAAAGATCGAATGTTTATTTAGTCTAGACTTTTGATCTTAACACTATGTTTTGAACCGTTTGGTAATATTTGTTGATACGTTCACAGTGAAACACAAAAAAGCGTTTATCTTCGTATAGTTCTGCATTTATTTAATAACTGGGGTCATGGTACCAGTGTTGGACACTTTAAGCTGACATGTACCAATGGACACTTAACTTTTAATTCAAAGATCCCACGGTCCTAAATTGATTGTTGTACAAATTAATAAATCTTATCTTTTGTAAAATAAGAATCAACGTGTTCATTATTGGTACCTTGTCCATTATCATCCTATTTAATATATAAAAAGCCCCGATATAACTTTGACCTTTCAGAGCTTACCTCTTAACACGTTCACTGCGGGAGAAGGCACAAAAAGCCCCATGCGTGGCCGTAATCCTGTGCGGCACTGAAAATAGTGTACTTTCGTACGGTGCGGGGAGCGTATCTTGGCCAATCGTTGTAGTAGGACAGAGACAAATATTGTTTTCTGTATTGCTCTTAAATTTTGATAATATGGCATACTTAGTTTACGTAGGGGGCACATTAGACCTCTCCCGCACTGAATGACTTTTTTTTCATTTAGGTGCGGGAAGGGGTCCATTAGACCTTCGACCCATCACACGCCCCATCCGCACTGGATGTTGACAATTTCAACGGGTAGTGATGCACACGAACCGCGATAGGCGATTGTTTTAATTACCGAGGTATTGTTTGTGTTTGTAGTGTAAATTTTGTGAAGAAAAATGAGTGCACCATGAGGGGCGCAAAACGAAGCTGAATTTTTTATTTGACTCTGAGGAAGAAAATTATACCGAAGGATTAAGGTATCAAAAAGTATACCAAGTAAGTCGAAATATAAATAATGAGAATGTGACGGGCGGTATAGATGTGAATACGTTTTTTGATTCTGACAGTGATGAGAGCGTTTTTAACTTAAAATGTCGTAAGGTGAAGAAAATTCATAATGACAGAATACAAAATCAGGTTGCAACTCAGATTGATGCGTCATTATGTTCTTCGCGTGATTCGATTAAACTACTATTTAGTTACGACGGTTTTTATTTTTCTGGTTTCGTCGGGTGAGAATACGTTTGTGCGATGTCTAACAACCTTCTTTAGGCAAACGTATTCTCTCCCGATAATATAGTAATCGTTTCCCATCCCTAAAATGGCATAATTCGGTCGATTCAGTGCGGCAAAAGGTCTAAAAGACCCCACTGTTTTTTGTTTTTTTTTTAAATAGTTCTATATGTCTGAGACCGGGGCGAAGCCAGAACCATATTGCTTAACAGATGTAGATTGCTTATGTATAAATTTCTATGCAGTACGGTAAACCTCCACGGAAAAATAACTAGTTTTTTTTTTCTTGCGAGGTGGGGCACAATGGACCTAGTGCCGCACTGAAGTTTAAGTAGGGTAGGGGCTCTTTGGACCTATTAACGCACCAGAATAACAAACCTGTAAATCAGTCCCGCAGCCAACGTGTTAAAAGGCTCAAGCATTTTACATGAAATTAAGTAAGAACAATCACGCCAAAACTAGCCCTATTTAAAAAAAACGCGTGCATATTAGTTCACTTGTTTGGGAGTTACGCCGCTATAGATAGATACACAAATACACGGATACATAATTTAAGTTAGGTATACTTTCCCTTTTTTTGAGTTGGGGTTTAAAAAAGTTTTAAATGGGGTCCAAAATAGACATAATTATTTCTATTGTTACATTTAAACTGAAATTTCATTAAATTTAATTTTAAATCTATAATTTTCTAGCATTTATGCTGGTCTTATTGATACACCCGACACTCTGGTAAGCTTACCAATAAATAGAGCAAGTTATTTCGGCACCCGCATCTATTTTTCATCTAATCTAAACAAAAAGGTAAAACGAGAATGACAAATGAAGTGCGTACGGCTTAGCAACTCTGCGCTATTACTACAAAAAGGCGTATCTACAATTTGCTAGTAAATTAAATTGTACTTTTTAGGTGTATTTATAGAGTGGCATATGCAATAAGGGTTTTGTAGGAGATGTGTGATTTTGTAATATATTGTACAAGTCACGTCAGGCGATTATTTATCGATGTAACCTGTATTAGGTCTCGTAGGTATTTCAGAGAATTGGATTACGTGAAAGAACTTTTAATAATACTATTTTTGATTAATATTGCATAGATTTATACTTAATGAAAAATGTGCGTTGTGGGTGTGTGTATTAAGAGAAATGTGGCCTAAAAGAAGATGTAGTGACTAGGATTGAAAAGGGCATGCTTCGATGGTTCGGTCATTTGGAAAGGATGGATGAAAGAAGATTGACGAAAGAGATATACAGGGCGAAAATGAGAGGAAGGGTTGGAACGGAACGGATACGTTTTTGTAGCGCAAGTAAAAACACAATTTATGGGATACGTAACAAACTTTAATAACCATTACATTTTGAGTAGTCAGCTTAACGGGAAAAGGTGGCCACGTTTTTTCCGATAAGTGGATAACTCATAGGTGAATTGTTATTAAACTATGTGATATACCCTATAAGTTGTGTTTTCATTTGTAGTACAACTACCGACCAATTTCAAGAAAATTATTTAGATTACTAAAAAACACAATAATAGTAAGGAGGGCGCCACCGTACATCCGGCGTACGCTCGGCGCAGTCTTAAAGACCCTGTAAGAAAAATGTCTAAACACGACGAAACAAACAGTCAAATTTGTTTTACATTAGTAACAAAACGTTTGTCGTCAACCTCTTTACTAAACCTATTTTAATAATTAGACGCATCTCAATAAATAAAATGAAACGTGTGCTAGTTGCTCTAAATAACTCGTTATAGAACCGCCGGGGGAAGTCGCTGTCAATGCTGAATATTTATTTTATCTAGCATCGTATTAATCAGTTTTATAAATATCTTCATCATCAACTTAAGTTTATGTATAGAACACGCCGTCGGGTTCACACAAACCATATAGGTACTATCAGCCCAATGGAACCCTGACCCACCATAGAACGGTGTCACAGTGACATTATAAAACAATTTGTTTGACACTTCTTATGACTTGATTCATAACGTCTCTGTGACACAGTTCTATGGTGGGTCAGGGTTCCAATGGTCTGATAGTACCTCCAATAATGTAGCCGAGCTTTAGTTTTCAAATGGGTACTGCACTGGGGTGTTATTCTCTCAAAAACAATGAACGGTCGGACGAACGAGCGAAATCGCATCAGGACGCAAAAACGACGGGGTGTTATTACTTTGATGAGTCTGTGTGTCTGTGTGTCTATTTGTGTCTGTCTGTGGCATCGTAGCTCCCGAACAGTTGAACCGATTTAGATTTGTTTTCTTTGTTTGAAAGCTGAATTAGTTGGGAGTGTTCTTAGACATGTTTTATCAAAATCGGTTTAGCTGTTTTTGAGATATTGACCTTTAAAGTTTAAAAAGCGTGTTAGTTTTTATTGAATTTAAAAAACCCCCGCCTCTAAACAGTTGGTAAAAAACATCAAAAAAGTAAAAAAATAATAAGTATTGACCCTATTACCTTAATTATTTTAGATATTAATATTTGGATTCAAGCGTCGCAGTGCAGTTGGTAGTTACCCTATTTATTCAACCAGTGCCAAACAACTCGATACGTAGCCAATTTAATATAGAAATCAGTTAATTTAGTTCTGAACGTGTAATGACGAAAATAATTGGAAGCTGTGTCGACATAAATATGTATTTTGGTTCAATTAGTCTTGTTTGAAGAACATGTTATTAATGGTCTCGCTTACTTTATTCCAGAATATATTTCAAGTAATATAGGCCGAAGATATTAACGTTGAACTTCTTATGAGATCTTTTTCGCTCTAATTCTATGAAGAAGATTTTCATTTTAATTTATTCAAGGTTTGCGTGTTTTTTTTTAATTTAAAGTATTATTTTGATAAACTGGTAAAGAATTAATTATAAAATAAAGGCACTTTAACATGTTTGAGTGAACCAGCTTCCCAAGAAGAGACAATACTGTTTAGAAAAAGCACCGCAAAAAATCATCTTTATTATTCAATTTTATTCAAAGGGGTTTGGGTAAAAGTGTTGTCATTTGTAAAAGTCATTCATTTTCAAGGTGAGCGGCCATTCGGAATAGTGGTAAATTATGATAGAATTATTCAAAATAAACATGTTTTGTTATGTAATAGAAAACTCTTAGGTGCATCGGAGCCGAGATATTTAATATTCTTACCTGGGCGTACTTTTAGTACCAAAAACTTAAATCTTAAATATCTCGTCTCTGATATTATTAAACGCCATAAATTATATATGTCTATGTGTATTTCGAGGTCCTCTAAATCACCATGTTAAAATCATCCGCGGCCGCTGAAAAAAAAAAGACAATATTCTTCATTTAAATTTACCCAATGCCCTTTAAAGAGTTTATAATTAAACTCATGCACTCTTTTACTGTGGACCTTACGAATAAACGTGGAATAACGGTGGGGTAACTAAACCATGCTTTGTCCTTATCTGTCAAATTCAAATGTCACAATGACAGATAAGGACAAAGCATGGTTTAGCTACCTTTTTTTTTTTTTTTACGTTGAGGAAATGCATTTACGCATCGTCCCCCCCGGCTAGAAAACGAACGAGTAGGAACGAACGCGGTCGGACGAACGAACAAGTGAATGTCGCAGCGGCGAGTTTAAGTAGTCCCGTCTGAGCGAATAAAACACATTTTAGCGTGTGCATTTTCAATTTGGCAGCCTGGGTTCTGTAGATGAGATCGAACGTATAAGGCCGCTGTCTACTTGAGTTTGAGTTATTCTAGTCGAGGTTCTCCTTTCAGAGAATAAATACAGAGATGTTTATCCAACTATTAGGTACACGTTTCATCGACATTCTGCAGATCGCAACATAAACGGGGCAGAGCGTTTTGTAAGTGCTTTGCAGTTGGTAGGGTTATCAAAGAGTGGAAGGGTGGAAGTTAAACACAAATAAGGTTAGGCGGGGCTATTGTAACTCTTCATACTAAGACGTGTTCTACTTTTAAAATTAGTATGAAAAGTTACAATAGCTCCTCAGACGCAATAGCCCCGCCTGAGTTTACTGGGTAGTGATTCTGTAAACAACGCCGGTCGTGCGGACTGTCGAGTGATACCAAGCGGCGAGATTAAGTAGTCCCGTCAGTGCGAACAAAACACATTGTAGCGCGTGCATTTTCAATTTAGCAGCCACGATAGGTCGAACGTATAAGGCTGTTTAATTGAAAATGCACGCGCTACAATGTGTTTTGTTCGCACTGACGACGGGACTACTTAATCTCGCCGCTTGGTATCACTCGACAGTACGCACGACCGGCGTTGTTTACAGAATCACTATCCTGGATTTGAAGAGTACTTTTTGAAATTAAGTATTATTAGAAACGTTCTACCAAACTCTAAATAAGCAAGAGAAATATCATATGTTCGATAAAAAGAACCTAGGTTTTGTTGTATTTATTTATCTCTGTAGCAGCCCTCGCTATTTATCCAACTCCGGCTCAGCATATCTGGCTTTTGTACTCGCATGTTTGTTTTTGTTTCTGTGCTAATTTGTATTGATCAGGCACAAGGTAAACTGCTTCAAATAGTTCACACGATGTATTTGCTATATCTGACTCGTATCGCGGAGTTCAACTGTGAATTGTTTGGATTGTTAGAATGAGAGCCACGTGGGCTGGGTTTTATTTATTTTGTCAGATAAATGAGAACGAGGGAATGATACTTACCATGTCTAGTCTATTGGCTCATATAAAATTGGTCTCCGAAAAATTTTATTTTCATTTTTAAGTCATAATTATCGCAACTCATCATAATGCATTTTTTCAAGAAACTATTACTTTTTTTAGATTTTTATACATTTAACATAACCTAACCTAATTTTATGTACACGTAAGATATTTAAGAAATTCTGAAAAGTTTACGGTTCCATGAATCATTAGTATTAAAAAAAATATGAAAAGTATGAAGTGATCTGAGTTTGAAGTACTCTACTGTGTACGAACACTATCACCAAAAACCACAAGACGAAGTATTAGCTTAGTTTCTATTCAAAGTTATTTAGTGCTAAGTTAGATGATTTTAGTATCTACCACCTTTTACTCAAAAATTAATTCTCTCATTTGTTCGTTCGTTTGTTCTTGTTTGTTTGTAAGGACCAAAAATCAGGCCACGCTAATCAATCAATTAAATTATCTATGAAACTTTTCCGTTGTGACACGAAAATTAGCCATACAATGTAGGGATACTTTTTGTCGCACAACGGAACATTTTTCGTCTTTTTTATTTACTTATTGTAAATATGTTTATTTTTACATAGTACCATAATCTAAATGTCGCGAAACTGTCAGTTGGTTGGTGACTGATGCGCTCAATAACGTAATACTACTTGGTAGGTATAGTCAACCAATTTGATTTCTAGGCCTTTTTGGACTATGTCAAAGTGACGTTGTCAACCAAATCGTAAGAGACTCCCTATGATTTGGTTTACAACGTCGCGTTGACAAAGTCCATAGTGGCCTAGGAATCAAATTGGTTGACTGTACATAGATACTAATGCTTACTTAATTACTACTTTAATTAACGTTTGGAGTGCCAGAATGGTTATGCATATTATAAGTTCAAATCACCCTAACAGGACTAACTATCAGACAGTAATATTTGTGTAAGTAATTTTTGTTTCTAACAAGCCTATTTTTAATTTATTTTCATCTCGTAGTAGGGGGTAGGTATTTGTTATAAATTTTGGGAGTCCAATATTCTTCAAATATTCAAATATTTTTCTTCGGTGTTTGTATGGTTAACTGGGCGCTTAACTGTGGTCCAACTATTACACACTCATACACTCGCATCTGTATGTAGCTGTAACGATAGTCTTTATTTACCTACAAATTTGTAAACTACTTGCATGTATCTGGTAGTTGTTGTTCGTTCTTTATTCATAGCTCATAGGTGGATGTCTGTAATTGGCACTATTGTCTAGTTAAATTTACTGTTTACATGATTTGTAATGTGCTGTTGATATCCTTAATAAATAAATAAATTAATTAATTAATTAATTAATTTAGTCCTCACCCAAAACACATTGCGAATACCCACTTAACCCCCTGGGACAGCTTCTCTGGTACCTTCCAGAGGCCAGAAAATCGAAGTTCGAATTCATATTAGCTCCATCCCTGTCACTCGTCATTCGAGACTAAATAAGGAGAAAGGAATGGAGCTAACGAAACTCCGAATTTCGATGCAAAGTAGTAGCTCCATTCCTTTCTCCTTATTTAGTCTCGAATGACGAGTGACAGGGATGGCCTCAGTACCTATACCGACTTTGATTTCCGACGCGACCACCTGAGCTCGCCGTCACTGCGATTTTAAGGGAGACCGTCATAGGTACTATTAATAAATACCTTGCCATAATAAATCTGTGCTCATAAAGGCGCATTCACATTACTAATAATTAAAAAAACGAAATAAAGATAGTGTTGCCAACGTGGTCATGAGCAGCAGACTATGATTTTTATCTTTTCTATTTTATTTTTTTAATAACCTAACCTAGCTTACGCTTTAACTATCCCAACAAAAAGCAAGTTTTAAAAACCCAACTGCTGTTAGGATAATGTCGTCAATATAGTATCATTCGACGACGACGACTAGTTGGTAGTGACCCTGCCTACGAAGCTAGCGTCCTGGGTTCAAATCCCGGTAAGGGCAGATATTAGTGTGATGAGCGCGAATATTTGTTCCTGAGTCATGGATGTTTTCTATATATTTAAGTATATATTTCTCTATATAATTATTTATATCGTTGTCTAGTACCCATAATACAAGCTTTGAGCTTAGTTTGGGACTAGGTCAATTGGTGTGACATTGTCCCCTAATATTTATTTATACATATTTTATTTCGCCCTTTTTACAATTAAAAAAGTACCCAGTGATACCCGCGACGCTAAGACAACAAATGTGACTTTTTATTTTCCCAAACATTAAAAGTCTATTTATGACATCTAATTCTTTGATTTAAAGTAAAAGCACGTGTTGCAAGCTAAGGCTAGTTTTAGCCTGTAATACTTGATGTAAAAATAAGACACGATAAAAAGAAAAACGTCTATTCAACCAACTTCACATACTTACTATAATTTAAAAAGACAGGTGGGTTATTATGACATAACTATGCAGTTCAGTTTACAGTGAGTGTAAGGGACAGAGCTATGGCAGTTATATATAGCTCTATCCTTTTCTCTCAGCGTAAACAGAATTGCATAACAATGTCATAATAACCCCCCAGAAGTAAAAGAAGACAGGTGCTTAATAAAGTATCGTATTGTCAACTTTACGATAGCTCTTATATACTTGACAGTAATGGCGGCCCAGTATGAATAACACGATAACATGTCAAAAGCAATATTGTAGGGTAAAACCGTATTGCCTTTGACGTGTTATCGTATCGTATCGTCAGTCAACTTTACGATAACTCTCATGTCGGATCACTTCGTTTACCCGAATTTCATTTGCCATAATTGTGTCACTTGCCATAATGTTAATTTTCCATAAAGCATTTTTTTCTGAAACTGTAAACCTGTCAGATAATTTTTACATGCCATCGTATACCTAGAGCCCAATAGGTTAGGTAAGGTTTGTTTTATAACAATTCTGAATAGTTCACGATTTCAGAAAAAATGCCTTTATGGCGAATGAATATTATGGCAAGTGATAGAATTATGGCAAATGACTTTTGGGCAAACGACAGAGAACCCTCTCATGTATTTGACAGTAATGGCGCCCGAATAAAACATAATACGTAACACTTCAAGGACAATATAGTCTTACCCAGTAGAATAGAGGCCATATTTAACTTAAATCTCTAGCGAAAAGCTCCATTTTCAAAATTAAAACATGGCATCTATAAATCAATTCGAATCTGAGCACCGCTTTACAATTTGAAACCTCATAAAAAACCAGCGGCGTATTTTATCGCCGCTAACAATAAAAGTTGTCGGCACACACAGGTGAGTTGGTTTCTGAACGATAAATGAGACACGCCTCTACCAATATCAACCTAAACACACAGTATCAAAGTACAAATTATAATGAACTCGGAATAATCTGTTTACGTTACGTTCGAAAATACGAATTACGCTGTCATTCGGCTTCAGATCGTATTTCGATGGATCAATTTCGAAATTGGCCTGGAAACTTTAGGAAGTTCGGGAAAAATATGAAAATTATTTTAACGATTGGATAGGTAGCAAAAGTTGGTGCGGAGTTTTATTATGAATAAAAATGTATTACACAAGCCCGCTATTTCACCATCTTGACAATGACATGGCAGTTGACAATTCGGTATACTTTGAAAAGTTAACACGCTGATACATCACTGGGGTTCATATAGTGCACTGTCATTGTCATGATGGTGAAATAAGCAGCAGGCTAGCTTTGATTTGTGACCGAAATAAGGGTCCATATTGACTCACATAAAATTCTTATTCCTATTTTTTGTTTTCTTACCGATTTGTATTCGTAATAATCACTCTTCATAGTTTTTAAGTCATAATTATGGCAATTCATAATGCATTTTTTTTTAGGAATCGTTAAGTACTTTTTGAGATTTGTTTTAAATCTAACCTAACCTAACCTAACCTTATTACACGTAAGATATTTAAGAAATGGTGAAAAGTGTACGGCTTCATTAATATTGGCGTTATGAATTCAGATGATTATGAGTTCCGATCGTTAGTACTTACTAAAATAAATTATGAAGAGTATGATGAGTGATCATTATGATGTAAAATGGTATGACAAACATTTTCAGACTTCCGATAATAGGACTTAAAAAGGTATGTGAGTTGATACGCACCCCCGAAATAAATGTTATCTATAAACACTAGTTCTATTAATCTTAAGTACCCGAAACCGACGTGCGTGCATGACTCGATGTATGAATGTGGAAGAAGCGAAAGAAATTTGTCAAGATCGTAGCAAGTGGAAAGAAGTGGTCTCTGCCTACCCCTCTGGGAAACAGGCGTGATTTAATGTATGTATGTATGTAATAGTTCTATTGTCATCAGCATATGTTTATTTGTTTATTTATGTAATCTTTTTTGCACAAAAATACAAATTTGACTACAAAAGGTGAACTTATTGTCTGATAATGAGAAAATTACCTGATGGGGGGTTATTATGAAATAGCTATGCAGTACTGTTTACGCTGAGAGAACAGGACAGAGTTATATAACTTCTATAGTTCTGTCCTTGCACAAAATGTGGTTACAGAATTTTTAACAAGTTTTTAGAGTTATTAGTAATTCAGTAGCTCTGCCTACCCCACTCTGCGAATAAAGACGTGAGCTTATGTATGTATGTAGTTCTGTCCTTTACGCTCGCCGTAAAATGAACTGCAAAGCCATGTCATAATAACCCCTGGGGGGGGGGTGTTGGAGTTTCTTCCGGCTCTTCTTTTCCGCATTGATGGTCTCGTCCGAAGCGCTGGTAGATTCACTCCAAATTACCGACGTGAAAAGAGCCCTTTCGCGGCAAATTAACTGAATATTTGATTGTAGTTTTAAATAGAACTTTTTTGCGAAATGAAAATTTGTAAAATGATGACCGAAATAAACAGTACTCAATCCCAATAACACGGTTAATACGTTTTATAAAGTCCCAGTTTAAATCGGTAAGGACATAAACAAAACTGGACGAATATAATAACCATTAAGGCAGTCTCAGTGAGCGATTTCGCTTTAAGAGAAGTTAACAAAGTTGTGGTTGCATGAGTAGTGTTTACTGGTTTAGTTCTCTAAGGCAAACTAGTCAGTAATGTTTCACTTCGATATTATGTATTTTTTTATATGTAAGTGTATATATGTACATATATGTGTATAAATAACTTTTTATGTAAGTATATGAATACTTGTGTATATGATGTTTATTTATATGCATAGTTTATGGACATTTAGCTGTAGAAATATTATTTTATTTATTTCCGACACACTTGTGCACATACTACATACACATCTAGCCTATCCTCGTACAGTTTCCTCAGTCATGGTCAGTTTAACTGGAAGAGATCCCTCAAAGGGACAAGTTCGCCATTGTACATGATAATCTTAAGTTTATATACGAATTTACTTGTAATTATATTTTTTTTTTGTTCAATAAAGAGTTTACATTCATACATACATTATAAAACTTTACATACATACATAAACTCACGCCTTTATTCCCAGAGTGGGGTAGGCAGAGCTACAGAATTTCCAACAACTATAAAAACTTTTTGATAATTCTGTAACCACATTTTGCACACTTAGGCGAAGATGTTTCAATCTAGCCATTCATCCCCACACCGGAACACAACAATGCGAACACTGCTATTTGGTGGTAGGTTAAACGATAAGATAGTGTTATAAACGGACATTGCACTTACTTTTATTTTAAAGAAAAACAATGATATCTAGATAGTAAAAACGTAATAGGTAGTCTAGAAGCTACAATCCTACGGATAAACATACAAACAGAATCATGACCCTCCATTTTGCCGTAGTTAGGTAAAAACAATAGCGGGTAGGTACTCTGAGTCCAGCAAAGCTCGTCCAGTCTAGAAATAGTAGTTGATGTAACCGTTAATGATAACTCCACGTCACCGTCCTGGACGCATTTCCACCGTCGCACGCGCACGTCATTGCTAACAACTGGCTGGTGTGGTTACAACACTATATTTTACAATAATACTCAGTAACACTAATACTTTACTCGGGTCTCTATTGACTGCCATAATTGTTTTTAGTCATAATGTGTTTCAAGTCATAGTCGCATAGTCATTTTCGCAAGTCATAATGCATTTTTCTCAGGACACGGTTAATTTTTCAGGATTTTTATAGAACTAACCTAATTAACTCACTGTTTAATATATTTAAGTTAGTGAGATTGTTAAAACCAATCATCACTGGATACATGGACATCCTACATTAATTATTGAAGTGAAGTAGATACGTCAAATGCCATCGCTTTGGCGGGAAATTTGACAGATAATCCGTCAATAAACTTATCAATAGACTAAACAATTAGTAGGGTGACAATTATTTTCAATGAAAAGTTAGTCTCAAAATAATTTTATTACATAAAAAAAATAAGTTTTGTTTGCCATTAATAACTTAATTAGAAAAATTGGTTCCTGATTACCAAAAAAAAATCACCCTGTAGATCAATGCGAAAGTTTATGTTTGTTTGTTACTTCTTCACGCTGCAACGGTTAGACCGATTTGGATGAAATTTGGACTAAAGATAGCTTATACTCTGGATCAACACACACTTTCAAAAGGGAATAACGATAATTGAAATCTACGTAGACGAAGTCGGGAGCAGAAGCTAGTCTACACTAATATTATAAAGAGGAAAGATTGGTTTGTTTGTTTGTTTACATTAACTAGGCTCCAAAATTGCTGGACCGATTTGAAACATTCTTTCAACATTAGAATCCTACATTATTCTCTCATAAACAACGGACGGTCGGACGAACCTACGAAATCGCAGCGGCAAGTTTAAGTAGTTCCGTCAGAGCGAACAAAACACATTTTAGCTCGTGCATTCACAACTAGGCAGCCTTATACGTTCGATCCACCGGCAGAGACCATGCTGCTAAATTGAAAATGCATGCGCCAAAATATGTTTTGTTCGCACTGATGGGACTACTTAAACTCGCTGCTTGGACATTTTATACTTTAGGAATTACTGGCCTATAGAGCCTTGTATCACTCGCACACGGTGTTGGGGGTGGCCGTCGACTCCGGTACAGTCACGAGATTTAATTTGGTACCCACCTTAGGTCCAAAGTCTTTCTGACATTCTACAACAATAAAGTTGAGTTTCCTACAAGTTACAAATGACTTGACATCTCTAATGACATTGACGACTTCAAACATATTTTTCTTGAAATGGGTCTCAAATTAACGCTCGTGATCGTACTAGCAGCCCAATGGAACCCTGACCCACCATAGAACGGTGTCACAGTGACATTATAAAACAATTTGTTTGACACTTCTTATGACTTGAATCATAACGTCTCTGTGACACAGTTCTATGTTGGGTCAAGGTTCCAATGGTCTGATAGTACCTATAGCTAGATAAAACGGGAAGGAGTACGGATGTTAAGCCGCCGTGATTTGAAATGAGACATCATCATGCGCCCACGCAGCGTGGAGCCTGGAGATCAGGGTAGTGATTCATTCAACAACGACGGTTGGACGGACGAACGAGTGAATGTCCAAGCGACGACTTTAAGTAGTCCCGTCAGTGCGAATAAAACATATTTTAGCGCATGCATTTTTATTTTAGCAGCATGGTTTCTGCCGCTGGATCGAACGTATAAGGCTGCTTAATTGAAAATGCACGCTAAAATGTGTTTTGATCGCTCTGACTACGTAAACTCGCCGCTGCGATTTCGCTCGTCCGCCCGACCGTCCGTTGTTTTTGAGAGAATAACAACCCAGAGGGCCTATTGCTTAACGCACTCGCAATTGTTTTCATTTTGAAAATCGAAGGCTTGTCTGCATACAATATGAAAACAATTGTTCCGCTTTGAAGTCTATTCGAGTGCGTTAGGCAATAGCGACGCAGGTTAGTGTTAGCACCAGATCTCCGGGCTGCACGCTGCGTGGGCGCTGACGTCTCACTTCAAAGCACGCCGGCTTAACGCTCGTGTTCCGACGCGTTTTATCGCACCGCGATTAGCAACGTCTGTTTAAAAGAGATTTATTTTGCAGTTTCGAGTGATGATTACTTTGCTGATATTGTTATTAGGACATACATACATACATAAACTCACGCCTTTATTCCCAGTGGGGTAGGCAGAGCTACAGAATTTCCAACAACTATAAAAACTTTTTGATAATTCTGTAACCACATTTTGCACACTTAGGCGAAGATGTTTACCAGTGTATTAGTGACAGGTTGCTAGCCCATCGCCTAACAGTACTACACGCCTTTATTACCTTAATCGGCTTTTACGACATCCACGGAAAGATACATAGATGATATCTACATACGACGACGCGCTGGCCTAGGTGGGTAGTGACCCTGCCTACGAAGCTAGCGGTCCTGGGTTCGAATCCCGGTAAGGGCAGATATTTGTGTGATGAGCGCGAATATTTGTTCCTGAGTCATGGATGTTTTCTATATATTTAAGTATATATTTCTCTATAATTATAATTCAAGTATTTATATCGTTGTCTAGTACCCATAGTACAAGCCTAGAGCTTAGTTTGGGACTAGGTCAATTGGTGTGAGATTGTCCCCTTATATTTATATTTATTTATATTTTATAGTTATACATAGATGATGGATAGATAGATGTTATTAGGAATGGAAGAGAATCGGAAGTTGAATAGCGAATAAAGTTTGTTATTTGAATGCTAGCTGACTCCAAATGAGGCTGAGAGGATGGCCGGCCGTTTAATTCGGTAACCGGGAGTCAAGTCTCTTTGAAGGAATCCAGTTCGACAAGCTGTTCTAATTTGACTATAATTCAGATGAGCGTGTTTAGTCATTCTATTACCAGGGGTGTTATTCTCTCAAAAACAGCGGACGGTCGGACGAACGAGCGAAATCGCAGAGCGATCGTCAGAGCGAACAAAACACATTTTAGCGCGTGCATTTTCTGTTAAGCAGTTTTATACGTTCGATCCATTGGCAGAAACCATGCTGCTAAATTGAAAATGCACGCGCTAAAATATGTTTTGTTCGCACTGACGTGACTACTTAAACTCGCCGTTTGGACATTCACTCGTTCGTCCGTCCGACCGCCGTTGTTGAGAGAATCAACCCAGATGTTTAGTTATCCTATTACCAGGAGTTCAGAACCTGTAAGGGTCTGCTCCGAACTGGCTGGCCTTTACGGTTAAACAGATGTTAAATAATTGAAAATAAAAACTTCTACACAATCACCCGCTTCCAAAGATCAACGTTGACTCAGACTATAATGTATTGTCATGCATAGAATAACAGCATCCCGAGGAAAACATTAAATATTATAATATTTACAAAAGAATTTCCTGTAAGAATTTCCCGTGAGTCACAAATGCGTAAACGGGCATGCCCCACCAGCCTCAATGCTTGTGTCTCAGAAAAATAACTAAACACTGTGTCTTAAAATTCCTTACACTTCATACGATCCGTGTAAACTTATTGTATTGCTAGAAAACGTCCTATCGGTATTGTGCCGTTGTTTAAAAAAAAACAAATAGTGTAATAAGTGTCATAACCGCTGTTGGAATGAACGGTTTCTCGTTGCTATTTATAATTTAATTTGTGTAAAATAATAGGTGTGAAATAAATATTAGCGGACAGTGGCTGTGTGTGAAATGGTGGCATCTTTAGTCATTGCGTTAGCCTTCGCAGTAATTTTGGTTTTTCAACCTCCTACGCGAAAGAGGAGTTTGATAAGTTTAATTATTTCATTTTTTTTTTATTTGTAAACTGACTAAATCACGTAGCCGTAAAAATGGTATCCTGCCTTTTGAACAAACCATAATGTATATCTCTCTATATACATATTGTTGTGTGTTTTAATTATTGTGTGTTTATTGTTGTCCAGTTCAGATAGTACATGCCTAAGAGCTTAGTTTGGCACTAGTCAATTATAAGAACAAATTTAGTTTTCATAACAATTACAACATATTATTCAAAAGGTCAGGGTGAGAAACGTTATCGTCTGGAGCTTATACTTTTACAGGTTTTCTAAAGTTTTACCAAATCATCATTTGACAAACTTTCATTTCGCAAAAACGTGTTAATGCTGAAATTATTACATATTACAAAGGTAATAATGGGCTTAAATAAGTGAGGTTAGGTTAGAGTTTTGACCACATATTTGAAAATAATGCAGCAGGAAGTAACTCTTTGGGAAATGAAAGTTTGTCACATGATGATTTGGTTAATACAATAATTTGTATTAATAATTGACTTGCTTTGGCCTTATCTGTAATTGTGACATTTGCATGTGACAGAAAGTGACAAAGCATGGTATAAACTATTCCAAGCTTATTCCGCGTTTATAAGTATACTTTATTTATAGTCCGGAGATGTACAAAAGGTACTTTTTATTCCTTTTCAATGGATTGCCAACCCTGAAGACTCAGATGGAATGCCTCTATGCTATCTCACCGGTCATATATTCCCATATGGCGTGGTGGCGATTGCGACCTGGACGGGTCCTGCCCAAGGCCCTTCAGACAGTAAAACGTAGTCGAAGGATTTAAACCCTTGTTCCTTGGAGGTACCGTGGCCAGATAACTGCCTATATGTGAAGATTTTTACTGGCCACGGTTGCCTCCAAGGATACAAGGGGGTTATAGTCTAGTATACTCCATTTTTGTATATCGACTTATACCCTTTTTCATTAGCACCTTTGTGTATTTTGACAATAACGTTTCTTGTATTAAACTGATTTAAACTCCTTCCTTCTAAGGATAAAAAGGCTACCTTCTTTTGGTCCGATAAAAAGATTTCTTCGTCTAACATAACGGAAAAGTAACTGAATAATTTATTTTTCTTCTTTTCAGACGGCAGGAGTACTAGTGTCCCTTGCATGGTGTTGCAGCAATGTTTACAATATGAAACATCAAACCAAAGAGAATGAGAAAAATATTACACAGCGGATACGATTTAGAAAAAAGAATGATAAAATAAGTACCGATGATGACGATGGTTTCGAGGAGATTTCCATTGATGATGGATACACTGGAATAGATACTGTTGATAGTGGACATCATACTGCTGAACATGATGATGGTGGGAAGAATGACAGTGATAAAGATCAAGGTGAAGGTCACGGGCACAGCAATGGAGATGGTGGCGGAGATGCTCGTGATAATGGTCACGATGGTGTTATTAGTGGTAATAATGGCGGAGACAACAAAGATCATAGCAACAGTGGTGTTAACAACAGTCATACTAATCACGGTGGAGGCAGTCATACTACTAGTGGGAGTAACCACGGCAGTAGTAGTTGGGGCAACCATGACAGTAGTAGCCACAGTATCGGTTGGAGTCATCATGGTGGAAATAGTCATCACGGAGGATACAATTCTCACAGCAGTGGATGGGGTCATCACGGTGATAGTGGACACAACGATGGTGGTGACAATGGAGGGGATGACGGGGGTGATTAAAAAAGAAAAAAATACAAAGTGTCTTATTTTAAAGAAGATGTATAAATAATTAATTATAATTGTTTAAGTCATAGAGAATATTATGAAATTGTTGTTCATTTAAAGACACTATTGGAAACCCAGTTGCTTTATGTATTTAGGTATGTAATAAGAATAATTCCTCTTTAGAATATTCAAATCAAAATATTTAATGCAAGAACATAGTTTTAAAAAGATGATATATGAAAAAGAATAAGGGTGCAGATGTTTAGCCATATAAAACAATGCAAAACCCAAAAAAAGTATTGATATTTAAGAAACCTAACGTTCTAAAATTAAACTAAGGCGCTTATATAGCTATGTAAGTGTGCATGTACATTAATTATGTAACAGTGTACTTTATTGTTGAAGGTCCTAAGTAGTAAATACATAAAAATAAACTCATGTTATCACTAGGTTTACTAATGTTATGTTATGTTAGGACTTTAATTTCCACTGAATTTATTGACTGACACGTCTGAAAATAAGTCTTTACTCTAACTTACCGCAAACTAAAATCGTTTTATATCATAATAAGCTTGCCCGCGACTCTGTCCGCATATGAGTATGCTTTTTTCCTTACGTACGTACTTATAATTTAATATTTGATAAATATTGTTGTATAATGATACAGTTTTAATATTTTATAGTGATACTAAACCAAGTTTTAAATTTTAATTTTCTCATAATATTCAGCGCGAAACATATTTAAATTGAATTTATTATATGAACTACGTTTAATTTTAACGTCGCACAAATTTTGTATGATTTATCTGACGTTTTATGGTCGGAGCCAAGAAAAATGTCTTTTGAAGATAATAAATCATGAAGACCTATGTTTATTGGGACAAGCTTTGTCGTAGAACATAATGAAGCTTTTAAATCATATTAAAAGCTTCTGTAATAAATAAAGGGACGATTATTTTTTATGATACTCAAAAAGTTCAAAAGATGCTTTTAGATCACGGGATAGAAACGAGAAGCTGTCTATTTGTAAATATATTTTTTTTTAGTAAAAAAGCCAGGATCAGTGTGATAAAATAATGGTAATAAGATACTAAACACGTCACCTTTATTAATATTACTTTTTTTAATTATCTGTAACCTATTATGTTTTCAATTTGTTTATGTAGTATGTTTTTTGACAAACAAAATTAATTAAGTGTTAAAAAAAAATTATACGTTACATTTCGTAAAAGGAATTTTTATAATGATTCGACATAAGAAAATGAAAGCAAAATTAACTATCTGTGGTGGTTTATAAACAAAACATCTCAAACATTTTCATCAAATTTTTGGCCGATAGTGACAAGATAGTAACCAAAGTAAACTTAAAAAAAGTAAAAATGTAAGAGGATGACAATGAAATATAAAAAATAAAGTAATATACCGCATACTGCATGGCAACGTTACCAGACATTTGTCCGCAAAACGCTATAGCAAAATTATATTTAAATGTTTGATAGGTTCTGTTACTACCCTAATAAGAATCACAAGTTTTATTTCTAATTAATCTATTCCTTTATTATAAATGCTTCTTTAAAGTTTGTAAATTAATGATCCTACTATTCAAATCTAAATATTTTTTTCCTTAAATTCAAATGAGTATTTTTTGTTTTTTTTATTCAGATACTTCCCTAGAGCACCAAAAACTCTTAAATACTTACAATTAAAATTTCACTCCTACTAAACCATTTGGCAAACGCTCACACAAAATCACTGTTATCACAAATCCAAATAAAAACAAACTGATCAGAATAGGAATCACTTCCACTGAAAACTCAACTGTAAACTTTTGTTAACTGACGTCCACTGAGTCACTGAGTTCACTGAGTGACTTCAAGTCCCCTGGTTAACTTGTTCAGTTTGGTTTGAGTACCGGAATGTTGGTTGGTTGGTAGTCCAGCCCGACTAACCGCGGCCGACCGTCGGTTTATTTGTTGACAAAGATTTACAATGCGTAGACGCACCATTTGATAACGAAACAAATTTTGACAACTTAGATATTTTTTAAGACTGGTACAGTGCCCTCATTACTTTTATTGTGTTTTCTAATAAAAAAAAGTATTTTCTTAAAATTGGACGGTGTATTTTTGTACTACAAACAAAAACACACAAACATACAATATAATATAGGGTATCAAACATACTCGTACTTCAATAACAATTCACCTTCGAGTTATCAACTTAACGGAAAAAAGTGGCCACCTTTTCCCGTTAAGCTGACTACTGAAAAGGTAATTGTTATTAAAGTTTGTTACGTATCCCATAAGTTGTGTTTTAATTGCACTACAAAAAAACGTCGTTTGATTCCATAGAAGTTCTTTGGTTAATTAGAAAACACAATAATAGTAATGAGGGCGCCACTGGACGCTCAGCGTTGGCTCGGCGCAGTCTTAATAGGGATTTATGAAACTGCATAAATCTAAATTTTATTTCAAACTGACTGTCTTTGCCGGCGGCGCCTGGGCGTAAGTTTATTTTATAAGTACATAGCTTGTCCAGATAATTATAAACGCTACAAAAAAATATACAAATCCGTCGCGCTATTCTCGAATTATGGCGTAACCAAGAAAAACATTGATTCATTTTTATATAATATGTAGATGACATGCTAGTCCTACAGTCAGTGTTTTTCCTTGTTACAGGAAACGTCATTATGTAATTTATTTCTTGTGGTTTGAAAATAATGTTATTATGACAAGCATGACACTAAGAGGCTGACAATGCTCACAATGTGTCATTAAAATGGAGAAACCAGTAAAAAAACAAAAAGCTTTTTGAATCTAGTGATGAAGAATGGAAAATGGCCCTTGTTAGGCTGTTTAGATAGATAGATAGAGAGGTTGTGTGTGGAATTCTAAACACTAACTCATCCCCGGTACACCCGTCATCAGTCTAAACCTATCTTAGGACAAAGTTTCCCATCTACCTCCTCCCATAATCTTTGCCAGTCTCGTCTAATATTAGGTGCGCGCGCGACGGCCCCGTTGCGTATCAGTTTTAGTTTTTATTGTGCGCGGTATTTCGGGCGCACTCGCCGCGCGCGCCGCTTTACTGCCACCGGTCAAACTCTGGTCGCCAAGTATTCGCAGATTGGGGACAATCAACTGATGATTAAATCATTTGGTGGAGATGCAGCGTAGACTGACCGCAGACTTAATGTCCTTCATCTTACGATGCTGCTCTACTGGTCTGGTCGCCAAGCGAATAAGCAGTATCCCAAACACAATAACCAGAGCAGTTTGAATTCTCTTCCGTTAACAATAAGGTTGATGTAGCTACAGGAGTATTATCGGATATACTGCCTATAGATTTAGGAGGGCAGAATTATTCGCAGATTGGGGACAGTCAACATAGGATTAAATCATTTTGGTGAAGATGCAGCGTAGACCGACCGCAGACTAAGGGCCTATAAATAAACTCATCTTGGCTGAGACGCCCGGCTCAAGATACGTCAAAGTAAACGTCAAACCATAGAACACTGTCATTTTTGACACATCTCGAGACGAGCATGAGAGCTGAGATTAGTTTTTTAATACGGGCCTTAATGTCCTTCATCTTAGGATACTGCTCCAGTACTACCCAGTAGTGATTCTCTCAAAATCAACGGACGGGTGGACGAACGAGCGTAATCGCAGCGGCGAGTTTAGGTAGTTCCATCAGAGGGAACAAAACACATTTTAGCGCGTGCATTTTCAATTAAGCAGTCTGATACGTTCGATCCATCGGCAGAAACAATGCTGCTAAATTGAAAATGCATACGCTAAAATGTGTTTTGTTCGCACTGGTGGGTCTACTTAAACTCGCCGCTCGGACATTCACTCGTCCGTCTGTCCGACCGTCGGTATTCAATCACTACCCTGGATAATAGCTGTCAATAGTGGAAACTTGTCTCTGACCGTCACAAGACGAAACAACTGCTCTGTGCTGCCGATTGAAGTTCCTCTTCTTCTCACAAAGTGGCTCCACTACTGGAGCTTGGATTTTACTTTTGGAAACTTGCCTTGCCTGCGGACCCTTCACATAAGGGTGGATTCACATCTATCAGCTCCAATTCTCATTTTATGGGTGTTCCTCAGAATCCGTAACAACGTTTGTCCGAATTTTCAGTTACCCTAAACTGGTTTTTAGTTGAGTCAGGCAACTTTTTAACATACATACATAAGCTCACGCCTTTATTCCCAGAGTGGGGTAGACAGAGCTACTGAATTACCAACCACTCCAAAAACCTGTTGACAACTCTGTAACCACATTTTGCACAATCAGGCTAAGATGTTTACCAGTGTATTAATGACAGGTTACAAGCCCATCGCCTAACAGTATTACACAGCCTTTATTCCGTTAGTCTCAATCTTCGTATATGTAAATTCGTTCTTTGCTTTGTTTTCAGCCTTTTTTTTCACTACTATTATTTATCATTATAATTTGGTTTTTCTGGTAAATAATGCATTTGTGTTTTTTTGTGCAATAAAGATTTAAATAAATAAGTAAGTAACCAGCTTATTTGAACCCCCAACTTTGAACAATTACTTTGTATACAGGGTTCAACATGTATTGGAAATTAAGTCGATATCGTTGCGATAAGGAATAAGACCGCATCGCCGGTATATTTACAGATTGGGGACAAATCATAACGTAGCAATGATTCAATTAACCTGTATACCAGGATATGACACACCGGTCAAGTCTGAGTCGGGTTCTATTTGGGTTCCGTAGTTCGATTAAATGAATGGTGCAATAAATGTGGCAGCGACCTCTCGACCAGTAGAAAATGCATGAAATCTGCAATCAGAATATGTTGGTTTTGTTATTATCTTGTTTGCTCTGGGGGGTTATTATGACATAGCTATGCAATTCTGTTTGCGCTGAGAGAAAAGGACAGAGCTATATAACTGCCATAGCTCTGTCCCTAACACTCACCGTAAAATGAACTGCATAGTTATGTCATAATAACCCACCTGATCACAGCTTCAGTCTTACCGCCTTAGGTACATTTTTTTTATATATTTAGAGTTAGGTTTATTTAATTTTAGTTTTCTTTTTCAGTTATTGTGTTATGGTTGTTGTATTATTTTATGTTATTTTTAATTAATTAAATACTTTTTTTTTATTATTAATGGCTTTCACTCCTGTTAAGGTGTATATTGCCAATGTCAAGCTATTTATAGACACTCCCATGGACTTATTAGAGCAATAAGTCCGTGGATAGCACTCGCGAAGACAATTGTTCGGTAAAAGAGAATTTTCTCCAATGTACTATCAGACCATTGGAACCTTGACCCACCATAGAACTGTGTCACAAAGACGTTATGATTCAAGTCATAAGAAGTGTCAAACAAATTGTTTTATAATGTCACTGTGACACCGTTCTATGGTGGGTCAGGATTCCATTGGGCTGATAGTACTAAACAGAAGCACACGGGGTTAGCTCCACGAGCTTCTGTCAAGTCCTCCCTTAGGTACTTATAAACGTGGAATATCCGTGGAGTAGCTAAACCATTCTTAGTCCTTATCTGTCATTGTGACATTTGAATTTGACAGATAAGGACAAAGCATGGTTTAGCTACCCCACGCTTATTCCACGGTTATAAACAAAGAGCGGAATTCTTCATAGCAAAAATCAAACTGTCAGAGGGATTGACCTAACTGTTTTATCGACTTATCGATGTTACGGAATAATATCGCATTAGGTATCCATAATGCAAATAAAACTTGAAAAAGTACTAGATAGATTTCCTGACTACGACATGATACGCAAATATTATGCTGATTTAATAGAAAAAAGTGATTACAGCCAAAACACCGTTATCGAGTACTACAAATATGCTCCTGTTACTTCAACTGAGGTAGAACGCTCGTTTTCATCTTATAAATGAATCTACGATGAAAAAAGGAGTAATTTGAAAGGTGACAATGTTGAAAAAATAATGACTATTTTCTTTTACTACAGGGAAGATGAAGAAAACATATTTAATACAGATTTAGATTTCGACTTTGTTATTTTGAATGAAGATTAGTTACCTACTCTTAGCAATATTTGTTTTTAATTTTGAATGATAAGTTTCATATAGAAAATTTAAAAAAAGTATTTTCTGTTTTATTCTTTACTATTATACTAAAATACAGTGGCGGTCAGCTAATTAGGGACACCGTTAATTTGTTTGTATGTATATCCAAAAGCCTGATTTCATTACTTTAACTTTGTTTCGTTAAGTGACCAATATTTATCGATAAGTCGATAAAACAGTTAGGTCAATCCCTCTGACAGTTTGATTTTTGCTATGAAGAATTCCGCTCTTTGGTTATAAATAAGGAAGGGGCCGCCCTAGGCGTACTTTTTCGAGTCAAATCAGAGAAATACTGGAAAAGGGCCGAATCTTAAGTACCCGAAACCGACGTGCGTGCATGACTCGATGTATGAATGTGGAAGAAGCGAAAGAAATTTGTCAAGATCGTAGCAAGTGGAAAAAAGTGGTCTCTGCCTACCCCTCTGGGAAACAGGCGTGGTTTAGTAATGTATGTATGTATGTATAAATAAGGCGGTTATACTTTTGATTTTGTGGTTTAATACAGTCATACAAATGTTTAATGCAAGTTTTGACATAGGTCCCGTAACGCAATCGTTGTAAACCTGACAGTTGACGGCTGTTCATTTCATATTTACAGTTAAAATAATATACAAATGTATAGTAAAACTACCATATTTCTCTACCTGTACTTAACCGGGTAGCTGTAGACAATGATAACTAGAGTTAGGACTTTTGGTGGCAAATCGAGGTTCTAGAATCTATGGAGTCGCTATTTCCTATTTTTAATATTTCAAAATTAAATTCTTAATTAAACCGCTAAACCAATTTAAATGAACTTTGTTATGGAAGATATCTCTGCTGTGAGCGTTACAAACTAGCAAATATTAGTAGGTATGGAATAACCGAACTACCTCTGGTCAAAATCAAACATACATACATTTCACTTCACTTCACTTCACGCCTGTCTCCCAATGGGGTAGGCAGAGATTATGGAACGCCAGGTGCACCGATCTAAACACACAATTTTCGCTTCCTCTACATTCATCAATCTCTTTCATGCACGTACGTCGGTTTCAGGTGCTTTTGATTTGCCCTTACTCAGTACATCGCGAATCTGATCACCGTACGTCCGTCTAGGACGTCCCCTACCGACATCTCCGCTCATTCTCGCTCAAAATCAAAGTATTATAATAATTAGGAAATAGCGATTCCATGGATTCTTGAACCACGATAAGCCACCAAATTTAACCCTAATGATAAACCAAGTCCTTGCATGATACCTCTGCTTAAGCCTTTAGGTACGGGACCCTAGAAACCTTGCTAGTGGCGTATAACGTGACATGTACGAGGCATGGTTGTGTCGCGGGGGTCCAGTAGTAATGGTCGATCGTTATTTCAGTACTTCCGTCCAATTAAGCAAACAAACTCTAACTGGAACGGTGGATTTATTACCCGAATCATTTGAAAAGAACTACATGCATACATTAAATCTCGCCTGTTTCCCAGAGGGGTAGGCAGAGACCACTTCTTTCCACTTGCTACGATCTTGACAAATTTCTTTCGCTTCTTCCACATTCATACATTGAGTCATGCAAGCACGTCGGTTTCGGGTACTTAAGATTCGGTCCTTATCCAGTATTTCTCCGATAATGACTCGAAAAAGTACGCCTAGGGCGGCCCCTTCCGACCCGTCCACTCACTTTCGATTTTTATATCTCTTTCGTTAATCTTCTTTCATCCGTCCTTTCCAAATGACCGAACCATCGAAGCATGCCCTTTTCAATCTTAGTCACTAAATCTTCTTTTATTCCACATTTCTCTCTGACTTTTTCATTCCTTAAGAACTAATTTCCGATAATCGCCGCGTGCACATTGGATCACTTGAATTTTGACTCATTTATTTTCATCTATACGAACTTTTCGCAGAATAATGTTTTGCATAACGAAATATAAGTATTTATAAACTAGAGGACCCCTGAGACTTTGTTTGTTCACGTATAACTGCTTAATAATTTGAATTCTCTGGGTTCTTGTCTGTCTGTCAGTCAGTCGGTCACAGAAGATTGAGAAGTTTTGTATGTAAAGATTTTTTCTCCAAAAACGCAACAAATTAATAAAATACCTTGATTATTCTGCTGAAATCACAGTTCGTTTCTAATCTTCATACTTCAGGATAAAATTTGACATTTTTCACGTAGGTACAGTCGCGGCACGAAAAGGTTGACCAGTTTCGCGTTACAAGCACATGCTACCTTTTTAAACTGTGTAACAGACGAGAAAAATAATATTGAGCCAATAGTGGCTGTTGTTTATACGTGACCATAGCAACCCTTTTGTAACGACTAATAAAGACTTGAGTTCAGTTTGAACCAATAGTGGCTGTTGTTTATACGAAACTATGGTAACCATCTATCTGTGGACCATGTAGTAAAATGACATTCATTATGATGGAATGTGTCATACTCGGTCGATAAGCAGATACTGATAACTTAGACTGAGCGTGCGTGCATGACTCGATGTATGAATGTGGAAGAAGCGAAAGAAATTTGTCAAGATCGTAGCAAGTGGAAAGAAGTGGTCTCTGCCTACCCCTCTGGGAAACAGGCGTAATTTAATGTATGTATGTATGTATGTATACTGAGCAAGCAAAATCAAATCTTAAGGTGGTCAACCTTCTCACTCCGCGACTGTACAACGTGACATTTAGAACCCATCGTATCAAATCTAATCGATTGAAGCTATTGGTTCCTGGTTCAAATCCCGATAAGGGCACATATTTGTGTGATAAGCGTGAATATTTATTTCAGAGTCTTAGATTTTTTTTATGTATTTTTGTTATACAATTAAGTTAATTATTATCTAGTAACCAATAGTACAGTCACCGTCATATATAAGGTAACATTCAAAGTGCTGAAATATGTAGTCGCTACACCATACAATTAATACGTTAAAGCTACAGCTATTTGAGCACTTTGAATGCTACCTTATACATATGTTTAGTATGATGCTGACTGTTCAAGCCTAGAACTTAAAATATCACGTAACTAGCAGATACATCTATTCACTGTAAGACACAAAACAAAATATGTTCGACAAGCAGTTAGGTACATAAAGCTGATTGAAATGCATGTTATTTTGTTTTTTTCTATATATTTTACAATACAATTAAATTTACTAACCATATATAAGGTAACTAGTACAGTCACCGTCATATATCAGGTAACATTCAAAGAGCTCAAATAGTTCGATATACCATACAATTAATACGTTAAAGCTACAGCTAATTTACCACTTTGAATGCTACCTTATACATATGTTTACTATGACGCTGACTGTACAAGCCGAGAGCTTAAAATATCATGCGCAGATACATCTATTCAATGTAAGACACAAAACAAAATATGTTCGACAAGCAGTTACATAAACCTGATTGAAATCCCTCTTGCATGTTATTTCGTTGTGCCCCGGCAGATTCTATTTCATCCCGGCTGAATTTGATATACGTTTAGCCTTAGGAACCTTACAGATAGTGACTAAAGATTTATGTTTAACTCCTGGGTAGTGATTCTGTAAACAACGCCGGTCGTGCGGACTGTCGAGTGATACCAAGCGGCGAGATTAAGTAGACGTCAGTTCGAACAAAACACATTGTAGCGCGTGCATTTTCAATTTATCAGCACGATAGGTCGAACGTATAAGGCTGCTTAATTGAAAATGCACGCGCTACAATGTGTTTTGTTCGCACTGACCGGACTACTTAATCTCGCCGCTTGGTATCACTCGACAGTCCGCACGACCGGCGTTGTTTACAGAATCACTACCCTGATACTAGAAGACGGGCGATTTTATGTTTAACATGTGTATCTGTGTTTCTGTGTGTTTGTGTATCTGTCTGAGGCTTTGTAACTCCTAAACTGATGAACCAATTCAGACACAGTTTTGAATAGGAGGTTAGTAGTTTGTTTACATACACCAAGGGTCTGTTGTTTGATCAGTAGTTAAACTAACTAATTGTTAAAATTAAAAAAAAAACAATTTTATAGGAACTTTGGCGCACCCGCCATACATACAGGGTGTCCCAAAACTCAACGATAATCCGCCAAGGGCTGATAGAGCAGCTAAAAAGCTATCGATTTAACCCCTATGTATGTTCAGCGATTTTCGCTACTTTCGGAGATATTGATCATTTTAATCTGAAATTTTGTAATTTTCCCTTATGCCCATGTCACGAAAAATCATTAATTTCGTTATGTATTTCATAAGTTTTTCAGTGGTATCTTACATAATTATAATCATTACGAATTGGCGAAGTTTTTAAACCTATTTGCCCGTTTATTTTATCAGTATTTTTTTTAAGTAATCACATAAAGTTTGTTTCTCCATACTAGGTATCCCAGTGGTTGCTTTTCACTTTGTATGAAAAAAACAACTTTAGGTGATTACTTAAAAAAATACTGATAAAATAAACGAGCAAATAGGTTTAAAAACTTCGCCAATTCGTAATGATTATAATTATGTAAGATACCACTGAAAAACTTATGAAATACATAACGAAATTAATGATTTTTCGTGACATGGGCATAAGGGAAAATTACAAAATTTCAGATTAAAATGATCAATATCTCCGAAACTAGCGAAAATCGCTGAACATACATAGGGGTTAAATCGATAGCTTTTTAGCTGCTCTATCAGCCCTTGGCGGATTATCGTTGAGTTTTGGGACACCCTGTATATGAATTGCAACAGCGATTAAAGTGACAAGGTACTAAAATGTATAGATATTTATGAACTCGACTGCAGCTAAGTTTTAGACAGTGCCAATTTGTGCCTGATCGTTCCCTGTTTTTTTTTTTGTTCAGAGAACATTGATTAAACTTAATTTGCCGCAAGACTTCCAACAGTTTAAACCTGGTACTTTGCAATCATATTAAGTCGACACTAAACAACCAGTCTGTCAGTATTCTACTAAAATGGAACGAATGTAATCTCTCAGGTGCATTTGAGAGTGTAGTAGCAATAAATTTATCGTTTCAGCTCTTGCGACCGAGCGGAGAGGTGCATCTAAAATATTAAAAGTAAACAGAACGGGCACGCGCTTGCTCTAAACCAGTGATTCCCAAAGTGGTCCAGGTGGACCCCCAGGGGTCCACGGGAGACTCGACGGGGGTCTACGTTGGGGGTGACAAAAAATGGGGGTCCATAATCGTAAGTGGGGGTGCATGAAAATTAATTTGGATTCGATAGTGAAGAACTAAAATGATAGCTTGATTTATCCTATCAATATATGTAGATAGGCAGATAATATTTTAAGAAGTTCAGCGACTGTTACTTGTAAAGATTTGCATATTCCATATTCAGTACAACACGTAGTCGACTTTATTATTACATAATTAGTCCTATCAAGCAATCAATTCTAACCTTTTTTTTAGAAAACTGTTAATTCGTTGTTGAAACTCAGCAACAACGCAAGTTTTCATAGACAGATCTAATCTTCACTTTTTTTTCGAGATTTAGAAATTGGTAGTAATTTAGCTGCAGGGGTCCACCGGATCCAGGCAAAATTTGGAAAGTGGTCTATGAAACAAAAGAGTTTGGGAACCTCTGCTCTAAACAAACTATATTCAAGAATTTCAAATGATTTTATTTGAATTTTGGTGACGTGCGTGCGAAACTTTTTGATTTAAGAGGATGGTGAAGCACCGACAAAATCGCGTAGCTGTCAAAAAAAAACTATACTTGCTCCGGGCGATAACGTTTCTCATCCCTAAATCAAATTCGATTTCCACGATTTTTGAATTATGTTGTAAAAAAACGGAAACACAAAAACCTATTTTTTTCAAAAATACCTACAACATATTAAAAAAAAACGAGGAATTCGGACTTGGGTGAAAAACGACAGCGTCGGTTCGCGATCCTCTTAACAAGTTTTCTTTCACATCTTTGGATTGATACAAGCTACGCGTTGTTCACTAAAATTACACCTTTCGGCTGTCACCTGTCATTGTCTGAATGGTGAAATAGGAAGATAACTATTAGAAACGGACTTGACAGAAGCGCGTGGAGCTAACCCCATGTGCTTCTGTTTAGTCCATTGGTGAAAATTCTCTTTTACCGAACAATTGTCTTCGCGTGTGATATCCGCGGACTTATTGCTCTAACAAGTCAATGGGAGTGTCTATAAATAACTTGACATTGGCGAAATACACCTTAGCAGGAGTGAAAGTCATTAATAAAAAAAAACTATTAGTAACAAGGCACAAAAGTTCCTTACCACAATTAATAAAGACTGAACTCAAAAGTAAGCGCCATTCTGATTAAAGTCATATTCTCTTGCTCTTATGGTTTATAATGCGACATAATTTTATTTAAGTTATACTCTCGTTTATTTTTACGCCTTAGTATGCCACCAGTTGACAGAGTATTGTGAACCTAGTAAAGAAGTGACAGAGAGATGCATTTACACGGAAAGACATATAGCCCATAATAGGTAAATAAAGAAGACGGCATCTTTACTATCTGTCTCACTCCGCGTATGTTTTATCGAGGCCCATTTGGTTTGTCACCAGAACTGGTGCCAAACAATGAACTGAATTGTGTTATGTATTTTCGTAGGTTTCGTAGACATCTGTGATCTGAATTGTTGTATTTTACGCTGCAAAACCCAGTGCTTGAAAAGATGAAAATATAACCATTCACCGGTAATAATTTATCACGATAAACCGTCTTAATAAGGTCGCCACTCAATGACTAAAGCTTTGTCTGCTAAAGATACGTGATTCAATCGGGTTGTCTGTATTGCTATCTCAAAGGGTACAGAGAGTCCAGACAAGATGCATTACGCTAACTATCGTTTCTATTCGTTTAGTTTTAAAACCAATCGCGTCACTGGCACATCACGTGACTTTTCGTACACGTCATCTACCAGTGACGCGATTGGTATAAAAACTAAACGAAGAGAAACGCTAGCTAGCGTAGTGCATCTTGTCTGGGCCCTCTGTGCAACCATTTCCTTAATAGAATGTTTATGCTGTCAGTTGCGAGTGCAAGCGCAGATACAGTACTTATACGCCAGAGGTGTTATTCTCTTAAAAACAACGAACGGTCGAACAAAACACATTTTAGCGCGTGCATTTTCAATTTGGCAGCATGGTTTCTGGCGATAAGATCGAACGTATAAGGCTGTCTAATTGTGAATGCACGCACTAAAATGTGTTTTGTTCGCTCTGACGGGTCTACTTAAACTCGCCGTTTTGATTTCTCTCGTTCGTCCGACCGTCCGTTGTTTTTGAGAGAATAACACCCCAGCAGCTTGTCTAGGTCATACCTACTCTGTCTACGATGAAATAGAGGATGTTACTATTCTACCGTTCTAAATAAAAGGACGCTTGCTCAATTTCACAGTCAAAGCAAATTGAACTTCGTGACTTAAGAAATAAGGTCACTAATACATTTGAGATTACATGAGACATACGCCCTTTTTTTAAGAAGGCGGTATTAGTAGCAAGCCACAAAAGTGTCTTATTCATAAATAAACGCCATTCTGATATAAACCATATTCTTTTCGTGTAAGGTTTAAAATGTGTCATAGTTTTATTTGAAAAGAATCTTATTTATTTTGTTGGTATCGTTGATATCAAATTGTAAACAGGTTTTTAAGTTGTTGAAGTTCCAAGCAGTGGCCATTTACATGTGACTTGAGATGGACGTGTCAATGAACACGTGATAGTTAATACAAGACGGCAACTCCTCAAGGTAGGTTTAACATTTATTTAATTGGTTTCATTCACTCTTTTATATTTTATTACTGGTTTTAATTCACACACTAATATTAGCTTCACTTGTGACTAAGACTGTAAACATGTAGGAAATCGATTTTTAATCACTTAGTCGTTATCATCGATTTATTTTGTATAATTGTGCAATTTCGATGATACTACAATAATATGGTACTTAAACAATCAAACTGGCATGATGGAGACGGAAGGTAGATAAAGGTACTCCTCAATGGTTAATCACAGATCCATCGAGTTTGGAATCGTTTAACTTGTCTTTAAAAAGAGAATTTATCAATAGTGTTAAAAGTTAAGTCAGAAACAATTGCGGCTCCATCCACGTGCATTCCTTCGGAAATGGCCAATTTCCCGGGATAAAAGTACTCTTTGTCGTTCCCCGGGACTTAACCTGTCTCCATACCAAATTTTATCGAAATCTGTTCAACAGTTTACCCGTGAAAGAGTAGCATGCAGACATACTTGTTAATTTTTAATATTAGTAAAAGGGAATATAATTATTAAATCAAATAACGACAGTTAGAAAACAAAACATTTATTATGATTGTAAATACTTAATAATGATACACACTAATACAGTTATTCTTAGGCTTAATACTCACATTAGCTATAAATTCAGCAATTATAAGGTAATAACTATACACACTGACCTGTACTTTCTCTAGCAGGATAACTGCCTCCAAAATACTTAGCACCGTACACTTTTGTCAAACTCCCACCAACGAATGCCCGTCTTGACTAGCTCCTTACCGGAAGCACTCCCTTTTATATAAGCCCGATGATTGGTTACGGGATCAGCGATCACGTGACCGATCATTCGATTTACTTTTTATATATTAAAGTAATAAGTAAAGGTACAAGATTCACGCAAAAATCAGAAAGTAATTAAATAAGACATATTAATAATCATTATCCTTACAGCTCGGCCATCCTGCTAGAGCAAGTCCCTTTGCTCATTATTTTTATATGGAAATCACAGTTAAATTAATGCAACCTTGGTTAATATGAACAATTTCATCTATTTAACAACAAATAAAAGAACAATAAAATTTAATTAACAGATAAA
This sequence comes from Acleris laterana, assembly GCA_963966035.1. Classification (NCBI taxonomy): domain Eukaryota; kingdom Metazoa; phylum Arthropoda; class Insecta; order Lepidoptera; family Tortricidae; genus Acleris; species Acleris laterana. The sequence continues at coordinate 843,650 of OZ014457.1, forward strand.
GTATACGTATTAGTGAACTAATAAATAATAGCTCCCTATTCTTACTATGTAATAAGTTACAACAAGCAATGTTACATCCTATGATAATTATTACAAAGACCCAATCTTATCACAGTATTACATTGTTATAGTGGTAAATCATAATTCAATTGCGATCTGTCATTTAACCTATAAGTATACGTATAGTAAATCTGACAACTATGCATCACCTTTTAGGCCTTGATTACTTTCATCACTACTGGAGTCAGAACTACTACCATAATTTTTGTCAAAACTTAGCCACGGTTTTAATTTGTCTATTGCGACAATGTTCTCGTAGCGACGATTTCCCGTTTTACGCGTTAGAGGTGTATCCTCTACTACGAAACGGTCATTGGGTAGACACTTAATTATTCTATAGGGACCTTGAAATTTAACAGATAATTTTTTTGACTTTCCGTCACTTGGTACGGCTCGCCTTATACTAACTAAATCCCCAGCGGCAAACGTTATACTAGTAATACGTTTAGCATCATATTTCTCCTTGTCTCTCGTCTGTTGATCCTCTATACGTCTACCTACTTCACGTCTAACCTCATCTAGATCTTCAGAAGCTACAACATCCAACGTCTCATTAATTACTTCGCTTAAAACATTCTCAGTGCTACATTTTAATCGAACTCCAAACAAAAGCTCTGACGGGCTTTTGCCCGTAGTTTTATGAGTAGTTGAATTCAGACCAAGCTGTATTTCTGGAATATACTCATCCCAGAATGTATCATTCTTGTTGTGACATTTTGTAGCCAACGCTTCAAGAATAGTTCTATTGAACCGTTCCACCTGGCCATTAGCTCGTGGAGTCGCAACAGCGTTCAATATATGTTTAATACCAGTGGTTTTTGTGAACGACTTAAAGCTAGCGCTTGTAAAGGAAGTGCCCTGATCTGTAATTAACCGTGTAGGCGTTCCAAAGTAGCTGATGTGGTCGCGTAGGACTCTTAATGTTGTCGAAGTCTTTGTATTTCGAACAGGTCTAATATTAATACATTTTGTGAAACTATCAATAATTACCAAAAGATAGACATTACCTTTTCTGCTGCGCACAAATGGACCCAGGTGGTCAGCATGGATAGTATGAAACGGTATCTCAATCTTTTTAATCGGATGTAATTCTCCTTGCTGCTTCCCTGTGGTCCCTTTGTGGTGGGCACACTCAAGACATGATCGAACGTATTTTTTAATAAACCGTCTCATTTTGGGGAACCAGTAAGATTGTTTAATTCGAGAGAGAGTCTTATCAAAGCCAAAGTGACCGATGTCGTCATGGTTCATTTTAACCACCTGCCATCTAACTCCTTTTGGCACAACCCAACGCATATTACCTTCATCATCTAAAAGTCTGTATACATTGCCATTTTTAATTTTGTAATTTTTGACGACATCAATCACTTTTTCAGACTCAGGATCAGTCAGGATTGTTTTAATGCGACTAATCTCGTCATCACTAGATTGGACAGTCGATATCCACCCTTCAGATTCTATTGTTAGTACATCTGTGGTGGAACCACAATACATCTAAACACATATGCTATAATATATACACATATACTCAAATATAAATAAACATATATTCTAATATCTAAACATGAATATATTCCATATTATAAATATATTATTAACATGTAAAGTAAACGACACTTAATATAATAAATAAATAGTAAACAAGAATTAACTACAGTATATTTAAAACACAACTATATATAGTTTAATATAAGTACATTCTATTTTACGATATATACAAACATACACTTACCTTGTTTAAAACATAATTATTTCTCCGTGTCGACAAGTAGCCCCAGTGAGCAACGCCGCCTGCGTGGAGATAACGGTCGCGTGACGTCAACGCAGCCCGGCGCGGCGCTTGCGCCCGCGCCCGACGCCAGTATGGAATCCTGTTCGCTATTGAATGCACGTCGGCCTGCTCTGACTAAGCTTACCTTCCGCTACCGCTTTCGCCGCTTGATACTATTGTCGCGCTCATGCTACTGTACGTTTAATTACTGCCGCATTATAGTTATACGAAGTAATTGGTGTTTATTTGGAGTCAACCTACATAACCTACACTGGTGACCCCTACTGCGAACATTCGACGCAGCCTTCAATAAGTCTGGATAATAAAGGTGACCCGTGGATGAAACGTAAGTGCAGTGAGCATTTTATATTATTATAATGTTGGGTCAAGAAGACAAAGACAAATTTGGCGATGCGGAATCCGTACCCGCTCAGGAACATAACTGTACGGGGCGCTTTTCCAATGGAGCCGACACGTTCCGTGTCGGAGTTAAGATTCCGCCATTTTGGCCTCAGGAGCCTGCCGTCTGGTTTGCTCAAGTAGAAGGGCAGTTCGCACTGTCTAATATTACATCAGATTCTACAAAATTTTATTACGTTTTATCACAACTTGAACATCAATTTGCAGCGGAAATAAAAGATATTATTATCTCACCACCTGCGAATAACAAATATGATAAATTAAAAACTGAGCTAATTAAGCGCTTGTCAGCTTTCAGAGAAAAAGACTTGCAGAATCTGCTGAACCACGAGGAGTTAGGCGACCGAAAGCCGTCGCAGTTTCTCCGGCACCTACGGCACAAGGCGGGCCCAGCGGTTCCAGAGGAGTTACTGAAGACCATTTGGACCAGCCGTTTGCCCGTAAATATACAATCCGTTATAGCGTCTCAGCCGTCATTAACACTCGATGAGCTGGCAGATCTCGCAGATCGGGTCTGGGATATCGTACCGGGCAGCGCGCAAGTAGCTAGCACTTCCAACAATTCAACCATGGAATCGATGGCTTACCAGATTGCTGAGCTCACCAAGCAGGTGCAGGTACTTACCACGGAAATGCAAACGAGATCTCGCACTAAATTCAGACGTGGCGAGCAGCGAAGCCGCGGACGCAGCGGTGGTCGTCAAGGTCGAAGCAATAGCCGGTCGCAATCAAGTTATCGCAAGTATCCCATTTGTTGGTATCATTCAAAGTTCCAAGCGCAATCAACAAGATGCATCAAGCCGTGCGATTTCAGCTCGGGAAACGGACAGGGCAGTCGGTAATGGCGACCAACGATTGCCCCAGCTCCAGTCGCTTGTTTGTCACAGATCGTCGAACAAAAATGCAATTTCTAATTGATACAGGAAGCGATCTTTGTGTATTCCCACGATCAGCATTACGCGAATATAGGCCCCAAACTAACTACCAGCTCTACGCAGCAAATGGATCCATTATCAACACTTATGGGCATGCTCAACTGAACCTTAACCTTGGTCTACGCCGGGAGTTCAGCTGGCAGTTCGTGGTGGCAGATGTCACAAAAGCTATCATCGGCGTCGACTTCTTGTCGTTTTATAATTTAATCGTCGACTGCCGGCACCAACGCCTATTAGATAGTACGACATCACTCACAACATCGGTAATATCTGTGGCTACAGGTGACGAAGTGCTCTCAATCAAGACACTGTATGGAGATTCGAAGTACAACGCCATCTTAAGAGACTTTCCCGAGATAACACGCCCCCCAGGTATTCATCGCGAGGTGAACCACGACACCGTGCACTTTATTAAAACAACGGACGGTCCTCCGATCTACTGCAGACCTAGAAGACTAGCGTCGGATAAATTAAGAATTGCGAAGGAGGAGTTTAATTCCATGCTCAAGAATGGAACTGCCCGGCCGTCGTTGAGCCCCTGGTCGTCTCCCCTTCACCTGGCGCCCAAAAAAGACAACAGCTGGAGGCCGTGCGGCGACTACCGGCAACTAAATGCACGGACGGTTCCAGACCGATACCCAATTCGGCACATCCACGATTTCGCACATAATCTGGCTGGTTGCAAAACTTTCTCGACAATTGACCTTGTCAAAGCTTATAACCAGATCCCAGTTAACCCTGACGACATCGCAAAAACTGCAATCGCGACACCATTTGGGTTATATGAATTCCCCTATATGACCTTTGGCCTCAGAAACGCCGGTCAAACCTTTCAACGTTTTGTGGATGAGGTCACAAGGGGAATGGAGTTCGTGTTCGCGTACTTGGATGATTTCCTCGTTTTCTCCAAGGATGAAGAAACTCACGAAGAACATCTACGGCAATTATTCACAAAACTTAAGGAATACGGTATCGTCGTCAACCCTTCAAAATGTGTATTTGGAGTGCCAGAAGTTAAATTCTTAGGATTTCATATTTCGGCAGAGGGTACAAAACCGTTAGAAGACAAAGTGGAAGCCCTTCAATCATTTCCGGCCCCCAAGACAGTAAAAGAATTAAGAAGATTCCTAGGAATGATAAATTTTTACCGCCGGTTCATCCCTAACGCAGCACAAATTCAAGCCCCTTTACACAAATTGCTAACAGGCTCTGTAAAGGGATCGCACCCCGTGGACTTAAAGGACCAATACCTGGAAGCTTTTAACAATTGCAAATCAAGTTTATGCACAGCAACTCTAATAGCACACCCATACTGCAATTCACAACTCGCCCTTGTGACGGATGCATCTAATACGGCCATGGGCGCAGTGGTCCAGCAGAAGAGAGAAGACCAAGACACATGGGAACCACTAGCCTTTTATTCAAAAAAATTAAGTGCTACCCAACAAAAATACTCACCTTATGATCGAGAGCTGCTGGCAATTTATAACGCCATTAAATATTTTAGGCATATACTGGAAGCGCGAGTATTCACAATCTTCACAGATCATAAACCCCTTTGTTTCGCCTTCTCATCTATCAAGTCCAACTGTTCACCGAGGCAGTTTCGTCACCTTGACCTCATTTCGCAATACACGACAGACATCCGACACATATCAGGGATAAAGAACGTCGTCGCCGATACATTGTCAAGAATAGAGGAACTAGAGAAGCCAGTTGATTTATGGGAATTAGCAAAGTCTCAAGAAGAAGATGAAGAGCTAAAACAGATTGTTAGCGGTGCCACGACTTACAACCTGTCCCTCAAAAAGATGACAATTCCTGGGACAACTACTGAGCTATACTGCGATGATAGCACTGCCAAACTCAGACCCTACGTAACACCCAGTTTTCGACGTCAAGTTTTTAGTAGCCTACACTCGCTCAGTCACCCAGGAACTAAGGCTTCAGCGAAACTCGTAGCAGAGCGTTTTGTCTGGCCAAACATAAGAAAAGACTGTCGTAATTGGGCTCAGTCATGCTCAGCCTGCCAGCGTTCGAAGGTCACCCGGCACGTCCAAGCACCATTGGGTACATACAAATTACCCAACGCCAGATTTTCGCATGTCCACATAGATATAATCGGACCAATGCCCCCTTCGCATGGTTATCGCTACTGCCTTACAGCGATAGATCGTTTTACACGGTGGCCCGAGGCGATACCTATTATGGACATCCGCGCTGAGACCGTAGCCAAGGCCCTTCTCACCACCTGGATATCTCGGTTTGGTTGCCCAGTAAGCATTGTAACAGATCGAGGAAGCCAATTTGAATCGGCCCTCTTTAAATATCTCTCCAAAATAGTGGGATTCGTGCATCGACGTACCACAGCGTATCATCCTGCCTGTAATGGACTAATAGAAAGGTTCCACAGGCAGCTGAAGGCTGCCATTGTTTGCCACGATCAAGCAAGCTGGACAGAAGCCTTACCACTGGTCCTGCTTGGAGTAAGAAGCGCGTTCAAGGAAGATCAGCAAACTACTTCCGCGGAGATGGTGTACGGGGAAACGCTGAGGCTCCCAGGGGAATTTTTCCAAACCACTGGAGAAACAACAAGCGACTACACTGATTTTACTGCGCGCTTGCGTTCCATCACCCAGAAACTACAACCCATACATACGTCAAGGCACGGCCAGAAGAAAACTTTTGTATTTAAGGACCTAAAGACCGCCAGCCATGTCTTTCTCAGAGAAGACGCTGTGCGTAGTCCGCTAACGCCAGCTTACACAGGGCCACATGCAGTTCTGGAACGAGGCGACAAGACGTTCAAACTGAAAATTAAACAAAAAACAGTTACTGTGTCCATAGACCGCTTAAAACCAGCTTACATACTCCAAGAAGGAGAAAAGCATCAAGTTACTACAAAAACAGGGTCAACACAGGTAGAACTCAAGGTCAACAAAAAAGAAGGACAGAAGGAAGAAAATGATATAAAGATCACTAGATCAGGCCGGCGGGTCAGATTCCCAGATTATTATCGCCCGTAGACGGTCTCTGGAGGGGAGTGATGTGGTGGAACCACAATACATCTAAACACATATGCTATAATATATACACATATACTCAAATATAAATAAACATATATTCTAATATCTAAACATGAATATATTCCATATTATAAATATATTATTAACATGTAAAGTAAACGACACTTAATATAATAAATAAATAGTAAACAAGAATTAACTACAGTATATTTAAAACACAACTATATATAGTTTAATATAAGTACATTCTATTTTACGATATATACAAACATACACTTACCTTGTTTAAAACATAATTATTTCTCCGTGTCGACAAGTAGCCCCAGTGAGCAACGCCGCCTGCGTGGAGATAACGGTCGCGTGACGTCAACGCAGCCCGGCGCGGCGCTTGCGCCCGCGCCCGACGCCAGTATGGAATCCTCAACCTACATAACCTACACATCTAAAACATGATCTTCTGCATACGCTTCATCTACAGGGTTCCGGCTGAGTGCATCAGCGTGCACCATGCCGGTACCCGGACGATATTCAATGTCGCAATCGTATTCTTGGATCTGGACCCACCAACGTGCTATGCGTGGAACCAGATCTCGTTTCGTGAGGGTCGTTCTTAGAGCATTACAGTCCGTAAATATCTTAAACGGAGTACCTAGCAAATATACGCGGAACCTATTGAGAGAAGCAACTACGGCCAGGGTCTCTAACTCAAACGAGTGTAGTCGTTGCTCGTCGGGTGTTGTTTTTCGACTGAAATAGGACACCGGTTTGAAAGAACCATCATCATTTTTTTGAAGCAAAATGCCCGCTACGCCAAATTTACAGGCTTCTGTATGTAACTGCGTTTCACGCTTCGGATCATAAAGCTCAAGAATAGGCCTAGAGATAAGTTTTTCTTTTAATGCAATGAATGCATCATCCTGCTCCTTTAACCATTTCCAATCACAATTTTTCTTTAGAAGATCCGTCAATGGTTTACATATAACAGCAAAGCCACGCACAAACCGCCTGAAGAAACTTGCTAGACCGATGAATTGTCTAAGTTCGTGGTGATTTGTAGGAGTTGGGAACTTAGCTACAGCGTCTATTTTCCTACTGCCTGGCTTAATGCCATGCGCACTGACTTCAAAGCCCAGAAAATCAATTTCCTCAAAAAAGAAGTTACACTTTGCGAGCTTTAAAGTTAGGCCCCCCTCTTTTAATAAGCCCAAGACCTCCTCAAGCCTAGCAATACCTTCTTCGAATGTACGAGCTGGGATTAGGATATCATCCATGTAAATTAGTGCAAACTTAATCTTAGCTTCTGAAAGTATTTTGTTTATAGTCCTTTGGAATACGGAAGGGGCATTCACTAGACCGAACGGCATCCGCGTATATTCATATTGGCCGTCAGGTGTAATGAATGCAGTTTTGTCTTGGGACGATGAAGAAATAGGGATTTGATAATACCCTGACGCTAAATCTAAAGTTATAAATAGTTTATTTCCAGCTAATTGATCCAACTGATCTTCGACGCGGGGGAGAGGGTAGTGGTCCTTCTTCGTTCGCCTATTGAGAGCACGAAAATCCACACACAACCTTTTCTCCCCGGTCTTTTTTTTCACAAGAACAATTGGACTGGCGTAAGGAGATGAGGATTCCCGCACAATACCTGCAGCCATCATTTCCGTAACCATATCACGTACAATGGTTCTTTCGGATAACGACATACGATACGGCCTATATACTACAGGTTCGTAGTTTTCCAGCTCTATAACCATCTCGCCCGCGGTGGTTAATCCTAAATCGTGTAAGCCAGAAGAAAAACAGTCCTTATATTTTGATAGCAGAGTTTGTAGTTGTAATTTCTGTTCTGGAGTAATATTTGTTCCGCAATTTATAGCACTATCAAGATGTGTTTCGTGAAATGAAACTGCTGAAATTTCGTATTCCTTAGATATGGATACAGCTCGAGTTAGTAAAACATCTTTCCGAAAAAACAGATCTTGATCACACATGTTAAAAACTATAACGCGTCCTACACCATCTTTAAACGTGTACTCCCCTGGTAACAAGTAATACTCATTATTAATAGTCCCTCGGACGGATCCATTGACATAGGCGCTGCCACTAAATTTATTGCATGAATCTACTAAAATAGACCTTATTTCACTCCGAGGTACAGTTACATCATTACATACGCGTAAAAATAGTTTTTTCATCTCAGATTTTTTGAATATTATTTCATTAGGTGTTTTTGTAATTATGATATTCGGTAATTCAGTAAATGTGTGCCCTAGAAGCACGGGATACTTTAGGACATGATCTTCAACGACGAGAATTTCAATATCTTCGCTAATACCTTGAACGTTCACGTTACCTATAAATCTACCTATTGGTTTTACGAGATGACCACCAATACCCCTCATTATGGGAAGATTCTCCATGTCAAGTACTGATTTAAATTTTCGAGCCTCACTTTCTGTTATGAGAGTGCATTGACTACCCAGATCAACGTGACACAAAAGTTTATTGTCATTTACCAAAATATCAAATACGTATTTGGAATTTGACTCATTAGCAAAATTAAGTTCAGAAACCTGTTTTTCATCTTTTGAGGTTCTATTTTGACCTTTATCGACAAAGTTATCACTCTTGTTAAACCGACAAAATGGAGCAAGATGGCCTAATTTACCACAGACTGGACAATTTACCGCTGGTTTCAGACAATTAAAACTTTTATGTCCGTCTTCATTACAATTATGGCACACAATTTTTTTTAGTAGTTCTGTTTTTCTAGTCAATGATGAGTTGGGCGGTACTCTTCTATCTTGCCTAGGTCTATCCGTCCTCTCACCTACGTCCTTGCCTATTCCTACTTTGATGGTTTTAAGATATTTAAGTACCGCCTCGGGGTCACGAAAACTAGCTGCTTGAGCGCCCACGCGTACAGCGCGATCGTCGATACCATTAAGTAAACAATCGACAGCTTTGCGACCTTTAATTTCGCACCTGTTTATTAAATTCATTTTGGCATAGTAGTAATGCTCTAATGACTCGCCATATCGAGCTTTTTTAGCCAACATGGCCAGTAAAAGTTCTGCATAGTCGTCACGACAGGGAAATGATTCTAAAAGTTTAGTTTTCCATTCGTTCCAGGAGAAGAGGACAGTGCTAAGACCCTGGTACCATGTTTTAGCGACGCCAACAAGTTTAGGCAGTGCGAAATGTATGATCTCATTCTCTTTCCACCCATAGATCTCAGCACATTCCTCAACTTTGGTAAGCCATGTTAAAATAGTCTGTTCTTTTGACATAGGGTCAAATTCAGGTATGACATTATTCAATGACAATCTTGAGGATGAGTGAGATTTCATATCTTTAATTATATCTAAAAATTTACTTATCATACTATCATTACATTCTGTGGTGCTCTTAAACCTCCTATTATACACCCTACTTTTACGACTCGCATCATTCCTATATCTAGTCGCTTCGACGTTAGGGGACCGGGAATACAATTTTCTACGTTTTGATACAGCTGAGTGATCTTCATCTGAGCTACGAGATTCAATTCTACGCTTCCTACTCCCCTCTCGTCGATGCTGCTTTTTATAAGTGGAGTTCCCAAAATCTCGCAAATATCTACTACAATCACTAGACGAGCTCTGAGTTTCACGCCGTCGGTGCTGCCGACGCAGCCTATGAAGTAACTGCTGCTCTATAACAGGTGACCTACTGCGATTACGTGATGCTCGTTTCGAAGGTCCAGCCCTCCGATTATCTCTAACAGACAAACTCCGCGACCGGGGTCGACTATCTCGACTCTTACGGGTCCTTGAACGTGAAAACCTCTCAACAGGTGACACGCGGTCATAATCATCATGCAAAAAGTGTTTGCGGCTTCTCCTACCTTTCAGGTTCTTCTCCGCTCCCCCACTTTGCATGCTGACCTTGTTTCTAGGTGAACGCTCACGAATCTCGCATTCGTCATCGGTTCGCGAATCGCGAGTACGAGTAGATCTGCGACCCACTAACTGGTTGGCAGTGGTCTTCTCGCCTTCAAAGTTTTCCATAGCTGAAACTTACATTAAACGGTTAATAATGCGTTTAAATGTACATAGAAAAGTTAACATAGTCTTTCTATTTTAATGGAATATACAACATGGCATAATGCGACATGATTGTGATAAAGCGAAGTGGTATAACAAAACGGGTTGCGACGGAACGGGGTATAGCACAATAGTTCACTTTATTCTACTTCATTGCACTTGTTTTTGTTTTATTCACAATGTTACATACCTATAGTTCACAAAAGATAAATTTAAATTAAAAAAAAAAGAACCGTTAGAAATGTCGTGCATTGCATTCCACTAAGTTTATTGTACTTACTTACAAGAATTATTAAGCGTAGTGATTATTTTATCCAACTGTACACTTATTAACCGAAAACATATCACTTCAGTAAATGTATGATTGTTCTGTGCAGTGTTAAAGTATGATTATATTTCGCAACGTCACACGAAATAAATCCCAATGCGGACTAGATATTAAAAAAAAACTGAATTTTAATTCTTAATTTTGAACAATAGGTACTGTTCGTTTGATTGGCTAAATAGAAAATATGTAATTATAAGAAGGTAATAAGTGTAAATAAATATTTCACTTGTAAGAATAATGTTAACAGGCCGGTTATTTGCAGGCGAGATAAACGAGTGATTCGTACGGAATACTCGCTCATCCCACTTCTGAGTTAAAAGGGAATATAATTATTAAATCAAATAACGACAGTTAGAAAACAAAACATTTATTATGATTGTAAATACTTGATAATGATACACACTAATACAGTTATTCTTAGGCTTAATACTCACATTAGCTATAAATTCAGCAATTATAAGGTAATAACTATACACACTGACCTGTACTTTCTCTAGCAGGATAACTGCCTCCAAAATACTTAGCACCGTACACTTTTGTCAAACTCCCACCAACGAATGCCCGTCTTGACTAGCTCCTTACCGGAAGCACTCCCTTTTATATAAGCCCGATGATTGGTTACGGGATCAGCGATCACGTGACCGATCATTCGATTTACTTTTTATATATTAAAGTAATAAGTAAAGGTACAAGATTCACGCAAAAATCAGAAAGTAATTAAATAAGACATATTAATAATCATTATCCTTACATTAGTAACTATGCATTTAGTTTTTGATTATTTATATTACTCAACAGTTGTTGTTGACTTTTTTCTAAGTGTTACTTGCACGAAAATAGAACGGCAGTTCCATACATTTTGACACAATTGAAACTGGGCTTTAGACAAAAAAAAATTTTTTCTTGTGCCACTTCGGATTTAAATGTGATAGATCATTATGTTATAGCATTTATAATGGAGCTTATTAAAAACATTATTACTAATAAGTCTCTGAAAAAAAATCATTTTTGTTACAAGCTTTCGTATCAAGACCAAACTAACGAGTCCCGACATGGTGGGGCTACGTTCAGTACGTCCTTCCGACTTCATCATCAGATCAGCTCTTAGATACCATAATATTGCATTGACATCGGGTTTACATACGTGGTTAAAATTTTATGGTCTAAAAAAACGTTTATTAGGGTATTTAATTTAAACATAATATGAAAGAAGGATTGTGAACCGACGACGAAATCGCATAGGTATAAAAAAAAAAAAAAAAAAAAAAAACATTTTTTTCAGACTACAGAATATGAATCAAAAGAGTGTAATTGTATCTATCAAACAAAATCGATACGTTAAGGTAGTAACTTTAAATCAAGTTCGATTTACGCATTTTTTGAATACTTATGTTGTAGTTAAATATTATACCATTATACCATAACTAGCGACCCGCCCTCGCTTCGCTTCGGTTTATGTGGGTATGATATATAGCCTATAGCCTTCCTCGATAAATGGGGTATCTAACACTGATAGAATTCTTCAAATCGGACCAGTAGTTCCTGAGATTCAGCTTGATAATATTAGTATAGATTTCTGTGGTGACTTTTTGTGTTGACCTTTGATAAATCTTTTCCAGGAACCAGTTACAAAGTAAATTTGACAGAGGAATTCTACACAACATGTCAAAGCCGGTGGAATACAAGGATCTAGAGGCTGAAGTGGTCGCCCGGCTACGAGAACTGTATAAAGGTCAGCCATGTAGTGCTAGCGGTACGCCAAAAAAAAGCTGCAATTAGTGTTAAAAGCATGAAAATCGGAACCATTAATCTGTAGCCCATAAGAACCAACTTGACCCGTAGCCAGAAAAAAAAACAAATAAGGAGAGGAGGTTTGATGAAGATCTGAAACCCATCGTGTGTGGTATCTAATGAAAAGGCTTACTAAGGCAATTCTAACAATATATCACAAACAATATGTAACATGATATTTCTGTCAATTGTTTTAAATTAAAATAAAATTCATGTTCAAAACATACCAAGTTTGGGCTCCATGATACAGTTGAATCATTATTTGTAAAATATACCTAAAATTATATGTAATAGCCTCATATCTAACCCCACGAAAGCAATTTTTTAAATTAAGCAATTCACTTTTCAACTCGTCGCAGTTAATATTAACTGGCTAGTTTAAGTTGTTGGTTTTTTAAACTTTCGCGTCTACTACACATACTCGTATGAGACATAATAACATACGATAAAGCTGCGCCCACACCGCTGCTTAACTATGCGTATATTAGGGTGTCGTTACAAAAACAAAAGACGGTGCCATAGTAACAACATGGCGCCGTTTTTGACGCACCGTAATACAGGGTGACCTCTAAGACGTAATACAAAATTATATTTTCTGGATCTTCTCATGAGTACGATCAACTTTTACTATGGGACCAACTTCGAAAACGTAAACATAAAATCAACGTCTCCATACAAATTGTGAAACCGGCTGATTGCTTTTAGTATGGGAGATTCAATTTTTTTCTACCGATTTCGATATTAGTCCCATAGTAAAAGTTGATCGTACCTACTCATGAGAAGATCCAGAAAATATAATTTTGTATTACGTCTTAGAGGTCACCCTGTATACGCACCGTTAAGCAGCGGTGTGGGCGCAGCATAAGTAAGAATACCTACACCTTAAGTACCTTTATTTTCCTCTATTCTAGGAGGTACCTTTAAACCATATACGACGACGTGTGCGGAGGCCCTAAGTTGTTCCTCAGTGACGATTGTTTAAACCTTGTCTGATATAAACCTTCTTTCAGAGGACTTCGAGCAGCTGACCAGGTTCGGGGAGCCAGGGTACCTGTTGTCAGCTCGGTTCAAGGGCCATGCTGACGCCGTGCGCGCCATGCCCGTGCGCCCTGAGGATGTCTGGCTCATGACCTTCCCCCGATCAGGTATGATCACGCATTAAATACGGATAACAATTATTTTGTCGAAAAACCTTTCAAGGAACATATCATTAGGTACGCAGAATTTTTACTTCATCGAAGGGCATTTCTCGCCGGACGGTCGGAGGGACGAACGAGTGAATGTCCAAGCGGCGAGTTTAAGTAGTCCTGTCATTGCGAACAAAACATATTTTAGCGCGTGCATTTTCAATATAGCAGCGTGGTTTCTGCCAATGGATCGAACGTTGGCTGCTTAACTGAAAATGCACGCGCTAAAATGTGTTTTGTTCGCTCTGACGGGACTACTTAAACTCGCCGCTGCGATTTTGCTCGTTCGTCCAACCGTCCGTTGTTTTTGAGAGAGTAATACCCCAGGACTACACACAGGACAGAGGACTAGGGAATAAAGGCTTGTGGTATTGTTAGGCGATGAGTTTGCAACCTGAGGCCCTTGCCAAGATACAATACGCTAACTAGCGTTTCTATTTGTTTCGTTATGAAACCAATCGCGTCACTTGAAGATCAGTCACGTGATCTACCAGTGACGCGATTGGTTTAAAAACGAAACGAATAGAAATGTTATTTAGCGTAAGGCAGCTTGGCAAGGGCCTCTATCCCTATAATATACACTGGTAAACCTCTTAGCCCGTTTGTGCAAAATGTGGTTACAGAACGAACAACAAGTTTTTAGAGTTGTTGGTAATTCTGTAGCTCTGCCTACCCCACTGTGGGAATGAAGGCATGGCATGTATCTAGTCATAGGACTAACCTAACCTAAGTAATGCTTAAGATATCCTGAAAACGTCACGGTTTCAGTAGAAATTTGCGTTCGATGAAAATGATACAATCGATGACGTAAAATTCGATAAAATTATTCGATACAATTATTAAATACATAAAAAATACTGATATAATGCTATGGCGGTCCCGACTATCAGAGCTGATGTGTTTTAAAAGGCTTACTTAACCAATTTGCATAATACCCAGCTAATAACCACCCTGATTAAACAACAATTTTGGGAACAACAATGACACAGCCAGATACAGAGGGAGACACACAGACATACACAGAACCACAGACTTACACCACTCTTTTTTGACACCGGTTTATTACCCCCAATAAAAAGGTTGTTAAAAGTTAACCGTATAATGTGCATCTGTAAGTTTGTCTGTAGCATAGTACCTTTTATACGGATGGACCGATATAGACGCGTTTTTTTTTCTTACATATTGCAAGTTTAACCGGTATACTTTTTAGCTAGGTTTCATATAAAAACGGTTGGACCGTTGAAGTAATAATTAATTACCAGCTCTCAAAGAAAGGATTATATTTTATAATCATTTAAATAATTTCGTTTCTATCAGTATACGTCTTTTAAGGCCCTCACCGCTGCTTAACGGTGCGTATTTATTTATTAATTAAGTAAAACAAACAGCACAAATTAATATTATAGAATATACATAGGCTAAAGAAGTTTCCACCACTGGTTTAAATTACATTTGTCGCTCAAAAAGGAGTAACCTCATATGTTTCAATAACAATGAGACTGGATAAATATTAACAAATTTGTATTCTTTTTTCACTTAAGTATTCCTATTCTTATATTATGACGGTTATTCGTATATTACGGTGCGTCAAAAACGGCGCCATGTTATTACTATGACCCCGTCTTTTGTTAACGTAACGACAACGTAATATACGCACCGTTAAGCAGTTGTGGGGTCGCAGCTTAAAGGCCGCATTTCATCAAACTTGAAAAAAGACTTACTCCGAGATTAGTCTACACAAATTCGGCGTTTAATCCGGGTACAAGACCTTGTTTTAAATGCAATATAAGATTTAAGTATAATAAACTTCTTTATTTCTTCCTATTCCATTAGGTACGCACATGACAGCTGAGATGCTGTGGCTTCTACTAAATGATTTAGATTACGTAAGAGCTGCAGAAGTACCGCTGTTTGAACGCAATATTTTCTTAGAGTAAGTTTATTTGATATTACACCCGGTTCCTTCCACTATCTTATCTTGCCTTCGTTCCTCTAAGTTTGTATGCAATTATTCCCCTTTCACATTGCTGTGACAAGAGTGAAATTAAATTGTTTTTTCATAAACAACAGATAAGCAATATAAAAATATCAATCTTCTATTTATGTTTGCTATTTTAAAATTGTCCAACAATGAGGACGTTGTTTGATTGTGACGTCACAAGATAGTTATCCCTATAAATTCCATAGTAACGGAGCGTTTTTGATGTTTCATAAAAAGAAGCTGATTTGACTTTAGTCAAATATCGTATTGCTATTAATTTCCCGCAGAATATTCTCCTTGCATGGTGACGACGCACCGATTGGCTACAAGGTGTTAGCTGACCAACCCTCCCCCCGCCTCATCAGCACCCACCTGGCCCTCTCCCTCCTTCCTCCAGCTCTTCTGGACACTGCAAGAGTCATCTTCGTCGCAAGGGATCCGAGGGACGTGGTACTCTCATACTTCGAGTTCTATAAAAAGCTGAAGAACTATGGACGGTTTGAAACGTTGAAGCAGTTTTGGGAAGTGTTTATTGAAGATTTGGGTAAGAGTTTGTTAGTTTAAGTAATTCTTAGGCTTAAAGAAGGCAAATATTTGTTTCTGAGTCATGGATGTTTTCTATGTCTACATCGTTGTCTAGTACCAACATAGTACAAGCCTAGAGCTTAATTTGGGACTACGTCAATTGGTGTGACATTGCCCCCTGATATTTATTTATTTAAGGCTTGACCTCGACATCCTTAGCTATCTTATCTTATCTTACAGATGGGCCCTTTTCGAATACACTTCGACCTGTAGGATCTTTTGTGCAATACCCTCTTACACACTCAACAGTTCGGATGTACAGGTTTGCTCACGATGTGTTTCCTTCACTTTAAGAGCATCGGGTAATGTACTTAAGTTAAAAAAACTCTGGTGATCGCTGGGGTTCGAACTTTGAATCCACTAGATCACCTACTTTCTTAAACCGAATTAGTTATTAGTAATTTCAGAAGCAAACCCTAATAAATTGGATGTAGTAATTTTCCCGACTACGGCAATCCCAAAAGGAAGGTTATATGTTTGACCTGTATGTATGTCTGACTCTGTTCCCTCGTAACTACTAAACGGCTAAACCATTTTCAATCAATTACACGTACCTAGTTAGATTCGTCTCAAACACCAGTGTCATAGGGTACGAGTATAATGAAAAATTCGACGACATTATCCAAACAGCTGTTGGGTTTTTTTAAAGCTTGCTTTTTGTTAGACTTGTTTGTTCGATTTTAACAAATCGATATGCTTTCTTCTTGATCATGATTTTTTTTGACGACTTTACTATTTTTCAGTCGTCTTCACATCGTTCTTTGCTCTTTTGAAAGAGGCGTGGGCGCAGAGAGACCACCCCAACATGCTGTTCATATTCTACGAAGATATTATCAAGGTCTGTACTACAAGTTTAAATGAATCTCTGATTGTGTCAAGTATTTTAATATGGGTCAATTTCGTATAATAATCATCTCTGAATGTTTTTAAAATACTGCGCTTCCGTTATCACCATATTATTGAGCAATATTCAGTCGGCCAAAGATGTGGTCTACCACTCTACGTTTGAAGTTCATTTGCACGTCTTGACACAACAAATTCGATTTTCCCTTGCAATGATATTATGACAGTGACCAAGTGGTAGACCTGGCCCCTATTTCACCAAGTTACAATTGTCAATGACATATGTATGCTGACAATACGACATAAGTCGCTGATAATTGTCCAGTGACAGGTGACAAGTAGACAAATTCTCAATTTAATTTCTATGGACATACATAATTGTCTACAATTACAGTGTGCAACGCGTGACAGTTGTCCATAATTTAATTTAAGGACAATTATGTTGTGAAACAATTGTAAATTTTTCCAAGTCGACATATTTGCAAATTTGTCGGTAATTATTGACATGAGATTAGAGCTGTGTCAGGCTTGCGTTACAATTGTAGTGTTTTCATTGTTAGTTACAAAATGGCTCTCCGCGAAAGTAGTACCTAGTAGTGACAGTGAAAGCGATTTAGATGAGTTTGCATATAGGAGAATATATAAAGAACGAATAAATTTCTCCTTTGACGTCACTGCCTTTGCGTTCAAGGAAAAATTTCGAATCAGTAAAACCAGTGTCGAATATTTAATAAATAAAATCGGTGCAATTATAGATCACCCAACTACAAAAAATAAAGCTTTGACGCCTTGTCAGCAAATTCTTTGCACACTGCATTAATAATAATTTTAATAGTTTAATAGTTTTAAATAAGTTTCATGCAAAGTGATCAAAGGTATTCGTATTCAGCCAGTGTCAGTTTATATCCACAACTATATATTTAAAATTTAAGCGGTTCTTGAGCGTACGTTCAAAAATAAAAAGCCAATTTATAATTAATAAACCATCAGTGTACTTAATTAAGTATTAAGTTTTGTAATTGGTAATTATATTTACTCGGACAAACTCGAAAACGCTCACTTCCAAAACACACGTACTTTGAAATTAAAAAATAAACACTGGCTAGTATCAATAAAATACATTTTCTCAAACATGATCGGAAAACTAACTTTTAAAAAACGAACACGGGTAGTGTCTCATACTCACCCATCAAAATTAAAAAAATAGTAACCTTGTTTCTTGCTACAGTTTTTTTAAAGTGAGAATAATTGCATACAGTCGACAAGACTGAGGAAACTATCCATACAGCCAACCTAACCGCTCTCGTTTATTGAAAAAAATTGTGTTTTCTCAAACATGCTCGGAAATGTATGCGTTAATGTCCCGAAATGAAGACATAAGTTTCTTGTTTATGGCTCCCTACATAACTTCTTGGCCTAAGTCAATCTATGGTACTACATTCAGTTCCGTCCGCGCAACTATTGAGAGCGGACGCGTTTATTGTTGGCACCTTGCTACACGTTGAAATATTTTCTAATCTAATTTGCGATTGGTCAGTTTTGTAATTTCGGATTCCTTGTCTTTCTTGTGACATTCTTACGGCCGGCTCCTCCCAGTGGGCGGTCTTGGAAAGGGATAGTTGATAGTTGGTGTTTTGCGAGCTGTTGGATTTGAACCGGCGTCATCGGATTGAGAAGCCAGTGCTTTCGCCGCCGGACCAGACATCGACTCTCCTACAGTGGCGGAATAGACGACTTGTCGGAGCGCATAGTGACGTAGGAGTCGTTGGTGAGTGCAACATCGGCTACGCCACAGTGCTACGAAGTGCTACGAAGTGCTACGAACGTGCTACGCAACGCCCTACAACTTCCGACCTCTGCTGTGCTACGCAGTGTGAGTACGCTATGGACAGGGCTGATAGTGCTGATATGATTTGTTATGCATGTAACGGAGAGCTGTCTGTGGGTGAACAATACCTGCAATGCATGGCGGTAACTTGCAGTAAACTGTACCACTATCTGTGCACGAACAAAACCCTTACATCGGTTGAGAAGGACTCTTGGGTGTGCCCTGAGTGCTGCATCGCGAGTAAAAAAGTAGGGCGTAATTGTGACACTCCTGTTTGTACGCCGGTCACTATTAAGAATGTTGTAAGCAGGAATAAGAGTGAACCTTCTCACCCTATGCCGCGGTCGACGGATGACTCTTTGCTGGCGATGACGCTGGAATCTGTATGTACGCCGACTGTTAGGAGTGTTGCAGGCAGGAATAAGAGTGAATCATCTCACCCTACACCGCAGTCGCCGGATGTTTCCTTGCTGGCGATGACGCGGGAATTGCAGCTTGCACGGGGCCAAATGACTTTGCTGTCTAAACAGCTGGCGGACGCTGTCGCTACTATTGCGTTATTCCAGGAGGCACTCGCTGACAGTACTATTAAGTTCGAGGTTGTCAACGAGAGGGTGATGAAACTCGAGTCTGCGGCTGCTGCCCCTTGTAAATGCGGCAAAAATTGGCCACCACTGCCAGGTAAGGATAACCCGAAGCCCATAAATAAGAACAAGTACCGCGACATTAAGTATTCGGCAGCCATCAGTACAGGCGAATCTGCAGTAGTTGCGAATGCTGTGTCACCGGTGGAGGAGCTGCCGACTGCCATGCTGGCTGTGGCACCGATAAGTGAGATGCCGCGTGGTGATAGTGAAGCACCTACTCTCGATGAGACCATTGATGGCGAGGAGCTGGGAGCGGGGGATTTCCAGGAAGTTCGTTACCGAAAGAGACGCTTTACCTCCGTGAGAGGTACTGCCGGACCAGATGTAACGTCACTTAAGGCAGTGGAACACCGCAAATACATCCACCTGTGGAACATGATCTCGGGAGCAGATGACATACGAGCGTATCTACAAACACTGTGTCCAGATAGCGCATGCACTGTTGAAGAGCTTAAGCCCAAAGGGGAATATAAATCCTATAAAATAGGAGTTTCAACGGAAATGTTTGAAAAGTGTATGTCCGCAGCGGTATGGCCTGATAATGCTAGAGTCAAGGCGTGGTTATTTCGTAGACAGCAAAACCACGGGAATCCCGCAGGCCGTTCCTAAGTTCCAGTTGCATTCGAAACAGATGATGAGCTTAGACGTCATATACCAGAATGTCAGAGGTCTTAACAGTAAGCTGAATTTCTTCAGGCTCAACCTTCTGTCTCTGGTGTGCGATGTGATAGCAGTGACCGAGTCATTTCTTACGGAAGCTATCGGTGATTCTGAACTTTCGTCGGGTGGTTGGAGTGTGTTACGCCGAGATCGTGCCACCGGTTCTCGCGGAGGCGGCGTGCTGCTTGCTGCGCGCCCTAACCTTGAGATGCGGCGGTGTCAAGATTTGGAGACTGCCACTGGGGAGGACTTATGGGCTTCAGTCACTTTGAATCGGGCTACCTGCTACATTTGTGTGGTTTACATTCCCCCTAGTGCTGCAGATCAAGTTTACATGCGCTGGTTTCAAGCTGTGGAACAAGTGATAGAGACGCTAAATGGTGAGGTACTTATTGTCGGGGATCTTAACTTAAATCCACTCTATACGTCTTCTAGTATTTTATGTTATTACTCCTATTTTTTAACTGTATGTGGTCTGAACGAAATGAATGAGGTGATGAATGCGTATGGCGGTAAGTTGGATGTTGTGCTGGCATCTGAGTGTATTCGCGGTATCAGTGTTCGGGAGATTGAGGGAGGGGGACTGGTGCCTAGACGAGATTTATACCACCCGCCTCTGGAGATAGCGGTACCTTTAGGCGAAACCTCGCGTCGATCCCGCTCTGAGCAAATAGATCCTAGTAATATAGAATCACAACGGGACTGGAATTTCGCGAAGGGCAATTATGTGCTTTTGTATAAACTTGTATCTGAGGTAAGCTGGCATGAAATTCTTCAGATGGATGACGTTGACATAGCGGTAGACAGTTTTTATAAAGTAGTTTACGATATTTTTGACGCCTGTATACCTAAAAAGCGTCGATCTAAACAGACCACTAGACTTTACCCGGTATGGTTCACCGCTGATCTGATAGCTGATATTACGTTGAAAGCTAGGCTCCATCGGAGTTGGAAGGCTACCAAGAATAGGGACGTGTATGGTAGGTATGCTCAACTCCGGACAGTGGTCAAACGACGAATATCCTTGGCTTATGATGATTACCTAGATCGAATCCAAAGTCAGGTTAGAAGTGATCCGCGGTCTTTTTGGCAACATATTCACAGTCTTAGGTGGAAAGGTGGATTTGTGTCCGATGTTATGTTGGCTGGAGAACGGTTCGTCGGGGCAGAAGCTGCGGAAGCGTTCTCGAGTTTCTTCTCTGGTGTGTTTTTGCCGGACGTTCCTCGCCTTGATGTGCAGGCAGTAATGCAAAATAGTATGAGCCATTCCTGCCAACATGTCAATATAAACCATATTACTGTTCAAGAAGTGGAGGCAGGTATTAAACGGCTTAAACCTGGTAGCTCTGCTGGGCCTGATAACTTGCCTGCGTACATTATCAAAGGTTGCATGGAGCAGTTGAAGATTCCTATTAAATTTCTATTTAATTTGGCACTCTCGTCTGGAAGATATCCGCATCAGTGGAAAGTTACTAGGGTTAGGCCTATCCCTAAGACTAGCAAGTCTGTTGATGTTGAGGATCACAGGCCCATAGCTGTGCTGTCGTCCCTAGCAAAGTTGTTTGAGTCCATACTGCACCGGACAATATCGGCGCAGATCAAACCTTTCCTGTGTAACTCGCAGCATGGCTTCAGGCCAAAACGCTCCGTTAACACTAACCTCTTAATCTTGGTTGACACCGTTTCCGAGCATCTTGACAGAGGTGTTCAGGCGGACGTTGTCTACTTAGACTTCAAGAAAGCTTTCGATCGCGTAGATAACGATGTTCTCCTAACCAAACTTGAGAATATTGGCTTCTCCCCGAAGTTGCTAACGTTTTTTGCAAGTTATCTGCGCGATCGGCAGCAGTATGTTCAGCTTGGTTGCTTTGTTTCGGCTCCGTATCGTACTCGATCTGGTGTCAGTCAGGGTTCGATATTGGGCCCCCTCCTATTTGGAATCATGATCAATGACTTGGAGTCAGTCGTAAAGCACGCAAGATGCCTGTTATATGCTGACGACCTCAAACTGGTATATGGGGTTGGAGATAATGCTCACTGTGGCCTTTTACAGGAGGATATTAACTCGGTGGTCCGGTGGAGTATGGACAATAAACTTCTTTTCAACACGGCCAAGTGCTGTGTCTGCACTTTTAGTCGAGCTTCTGCTCCTCTACATGCTCAATATGTGCTTGCAGGAGAGTGTATTAACCGGGTTGGCTCTGTAAAGGACTTAGGCGTTGTTTTTGACACGCGCCTCACGTTTCACGATCACATCCGAGCGCTCGAGAGTGACTGCTTTCGGAGATTAGGTTTTGTTATCCGCAATGTCAAGGACTTCCGCGACCCTGGTACCATAAAGCTTGTCTTTAATGCTTTGGTAAGAAGCAAATTGGAGGCATCGTCGCTTATTTGGAATCCGCACGAATGCACGTATGTTTTACTCCTGGAGAGGATCCAAAAAACTTTCCTTAGGTTTATTTATAAGAAAACCTATGGGTATTACCCCTTCCTCTATCCGACCAAATTTTTACTTGGCCCTCTTGGGTTTCATTCATTAGAGGTAAGGCGCAACAACAACATGCTACTTACTGCCTGCCGTATATTGCGTGGTGAGTCTGACTGCCAAGTGCTGAGCTGGTGGGGCAAGTCGTGAGGCTATTCGTGCCGGATGTTTTCCGGATAACCCTGAGGCCGCGCGCGCGCCCCCTGCTGGCGGCGCCGGCGGCGCGCACGGTGTCGCGCCGGAACTCGCCCCTGCTCCGCGCCCTGGTGCTGCTGAATGCGCTTTTGGCCTCAGTACCGGAGTGTGACTTATTTGCGTGGCGATGGGTAACACTGTGCCGTGAATGTCTGAGATTTTGCGAGATGATGGATGATAGGCCTTCTAGTATTACTTAATGACAATTGTTATTTTTACTGTTTTTACGATTATTTGATTTGTTTTTCGTTTTTTTGTTAGTTGTGTTTTTGTAATTAGTCTAAGTTTCTCGGTGTATTGGTCCTTACTGTAATGCCGTGTAAAATATATTTGAAATAAATAAAAAAAAAAAAAAAAAAAAAAAATGTGCAGTTTTGAGATTGCCGTCGTAAGATTGTAGTCTTGAGATTGCCATCGTAAGATTGCAGTCTTGAGTTGCCATCGAAAGATTGCAGTCTTGAGATTGCCATCTTACGACTGCACAGTCTTGAGCTTGCCATCTTACGATTGCAGTAATGTACTTTTAATATTTCCTCACATTGCTTGAAAAAAACACTATACAATCCTCGGCCGGAACAGGGATTGAAGGACTCGTTCTATCCGGCCTCTTCTACGACTCGGCCGTCTACACCAAACTCGTCCTTAAGTCCCTGACTTCACGGCTTCTGCAGTAATGTACTAATAGTCATAGTGTGTTTCATTTGTTGAGCGATTGATTAAAAGAAATAAAAATTAGTTTGGACACTCCAAACTAATATAATAGTTGTTGTTGTATAATTGTGTACCTACTAACTACGCGGAAATGGTGGACGCTTGTCAACAATCAACATACGGTTGATTTAAACATTTAAAACATATATTTTATTTTTTTTTTGCCCCGCGGCGACTTCAACAGCTACTACCGCCGGGCTATGGCGTTTCCACGAATTAGTGATTTCGCCAGTGTCAAGTGTATATAAGTATAAATCAATATAGCAATAAAGTACAATCCAATCTTCTCTGGGAAGATTGGGGGCGACGTTGTTCGGTAGTTTGTAGGACAGAGGTCAAGATAGTTTTAACCTATGTACCACTTCGAGTCCACTTGTAACGAGAAGAAAGATGCCAGATACGCGAAATAAGTCCAAGTTTTCAATCACTGTGCAACACAATGGCATAAAAAGTACAAATCACTATCAGAAAAGAACTTTGAACACCTAAATACACAAAAAAATAAAACCAAAACAAATTACACATCCGCCATCTTTTAACGTTGCAAATGGCCCCTAAAACATATTTAAAATTTAAAGATTATCGGTTGTCATGAGTGTCATGACAACGTGACAATGGTGTCAGGATTTTCACAACTGCCATTTCACGACATAAAAATGTATTTTTTTTAATTATTGGCGCACCCTGTCAGCGTGGTTTAATAATGTAGAGATTTGTGAAACAACACTTATCGTGACTACTCGACAATTTGTCACCTGATTATTACAATTGCAGTTTCATAAAATACAATTGTCACGTAATTTAGACAATTGTCGCACTTGTCAAGCTTGGTGAAATAGGGGCCAGTTTGGCCGGCCGTAGAAACAAAAGAGATAAAAATTATAAAACAGACAAAAGTAACCTAGTTGCCTTTGTCCAATGCGGGTAGAAAAAGGTAGTTACTCTTAAGGCTGATGAGAAATAATTTATGGCAACCAATTCATTGGTAATCGTTCGGTGTCTGCAGGATATGCCAGCAGCAGTACGGCATATCTCTCAGTTTCTGGGCAAGAAGTGCACTGAAGATGAAGTGGAAAAACTGTCAACACACATGGACATAGACAATATGAGGAATAACACGTCGGTCCAGCCTAAGATAGATCAGGTGTTCGTAAGACAAGGTAAATACTTTGCTTTCGGGTACCTAGTATTTTATCGAAACAAATTTCAACGAACGTATCATGCCGTAGAATTTTCATTGCATCGAAAGGCATTTCTCGCCTCATGAATTAATTGTTTTTGATAGTCGCAAGTCTAACCTAACCTTAACCTACGTAATTAATAAGATATCCTGCAAACATCATGGTTTCAGCAGGAAATAGCGTTCGATGAAATTAAATTCGATGAATTTAAATTCGATATAATGATGTTACCTTTACTTTCCGCTATCTTAACAAACCACAGTTTTGAGATTGGAAATGCAATCAGCTTGTTGCAGTGGTATTTCTGGACCGCTAGGACTTGGGACCTTCAAAAGAAGAGCATACTTACTCTTTTCTCAAAGGCAGGAAACGCATCTGCGATTCCTCTCTTGATGTTGCTGGTGTCTATTGCCAGCGGTGATCACTTTACATCAGGTGACCTGGGGTGTTATTCTCTTAAAAACGGCATTCGGTCCGTCGGACGAATTAACAAGTGAACGCAGCGCAGTTTATATAAACCTGCGAGTTTAAGTCGTCAAAGCGTACAAAACACATTTTAGCGCGTGCATTCTCAATAAAATTAGGCAGCCTTTTTACGTTCGATCGTTCGACAGAAGCCCTGCTGCTTAATTGAGAATGCACGCGCTAAAATTTGTTTTGTACGCTCTGACCGCGATGTCCAGTAAGATCACCTGGTAGGATCCCGGGCCATCCTATCTTGTAAGATAAGATAAAATATCACTAATTATGTAATTTGCAGGCAAACCTGGAGGCTGGCGCGATCATTTCGACGAGGAGATGAGCGCGCAGGCCGATGACTGGATGGAACGCAACCTGGCTGGCACTGGCTTGGTTTTTCCAGAACATCAATAAAACAATTTAATCTGCTTGATATATTCATTCATTTACTATAGTAAATTGTTCATATTTAAAAAAAAAAAGTCACGTTCTTCAGAAACAAAAGAAGTATGTATCTAGCACTAATAAACTCGTGTCACTCCAACATAAAGTATGTAGTCATAGCTACTTGCAAATGTGTTGCCCGAGGAGGCTACCAGTTCCTTGGTCTCCAGTTGCCTCTTTTAGCCTTTTTGATATTTGGTGAACAAGGCCAAAAGAACAGGGACCCAACTGACTGAGGGTTTTGCCTAAAGGGGTGAAGGTATGTTCAGGGCCGAGACCCCTTGTCCTTAATCTGCCGCGCCTGGGTTGATTGCTGTTCCGCGGAGGTGAGACGAGGCTAGGTGTAGCTTACTCAAGTAGTATCGTATACTCAGGTCTCGCCGTACATTTCACGGAATTAAAGATATACCGTCATCATCATAGCTATCGACGGTAGTGATACCGATTCCAGTAAACCCTGAACGTTGATGCTGAGACGTTGGACCATGTCATTTAATGATAGTTTTAATTAAGTTACTAAAATAGGGGTCAATGGCGGGCTGTCATTCTGAAAACATCTGTGCAATTATTAAAGTTTTTGTTAATTACGTTATCGTTGATTTTGGTTCGCAAAACCAGGGAAGTTTTGTGGGACAACTTGTAACATTGATGAAGAACTTGCATTTAGTAATATAACAGTGAAAATATAGTTCCAAATCAGTTAGCGGTTAAGATCACACCAAGCCATTGAAGTGGTTGCTTGCCATCTTCAAGGGTCATAACGACTCTATGACTGGAAGACTTCGACGACAGGACAGCATTCACTGTACAACGTTGCTTATATATACTTGTCATTGATAAACGTTATTATGTAGACGCCATTAAATAAATAAATAATAATAACAAGTTAGTAAAATACTCGAAGTAAAATTATTACAAGCATTATAATTTCAAAGCGCCTTCATAAATTGAATAGCAATCAACTAAAAAGTAACATTGCCATATTTTTGCGACAGCCGCTCGCATAATGCATGAAAGTTGAAATGCTTAAGGCTAATGTTAAGTTAAAGAATCCTTAAAAGTTTCTCAACTTTGCAGAGCACAAAGACTGTCGTAGTAAAACAGATTAGGGGAAGACCATAAAGTGATTTACCAGAGCGCAGCGGTGCAAGAACAAAGTTAATGATCGTATTTGTAGGTTACATACATGTTTACGTATTCTGGTTATAACGAAACTATAAAACAATTTTTTTTCGTTATCCCATAACCTATGTTTTATTTTTCTGCGCGGACGGAATCACTGGCAAATAGCTAGTTTACTATAAACTTGTAATACGAGTATATTTGATTATTTTCCTCCTCCGCACGTCGTCCGACATTAAATCGTTGGTATACCTTAAGCAGAATTAATTTGTTTTTTTCCACGTTGTTCAACAACCAGTTCCTAAGACACTTTTACCCAATATCTTACGTTTAACACTGACCTCTATAGGGATAGGTTGAGAAGGTCATGACTACTAAGGTGGCCCAGTTTACGGCCCGGTAGAAATGGTCACGTGCATAAGGCACGTGGGAACTTAGCCCTTAAGGTCACGCCACGTTGGAGACATTATGCAAAGTGGCGTAATCGATGTAAAGTAAACAACTTACACAATGAAATATGGAAGAAATTTAATATTCCTTGGGTACCTTAAAGTGTCAACAAAACAAATAAACAAATGTAATAATAATAATACCTATTTGGTATGTGCAAAATGAGCCTTTTTGAAAATATGACACCCCATTAACGAGAATAGATGACTGGTGTCAAAACCGCTGAGACATACAGACAGACAGACTACCACCGGAGTCTCACGTTCCTATTTTACCAAAACACATATAAAACGCAAGGCCAATGCAATGTAATTACACTTAAGTTGGTTCCATAACCGTAGTGTTACGTTTTTGCTACAGTTAAGAAACTCGGTTTGTTTTCGCTGACAACCAGTTTGTTACGTCGGCAAACCTGTAACGTTAACTGTTACATCATTGAAAATATGTGTTACCTACTTGTAGTATAATGAAAAAATATCCCTCATCTTATAATATAGGCAATTATAGTGCATGGAAATCGCATAATAATAGGTGCCTTGCACTGAATGAGGTTTTTGTGTTCTATGTAATAAAGTGGTGATTACAAAGTTTTTTTTTCAAATAAAAATCTCTTTGGATCGTTGTTAAACACTTGAAAAACATTGATATTTTTGATCTTTTTGATATTTTATAGGATGAACTGACCAATTATTGACCCCATGAACATTAACATAAGGTAATAGAGACGATTCAACAATCACTAGGTGTCAGTAAGTGGTATTTTAGACCCCTATCTGTTTTACGGCAGAAGTTACTATAACATTTTTCATTTATTATAGTGCATGTAACAGTTGTCACTTGACAAATTTAGTGATGTGGGGCGTTTTCACTAAAATGTGTACCCCTTTTAAGGACTGCAATTAAGGAACTTTAACTTTGAATAGATTGGAAAGGGCATGCTTCGATGGTTCAGTCATTTGGAAAGGATGGATGAAAGAAGATTGACGAAAGAGATATACAGATCGAAAGCGAGTGGACGGGTCGGAAGGGGCCGCCCTAGGCGTGCTTTTTCGAGTTAAATTCAAGAAATACTGGAAAAGGGCCGAATCTTAAGTACCCGAAACCGACATGCGTGCATGACTCGATGTATGAATGTGGAAGAAGCGAAAGAAATTTGTCAAGATCGTAGCAAGTGAAAAGAAGTGGTCTCTGCCTACCCCTCTGGGAAACAGGCGTGATTTAATGTATGTATGTATGTATGTAACTTTGTCAGTTTCGTGACGAAACTTAGCTATACATTGATGGCCACGATCGATGTATAGCTAACTTTTGCTGTGAGCTTTATGATATCTGTTATGTTTAAGGAGTAATCGCATAGCCACAGGTAACGATTACACGCTGTATACATACATATTCCATTCACAATTTTTGTTCTATGGTGTGCTTTAGGAGGTTTAGATGTTCTTACAAAGTTTTTAACATTATACTTACTAAGATTAATACATAATACTTACTTCCCCGTGTGGTTGCCGGGTTAGAATAGTGCCACTCCATGTCTTCCCGTGGATGTCGTAAGAGACGGCTAAGGGAATAAAGGCGTATAGTACCGTTAGGCGATGGGCTTGCAACCTGTCACTAATACACTGGTAAACATCTTAGCCTAAGTGTGCAAAATGTGGTTACAGAATTATCAAAAAGTTTTTAGAGTTTTTTGGTAATTCTGTAGCTCTGCCTACCCCACTCTGGGAATAAAGGCGTGAGTTTATGTGTGTATGTATGTACTTACTAAGAAGCGGTCATTTCATCGTTTTTGCCGACGCTCAAGTAAATTCTCAAGTATTTTCACCTTAAAATATATTCGTCGGTGCTCTTGCAATACCGCGTAAGTAAAAAAATCATGTAGTTGCAAAATGTACCTTACTGACTTAGGTGCTAAGGTGTACTTTGCAACTTATTTTATTTGTTAGTTACGCGGTATTGCAGGCGCACTGACGAAATATCATGAACGGTAGTTTTTCGATGATTTGAAAACAAATAGGTATAGTTTACGATTCTACTTTTATAATTATGCC
Source organism: Acleris laterana (assembly GCA_963966035.1). Classification (NCBI taxonomy): domain Eukaryota; kingdom Metazoa; phylum Arthropoda; class Insecta; order Lepidoptera; family Tortricidae; genus Acleris; species Acleris laterana. The sequence continues at coordinate 872,898 of OZ014457.1, forward strand.
AAAACGTTTTTGCTCATCGTTACTGAATTCGTTACATTGTAAACTGGTTCTCTCAAGGTCACCTCCCATCCGTCAAATATACCTTTTGCCGATACACAGCAAAAAATAACTAGGGTTGCGTTCCTGTATTCAAAACCGTGGATAGAGTTGAAAAGTCTCGTTAAAATTTGACTTTTGCTACGTACGTAATGTGTCAAATTTTAACGCGACGTCACTACTCTACCAACGGTTAGGAACCACCATTAGGGCTACTTGCACGCAGAATTTAACCCTGGGTTAAGGCACTAACTCGAGTTAAAATGACAGTTCTCGTATGAATCTGACGTCTACTAACTTGAGTTAGTGTCTTAACCCAGGGTTAAATTTTTCGTGCAAGTCCGTCTTAGGGCCACTTGCACGAATAGTTTAACCCTGGGTTAAGACACTAACTCGAGTTAAAATGACAGTTTTCGTATGAATCTGACGTCTACTAACTCGAGTTAGTGCCTTAACCCAGGGTTAAATTCTGCGTGCAAGTGGCCCTTAGAGGTTTAAGACTGCGCCGAGCCAACGCTGAGCGGCCAGTGGCGCCCTCATTACTATTATTGTGTTTTCTAATTAACTAAAGAATTTCCTTGGATCCAAACAAAATGTGTTTGTAGCGCAAGTATAAACACAATTTATGGGATACGTAACAAACTTTAATAATAATTACCCTTTGAGTAGTCAGCTCAACGGGAAAAAGTGGCCACTTATTGGTTTGGTTTTCATTTTGTATGCAGACAAGCCTTCGATTTTCAAAATGAAAACAATTGCGATTGCGAGTGCGTTAAGCAATAGCCCCTCAGGACAAAAACTGTTTGAATTTTGCCGTGTTGAATAAGGGCCGTCATTACTGTCAAGTAAGTAAGAGCTATCGTGACGTGGACAATACATAATATGTCAAAGGCAATATGGTTTTACCATTTAAAATAGAGCCTCAGACCTCGCTGTTCACCATACTCCTAGTTTACCATAATCACATGCATCAATGTCAATGCACGATATCAAGGTTTATTAGCTTAAGCAATTTTACCAAACAGGTCTGTTGCAATATTAGTGTATTGAACCTGCTAATAGAGGTCAAAATGGTTTGGGTAAAATTGCCTCGAACATCCAACCGTTTGTATAAATTAGGCATCCCTTATCTGAAAAACCGACCAAGGACTAATACAGCACGACACAATTAATAAGATGCGCGGCGAAGCGCTTACACCGTTGAGTTAGAGTCTATTATTGCTTAATCCACGCGCCATATTAGTTGTGTTCGGGTCCATATTGACTCATATCAAATTCTTATTCCTATTTTTTATTTTCCTACCGATTTGTATTCATAATAATCACTCTTCATAAATTTTTTCCTCATACCTTTTTTATTCATACTTTTTAAGTCATTATTATCGCAATTCATAATGCATTTTTTTTTTAAGAAACTGTTACTTTTTGAGTTTTTTATAAATCTAACCTAACCTAACCTTATTACACGTAAGATATTTAAGAAATTGTGAAAAATATACGGCTTCCTTAATATTGGCGTTATGAATTCAGATGATTATAAGTTCCGATCGTTAGTACTAAATTTTTTTATGAAGAGTATTAAGTGATTATTATGATGTAAAATGGTATGAGAAACATTTTCGAACTTCCGATAATAGGACTTAAAAAGTTATGTGAGCAGATACGCACCCGTTGTGTTCTACTACACGATCGTCCAGGGTAGTGATTCTGTAAACAACGCCGGTCGTGCGGACTGTCGAGTGATATCCAAGCGGCGAGATTAAGTAGTCCCGTCAGTGCGAACAAAACACATTGTAGCGCGTGCATTTTCAATTAAGCAGCCTTATACGTTCGACCCATCGGCAGGAACCACGCTACGCTATTTCTGCTGAAATCATGATGTTTTCAGGATATCTTAAACATTCATTACGTAGATTAGGTTAGGTAGACCTGTGACTTTGACGGTTCTACCGAAATTAAATTAACTCATGCGGCGAGAAATACCGTTCAATAACAAAAAAAAAAAATAATGATACGTTCGTTGAAAGGTGTACAATAATAGGTAAGTACCCATCTTTTGGACCGTAATAGATAGCGTATTGGCTTCGGAACCCTAAAAACGCCTCCTTATCGAATGGTGGAATAGATAGCTGATTTTTTCAAAATTTGTGTTATTATGGCGGATTTACTAACAGGGCGGGCTTTTACCACTACATAGTATAAAACAAATCGCTTCCCGCTGTCTGTCTGTCCCTATGTATGCTTAGATCTTTAAAACTCCCCAACGGATTTTGATACGGTTTTCTTAATAGATAGAGTGATTCAAGAGGAAGGTTTTTATGTAAAATCAATGCTGTTTTATATACGGATGTTACAGAAAACTCACATAAACCGAAGCGAAGCGAGGGCGAGTCGTGAGTACAATGAACCGCCTTCGAAATAATCATAACTAATTTATCTTCAAATATCATTGTCAACTAAAGTCGGCAGCCCGCAATATTTTAAACTAAAAATTACTTATTTTTCTACTCCAGTTTTTTTTTTACGTTTTTGAAGCAATTTTTGTTTTTAAAAAACTTTTAATTGTTATTCATATTTCCACACGCGCTCGTTTTAAGTACCTTCTTCTTGACTAAAGATAATTTGGCCCCAAATTAATAAAAATACAAAAAAAAACTGGTTTACAATTCAATAAACCAGTTTTAAAAACCTGCCCTTTGAGCCTCCGGATCTGGTTTCGATTTGACTTTTAAACTTAAAGTCATGCGTAAACCCTAATATTAGTAACTTGTTTCTGTTTGCCCACTTGGATAACTGGTACAAATCGCCTTAAGACTGCGCCGAGCATACGCCGGATGTACAGTGGCGCCCTCATTAATTTTATTGTGATATCTAAAAAACTAAAGTATTTTCTTGAAATTGGACGAAATGTTTTGGTACTACAAATGAAAACACAACTTATAAGGTATATCATATAGTTTAATAACAATTCACCTTCGAGTTATTAACTTAACGGAAAAAAGTGGCCACCTTTTCCCGTTAAGCTGACTACTCAAAGGGTAATTGTTATTAAAGTTTGTTACGTATCCCATAAATTGTGTTTTTACTTGCACTACAAAAACATTTGGTCTCATTCCAAGAAAATTCTTTAGTTAATTAGAAAACACAATAATAGTAATGACGGCGCCACTGGACGCTCGGCGTTTGCTCGGCGCAGTCTTAAGGGACTAAGTTTTTTTATGGCAAGGAGAACGCAAGAAGACTCAAGCCACCTGATGATAAGTGGGTTCTGAGACCCGACATTTGGAATCTCAAGATTACATTCTCAAGACTGCAATTCAAAGGGCCGTATTAATAAACTAATCTCAACTCTAATGCTCGTCTCGCGATGTGTCAAAAATGACAGTGTTCTATGGTTTGACGTTTACTTTGACGTATCTTGTGACGCGCATCTCAGCCAAGATGAGTTTATTAATACGGGCCTAAGACTTCAAATGCATGCTAACCCTGAGGACCAAGATGGAAGGCCTCCATGCTAGTTATTTCACCGGTTGTCTTATCCCCACACCGGAACACAACAATGTGAAAGATGGTGGTGGTAGTTTATTCTTGTAAAAGTAACTTTAGGGAAATAAAATCGACCCGCTATTAATTACCTTTCAAAAAATTCAGTTCCTTGATATTCTTGTAAATTACGGAACCCTAAAAACGAAATGGCCGAAAACTAATATGACACGCACACGCATGAAATGACATCAGTGTCACACGTATATAAACCAATTCATCCACGGGGCTCACGTGTAAAGTCGCCGTCAATAGAACTTGCAAAAGATGTAAACAAAACCAAATGATTTTTACACTAGATCATTATTTTCATAATTAAGTTTAAGATGAAATGAACTATTCATTATATACGTTATTTTTTAATAAAAACACGCTTGGTGAATATTTGAGGTTATAGGCCACTATGGACTTTGTCAACGTGACGTTGTACACCAAATCATAGAAAGTCTGATTTACTTTTTGGTCGTCAACGTCACTTTATTATTGTCCCAAGTGGCCTAGAATAAAATAAGGATGCTCTCACTGACATAGCCTTCTATGGCAGGTTGGGTACATCGCTCGCAGAACAGATGGCCGATGGGTTCGAACAGGGTAGTGATTCTGTAAACAACACCGGTCGTGCGGACTGTCGAGTGATACCAAGCGGCGAGACTAAGTAGTCCCGTCAGTGCGAACAAAACACATTGTAGCGCGTGCATTTTCAATTTAGCAGCACGATGGGTCGAACGTATAAGGCTGCTTAATTGAAAATGCACGCGCTACAATGTGTTTTGTTCGCACTGACGGGACTACTTAATCTCGTCGCTTGGTATCACTCGACAGTCCGCACGACCGGCGTTGTTTACAGAATCACTACCCAGTTCTCAAAAAGCGTCCGCGTACCAAAAGACGTAGGTTGCGGGAAACCGATGGAACTGCGCAAGAACCGGGTTAATGATGTTTTGCTTGTATAACATTTTGAGAACATAATGTTTTGCGAATATGATATCCAACGACGGAGGGGTATGATACGGTGTAGTGGGCACAGGCCTTAATGATTCGTCAGACGAGTTGTAAAGCAGTTGGTTGAGAATCACCTCCCAGGAGCATCGCACGTGCGCCCGCGATCTGTCGCTCGCAGCCTGCGCGCACGCATTCCGAGCTTACGCTTCAGATCAAGTGCGCGTTTAAGTGTTGGTGCAGTGGTGAAAAAGTTTTGGTGTTGTTTTTGTTATAGTCAAAAAATAAAGGTAAGTTTACGATTTTTTTGCCTCTTTTTTAATAATGTGTGGTGGTTAATTAATTCAAAAAAATAAATTCTGCAACATTTTCCTTTTACGATTTAATAGATTATACAGGAAAATACCTGTTTCAAATCAACAAAATAAAACTTGTTAGTCGTCAAAATAGCCGAATTTTGGTACTGCAACTAATATATCACATACTTTTTTTTACATAAAATCGCAAGAAATTCAGGAGCTTATTTTATTATTTTATAAAAAGATGCAGAAGGGAATACATGCCCAAAACCTACACATTTCATAGAGAACCTGTCGCAGAAAGCAAATGACTAATCTTGACGTGATTTCTTCGTCGAGACTTGACGCGGTTAATATGACAAGGTTCTGAATACAAGGAAAACAGTTACACTGTGCAGAACCAGTCCTTTTCGGTGTACCGAAAGCGAACCATAATCGGATTACAAACAAGTTTTGGGGTTCCGTTGTGATTTTGTTTTTGGGAAGTGTTGAACGTTATTGTGTCACTGCTTATTTTAATGTTTCTTTTAGCCTGCCGCCAAACAGTAAATGCAAAAAAACTGAGGCCGATCTCATACGAATTAAACTAGTCCCAAACTAAGCTCTAGGGTTTAATAAACAATGAGCGCAAGGTAATGAAAAACATATTTATAAAGAGAAATACATTCATAAAGACAAAGGAGCGCAATGTGCTGAGCGCAAGGAACAAATATTTGCCCATACCAGGAACTGAACCCAGGACGCTAGCTTCGTAGAATTTTGAATTTCAACAGATTCCTTAGATTTAGATTTAGATTTAGATTTATTTATTTCATAATATAAAATACAGTTATATTGCACACATGTCAATTATACTGAATTCATATTGTGATCGTCAAAGAAGTAAAAGCAAAAAAAAGTAATCTAGCAAAAGCCAATGTCATAAATGAATGGATTAGAAAAACACAAATAATAATAAAACGAGTCACAAAGTTAAATATACAAATGGTAGTACAATAAACAATGTCAAAAATTATATATAGGTATAGGTATTATAAAGTCAAAATTCAGTGTCAATAAATTCACCAATTCAATTCAATTTTTTAAATTTTATTCTTAGGGTTGGTAACGAACTCGAGCACCGAAGGTTCCGAATTTAAAATAATATGGTTGGAAAATTGAAAAGAAAATACTCATGTTGTTATGAACTTTATTCTCTATGCGAGCAGGAAAGCTTTATTTAGGTCCTTTTGAATAGCCAAAATTGGTTTTTAACCTATTTTTTCATAAATTTGACTCCATTTAATTTCTCGCGTAAAGTATACCTAAATCATTAAATTTAAGTCAGTTTATTTGGCCGATAAACTTTGAAGAACTGAACGGTAATTTTTTGTATATTTTTGGCCATAAATCAAAAAGTACCTACGTCACGGAATATTCTAAAAAAAATGTTTTGAAATGTGTGGATTGAGCCCTTCCATTATGACACTCCGTTGGCTATTAGTCAAATGACTTTCATCCGTCTAGCGTCTAACCGTCTTTCTGTCTATCCTTGGGTTTGTCAAGACCCTTTTAAAATTATTTTCTTCTTCTTTTTTTCCTCTGACAACTATACTTAGTTCAGAACCGGTGGGCTTAGTAGGTTCGCACAAGGCAAAACCTTTAAATGATTTAAATTTTAAATTGTTTACTTTAGTCTTCCGGTAACCTTCGGAAAGGGAAGATGGCCGATTGAAAGATGTCCGTTGGATTTATTCTATTTATTGATTTACTCCACACACTTGACACTAGCAAAATCACAAAGTCAAAAAATTAAAAAATCGATAAAAAGAAGAAGAAGAATACCTATTGTTTACTGTGGAAATAAAATTACATTCGCAAAATACCAGATTATAAAAACACTAGGTACAGTCTCAATATTGTACTGGAATCCCAAAAAATTATCTATACCTAACATTTCGAACTTGGTTTCTTGGGAATCTGGTTACGAGAGTACTCTGGGGATCTATTCTACTCAGTAAAACCATATCGCCTTTGACCTGTTTTGGTATTGTTTTTTCTCGGCCGCCATTACTGTCAAGTATAGAAGATCTATCATAACGTTGAAAACACGACAACTTGTCAACCATAGTTTTACAAAAGTCTATTAAAAGATATATTATTTGAAAACTCTGAGTCACGAACGTGTGAATGTTACACTATACTCTCATGTTTCTATTATCTCCTAAATAAATACGTTAACATTTTTTTAACGATTACTGTGGCAACATAGCAACATCTAACGGCAAAACATGTACCACCAACTCGCCAGCACCAACAGCGCCACAGCGTCAGACAGCGGAACTAAAGTGTTCTACATCGCGCAAGCGAAATTTCTTCAGTCAGTTGATATATGTAGCACTTCCAACTTCATCCCAATGGACTTCGGTTCCCAGGCATAACACCCGCCTAGCGCCTGGAGAGAGATCTCTCTATTGTCCTCTCATACTACATTGGTGACCCCGACGTGATCCTAGCTCTCTTACTACATTGGTGACCCCGACGTGATCCTAGCTCTCTTACTACATTGGTGACCCCGACGTGATCCTCTCATACTACATTGGGGTTTCTTCCTACATTACCTTTAAAAGATTTAGGCGTTGTTTGACTTTTAAAAGATATAATGCAACGCAACCAAGCAGCAGTACGGATTAGGTTTTATCACAAATAAGTCGCAGATCAGATGCGGAACCCCGGTGCCAGTGTGACTCGCACTTAACCGGTTTTTCCACTATTTTGTACCTTGCTTTATTTCGAAGTGAAATTGGCCACATGACCCAGTTGTTACCTATAAGCTGCACTTTACTTTGATGGTTGCATCAAGAAAAAAATGTTTTACCTGTACCCTTACATCGAGACCTCACGAGTATTGAGGGACAGAGCATTCGACTCGTTAGCGAGTACGGTAATTGTAGCTCATGGTAGGGGTACTGTTGGCCATTACCTCATTTAATTGTGGTATTACGCTTGCAATCTTTCGGGACAACCACCACCCGGTAATTTATATCTCATCTCATCTCATCTCATCAACCTAAAAGCAATTTTGTTTGCCAGCCAGTGAATAAAATAAATCGTATAAACTTTGAAATTACATTTTAATGGAACTGATTTAGATTAAATACTCCTAAAGCCGGAAACACAGCAGTTTAATGTTATTATTTTATAATGTTTGTATTCAGATGTAAGTACCTGTTTTTTTGTACTTATTTTAAAATGGAAGCAAATATACACGGTAATAATAACCGTAACCGTAGGGGGACTATATAAACAATTTGTCATTTTTAACCGCGTGAGAGGGAAGGTTATGTTTTTCTAGTGTATGTATGCCTATTTCTTTGGCACGCTCTGCAGCCTAAACAGCTTGACCGATTTTATCATTTTATGTATCATAGGATCTAACATTTTAATCAAAGTAATTAGGGTTTTTTTTTACATTATATGGACGACAGTATAAAAACATGCAGTCGGTTTTTAGGGTTCCGTAGTCGAACTAGGAACCCTTATAGTTTCGCCATGTCCGTCCGTCCGTCCGCAGCGTAGCTCAGAGACCCTAAGAGCTAGAAAGCTGTAATTTAGCATGAATATGAAGTCACGCCAACAAAGTGGAAAAATAAAATCTTGAAAAAATATTTTTTTACTGTACCTCCTTTACACGTAACGTGGGGATGTATTTTTTTTCTCGTCTACCCCATAGTGTGGGGTATCGTTGGATAGGTAGGTATACCCAGAGATGTACAAAATGGTTTTAAAAAAGCATTTAAATACAAAATGCAAAATACTTTTCAGATTTACTATTTCAAATGCAAAATACCAAATAGTTTTGCGTTTTGTATTTGAAATGCTAAATGCAAAATATGTATTTTCAAAATACTTTTTCAAAATAAAATACCTTTTGACCAAATCTCAGATATTTTTATTTATTTTATTACGCTTTTTAACAATACCAGTTGTTCGAATACCTCATCACTCATTTTTCTTCTGTGAGGTCTCATAATCATCCCACCGTACGAAAAAAGTCTTTCTACTGGCGCTGAACTTGGTAAGGATGTGTTGTTTTTGTATCACAAAGTATTTTGCATTTTGAAATGAATATTAAAAATGCAAAATATATCTCGAAAGGTATTTCAAATAAAATACAAAATGCTTCTTACTAAAAAGCATTTAAATGCAAAATACAAAATAGCTATTTTGCATTTTGTATTTGCATTTTAAATATAAGTATTTCAAATAAATCGCATCTCTGGGTATACCTACTAAAATCATCAAAGACAGCATCATGAAATAACTTTAAACAGAAAAATTGTCGTAACGACTTCGGAACCCTACACTGAGCATGGACCGACATGCTCTTGCCCGGTTTTTTCAGTATATTTTAATCTCTTTATCATGCCGTTGTTCTAATAATTCGGGGTCAGAGCAGTACCTACATCTTTGTCATGCATCCATTTCAATATAAGCACTATTGAGCTTTGCATAGGTACGTAAATCTTCAGAAACTTTACCTTGATTGCCAGCAAAATAAATAAGGCACCGGACATTCTGCGTCACTAGCATGTTCTTGCAGAATGTGTCAAGTACATGCTAATATTGATCTCGTCATCACAACTATAATAAGTAATAAAACAAGTTTATTCAACTTACTAACGCGAATAATTGGGCTCTCGTTTACAGTTGTCAAATGTGCTGTCAACAAGATTCTGCCACAAACAAATTATTATAAGATAAAAGGCAAAACTATAGAATAAATAAGTAAATTAAAGCAAGTTGACCTAGTGCCAAACTAAGGTTTAGACTTGTATGTTCCATACTAATTGACGTGTCTTAGCTAAAACGGCCATTTTCTATTGAATAAAGCAACTGGAGACCATATTTTGCACAACATTTTCCTGATTTTACATCATGGTTGGTTTAATTTGTCAAAAAAAACATTCAGGCGAAAAGTGAGCATTTTGAGGTTATAAAAGTGAATACTAAATAAGACAAGTCTTTTGGTATGGACCGTACACGCACACGTAAATAAGTAAGTCAATTTAGCAAAAAAATGCTCGCGCTGAAATATGTTTTGTTCGCACTGACGGGACTACTTTAACTCGCCGCTGCTTGGACATTCACTCGTTCGTCCGTCCGTTAGTTTGGGACTAGGCCGATTTGTGTACGATTAACCCTTGTTTTTTTTTAAGGCTTTCATCTCCAATTAACCCTAACACGCTTTATAATAAAATGGAAGCGATTCATAAATGTCGGTCAATCACGTTCTCAATTAATCGGTAATGATCATTAATAATCAAAGCCGTTAATTTGTTACCATTTTCCTCAATTAATTTAATGTAGGTCACATTTAACCGCGAATTGGGTTAAACAAAATACAAATTACTTATATTAGGAGGTCACATATACTGCCAAGACCAAAGACCTTAGCTAAAAAAAAAATAACCGAACATAGAACTTTATCATTCATTCATTCATTAAATCGCGCCTGTTTCCCAGAGGGGTAGGCAGAGACCACTTCTTTCCATTTGCTACGATCTTGACAAATTTCTTTCGCTTCTTCCACATTCATACATCGAGTCACGCACGCACGTCGGTTTCGGGTACTTAAGATTCGGCCCTTTTCCAGTATTTCTCCGATTTGACTCGAAAAAGTACGCCTAGGGCCTTCCGACCCGTCCACTCACTTTCGATCTGTATATCTCTAAACACAAGAACACACAACTGTTTTATTAAACCGTTCAAGGAGTTTTCTGAGTAATTAAAAAAAAAACTATAAAGCCATCGCTATAAACATCGTTTAGACGTTAACAGTGAAACCTAAGATTTCCTGGTGTCGTGATAATTGCCTTATCATTAAGTAATGCGTAATTGCAGTTCAGTACCCTTACCATGAGTTACAATTGCCGTAATCGCTAGCGAATCGAATGCTCTGTCCCCCTCTGACGTCGCAGTATTCTTATAGAGTGCGAGGGACAGAGCATTCGACTCGCTAGCGAGTACAGTAATTGTAACTCATGGTAAGTGTTCAGGAAACCAGTTCCACTTGAGGTTTCGTGTCAGCAAGCACGAGGACTACGTGAACAAAACACGTAACGGATGTAATGTTTTTCCGCTTCAGACTTAACCTTACTTTACCTCGTTTTTCTTTTAACTGCATTGTGTTTGATGCATTTATACACAAAAGACAATTTTTTTATTCTTACGTATCTTCAGCCCAATGAAACCCTGACCCTTCACAGAACTGGTGACGTTATGATTCAAGTCGTAAGGAGTGCTAAACAAATTGCTTCATAATGTCACTGTGACACCGTTCTACGGTGGTTCAGGGTTCCATTGAGCTGATAGTGCATGGTGTTTTTTTTTAATTCAGAAATATTGAGTTGGTTTGTTTCCTAAAATTTGAACACTAAACAACAAACAGTTGTATTTAATTCATTGTATTTAAGTCATTGATTGATAGTTTTGTGTAATGTGACATGCAATAGATATTTTGACTTTGACTTTTGACTTTGACATGCATTGTTATAACGTTTTGTTTATTGAAAAGGATTGACGTGAGCTGCCGGACGTTCGCATCAAATGCTTATGTCAAGTCCATGCATGACAGTTTTCGGAAATCATTTGTACGCTAGCGTCATACATACTATTATTATCTAGCCTTGCTCTTTGCTTTTAAATAATGACTGAACTGATCTCATTGATGATGGGGTAGCAACAGGACACAGAACCTAAATTCAAAAGTCTTCAATCAATGCGTCCTACCTGTTCTGTTATGCGGGGCCGAAACGTGTGGCTGGTCCACAAATTTAAAGTCGCTCAGAGAGCTATGGAGAGGGCTATGTTGGGAATTTCTCTGAAGGATCGGATCCGTAATGATCACCCGACAGAAAACTAAGGTTATCGACGTAGCCCATCGAATTAGCAGCTTGAAGTGGCAGTGGGCCACGTGTGTCGCAGAACGGATAACCGCTGGAGTTATCGTGTTATTGAGTGGAGACCACAGATCTGCAAACGCAGTGTAGGACGCCCACAGACTAGGTGGAGCGACGATCTTCGCAAGGCAGCTGGCAAGAGCTGGATGAGAGTGACCGAAGATTATGCTCGGTGGCGTGCAGTGGGAGAGGCCTACGACCAGCAGTGGACTAGTATAAGCTGATGATGATGACTTGGATTCAACGAGTTTTGGCTCGTTAGTTTGGTCACAATGAGGGTTCCGCACATGACATGGTTAACTCAATTCCTAGCATAAAGTCCCTGTTTTTTTGTGATTTAGTTAAAAAAAGTGAGTTTTATGATTTTTTCGTATATTTATTTTGTAGTATAAAACGGTATTACTTGCCAAATTTCATAGGTCAACGGAAAATAAACATAATCGTTCATTGAATACAAAACGGACACATTTCAAAATGAGTCAGTGTTGCATTTTAAAATCATAAGCTATTCGTATTAGATTTTCAATGCAAGAGCAAATTATTTTGGAATGTGTCCGTTTTGTATTCAATGAGCGATATACTTCATTTTGATTTTCTTAAGAGTCTTTAAATACTTATAGGTTTGTTGCGGCATAAACGGCCGTATCTTTGTTTTACGTAAATTTAGAGGTTTGATTTTTTCCCAGTTAAAAGAAACTGTAGACTTGAGTATATAGTTTAAATTCCAACTCGATAACTCCCCGCGTTCGCGAGATAAAGGCTCTTGACAGACAGACAGACAGACGGAAAACAAAGGCATTCTATAAGGTTTCCGTTTTACCTTTTGAGTAACTGTAATATAGTGTATAGTGTAGGATTGCATTGCAGTCTTGTGAATGCGAATGTCTATGGGTCACAGTTTCCACTTACCATCAGGCGGCCTGTGTGCTCGTCTGTCTTCTCTATGACATAAAAAAAAAAAAAAAAAAAACGAAACGTTCTACACTCTATTGGTAACCACATTAAGTTTAATATGCATGTAGGGTAAAGTCACCAGTAGTCAGCCAGAGACCAGTAGTCGACCTTGTACGAATACGAAGAGTGGGAAATATATCTTTCGTACTCTTCCCACTTATACAAAGTATAGGCAGAGGCCGACTACAGGTCTCTGACCGGACATTGGTGACTTTACCCTATTACTACTATGCAATAGCCACCTTCTTTGAGATCGTAAAGCAAAAACGAGGCTTTACCATTTTTTTCTGTTTCAGGACTTTCAGGACACGATGACCGGCGAGGTGAAACAGTTCTCGGTGGAGAAGGAGTACCTGAAGAACCCTGATATATCCCCTGACGACATCCAGAAGCTGCGGGAGTGGCTGAAGACGCAGCCACATCTCCCTGTAAACTATCTTAACGGTGAGCGCTTCCTCTACATCGTTTATTGGTCGTTACAGGTGAGTTAGGGTAACGATGTTAAAACACCGGCATGGATCGTGTCGGGTCACGCGCAGTGTAGAGTTTCTTTTATAAAAAAGTTATAACTAGGTTGACTATTACTCGTACGTACGTTACTAGAGTAGGGACCCTATCACTAAGACTCCACTGCCCGTCTGTCCGTCTGTCCGCCTATCTTTCACCAGGCTGTATCTCATGAACCGGGACATTGAAATTTTCACAGATACCTACTAAAAAAAAGTTGAAAATATATGTTTAATACAGACCTGTTGCAACACAATAATGCGAACACTGCAACTTGGCGGTAGGTTAAAGGATAAGATAGTGGTAGCGATTAAACGGATAAAGTATGAATTGCAAAAATATTGTACATAGTTAAGGACTTCATTGAGACAACGTTAACTTTCTTTCATTGTTTTCCCTTTGTGTAACGAAAGTGATCCATATGGATTATATGACTAATCTTCGTTCTCTCTCTCTTTATCTGCAACCGCCATTATTTTTTTTTTGTTTATTTTTGGAGGCCTCCCAACACAGACTTTTTAAGTCTAAAGGGAGGCCTCAGCAACTGTAATTTTATAAACTGGCTAAGTGATAATAAAGGTTTATTTTTTTCCTTTTTTTTTGATGAGTAATCGCCAACCGCTCCAGACCTCTGTCAACTGCTTGACTTCCTGGTACGACCCAACGTTTACCTTCTCTTTTATCTGCTCAAAGTAATTTCTTCTTGGTCTTTCTCTGCCGCTCTTTTCTCTTATCTTTCCTTCTATGATGTTTCTAAGGAAAAGGCCGTGTGGCAGCAGGTGTCCGTTAATCTTCGTTACACAAAGGAAAAAGTTAAGGATTATTAAGGATTTTCAAAATTGAGCCCTTAACTTATATCACTCTAAAAGTAAACTATTGTATAGGTTTACAATTTTACGTTGACAGTCACAGGTTAAGGTTATTTTGTAATAAATTATGGAGGTCATCGCGTTACAGACAACGCGTAAGCAGCTCTTACAATGAGAAGGACTAGGTCACAGGCCAATGATGACATTTCTCAGAACGATTGTTGCTATTACATTAAACCACGCCTGTTTCTCAGAGGGGTAGGCAGAGACCACTTTTTTCCATTTCCTACGATCTTGACAAATTTCTTTCGCTTCTTCCACATTCGTACATCGAGTCATGCACGCACGCCCGCGACCCTTCCACTCACTTTCGATCTGTATAACTCTTTCGTCAATCTTCTTTCATCCCTCCTTTCCAAATGACCGAACCATCGAAGCATGCCCTTCTCAATCTTAGTCACTACATCTTCTTTTATTCCACATTTCTCTCTGACTTTTTCATTCCTTACTCTATCATTCAGTTTCACACCACACATACTACGCAAAGAGCGCATTTCAACTGCATTTACACGACATTCTTGTCCTGCCACACCCAACATTCACTACCATACATTGTAAACAGTCAGTCGGGCTTTTTTTGAAACGCCCTGTCTGTTCACAAAGGAGTACTTGGCCCCATTAATGTGATTCCCCGCATTCACCCTCTTAATTAACTGTTTCTAAGATTTATTTTTATGGTTCCGTACCCAAATGGTAAAAATGAGACCCTATTACTAAGACTTTACTGTCCGTCTGTCTGTCACCAGGCTGTATCTCATGAACCGTGATAGCTAGATAGTTGAAATTTTCACAGATGATGTATTTCTGTTGTATGTGTATTTATATCTGTGGTGGGTTTCCCTTTAACCGTCGGGGAGGGAAGATGGCCGATTGAAAGATGTCCGGCTTTTACTTTTGATTTATTCTGTCCACTGATTTACTGAAATGTGGAATAAAGGAAGATGTAGTGATTAAGATTGATTGGCATGCTTCGATGGTTCGGTCATTTGGAAAGGATGCATGACAGAAGATTGACGAAAGAGATATACAGATCGAAAGTGAGTGAATGTGTCGGAAGGGGCCGCCATAGGCGTACTTTTACGAATCAAATCGGAGAAATACTAGAAAAGGGCCGAATCTTAAGTACCCTAAACCGACGTGCGTGCATGACTCGATGTATGAATGTGGAAGAAGCGACAGAGATTTGTCAAGATCGTAGCAAGTGGAAAGAAGTGGTCTCTGCCTACCCGTCTGGGAAACAGGCGTGATTTAATGTATGTATGTACTGATTTACTCTACTCACTTGACACTGGCGAAATCACTGCAGAATATCGTGGTGGAACGCCTTCAATAAAAATAAAAAATAAAGTAAGTATATCTGTGGTTTTAATCATGATCAAGGTGCCAAGTACCCTAATAGCGGGTAATTTCAGACTGATGTCACAACCACAAACCAGCGGACAGTCTGCATTACTGGCTGTGAAGCGTTCGTACGCGTTTTCAATTATTAAAGACGAGCAATAGATGTGACTGAGAACAGGAAGTGGAATTAATAATAGTAATCACCCTAAAGACATGCAGTTCAATTATTATACATGTACGATTCCCGGTAAAATGTCTTACTTAATTACCATAAGGTTTTAGGGTTCCGCACCTCAAAAAGAAAATACGGAACTCTTATAGGATCTTTCTCATTTCTGTCTGTCCGTCTGTTACAACCAATTTCCTCCGAAACTACTGGTCCGATTGAGTTGAAACTTGGTGACGTATGTATCGACTGTTAAATCTAAATTTTTGTTTTTATAATATTAGGATATTATACAAGTCGTTTTGAAGTTATTGAAGAAAATACGGGAAAATTATCCATTTCGCCAATTATAAAAATACATGCATAAAATAGTATTTCACCTATCTTTAACCATATATTAAATTACAGGAAAACCTGTAAGTCAATGGTATTTAATGCAATAATAGGAAATTACTCAATACGTACGGAACCCTCTCCATGCGAGTTTAACTCGCACTCGCCAGGTTTTTTTTGTATAAAGTTCAAAGGATGTGAACCTCTGCACTAATCTGTAAAAAGGTATTAAAGTGACAAGGTACTAAAGTGTGCAGATACTGCACCTGCATACAAGGTGTTTAGGTGTAGTAACATTATTGTTTATACTTAAGTAAAAGGGATTAAGACCAATAGTCAAGACATAAACCTAGTTCAATAAGACTACCGTAGTTATTTTAATGGCATAAACAAGTCAAACGAGCACACAGGCCACCTGATGGTAAGTGGAAACTGTGACCCATAGACATTCGCATTCACAAGACTGCAATGCAATCCTAAGAGTGCAAATCCGTTGCCAACCCTGAGGACTAAGATGGAATGCCTCTATGCTAGTCATTTCACCGGCTGTCTTATCCCCAAACCGGAACACAACAATGCGAACACTGCTGTATAAGATATTGTATAGTATATATCTGTGATGTTATTAGATTAATAACCATAAATCATAATACTCGTAAACATGGATCCTAAAGTATCACTTCATTATAATTATAATATAACTGAGTGGCGTAAACGTTGATCAATAAAATCGATTGCCCTCTGAACAAAGGAGCGACACGCGCATGCGCCGCGTGCAGTCATTGCGAGGATTTTAATGTCCTGTTATAAATAATAAATAAAAAAAAAACTTTGTCATGCATTTTCAATTGCAGCAATGCCATTTCGTGTTGCCTCATTAATGACGTGACTATCTATAGTATACATATGTTAAGACTACGCCGAGCGTACGCCGGATGTACAGTGGCGCCCTCATTAATTTTATTGTGTTTTCTAATAAACTAAAGTATTTTCTTGAAATTGGACGAAATGTTTTTGTACTACAAGTGAAAACACAACTTATAGGGTATATCATATAGTTTAATAACAATTCAGCTTCGAGTTATTAACTTACCAAAAAAAAGTGGCCACCTTTTCCCGTTAAGCTGACTATACTCAAAGAGTAATTGTTATTAAAGTTAGTTACGTATCCCATAAATTGTGTTTATACTTGCGCTACAAACACATTTTATTTGGTTCCAAGGAAATTCGTTAGTTAATTAGAAAACCCAATAATAGTAATGAGGGCGCCACTGGACGCTCGGCGTTTGCTCGGCGCAGTCTTAAGTCCTGTCAGTGACAGGACTACTAAAACTCGCCGCTTGGACATTCACTTGTCCGTCCGACCGACCGTCGTTGTCCATAGATATTTATTATTATTTATTAAAACCAAAATAGGGTATTTTTTAGTCACAATGGTTTGATTCCCGATGACTAGTTATAATAAAAAAACTTCTACGGGACATATAATAAAGTTTCATATCCCTTACAGACCTGGACCTCCTCATCACCTTCCACTGCTGCGAGAAGAGCGCAGAAGTAGCCAAGCAAGTGCTAGACCTGCACTTGACCCTGCGCACGCTATTCACGTGCTTCTTCAAGGACCGCTGCTTTGACAAGAAGGTCGAATATGCCTTGAACAATGTGTAAGTATACTTTTCAAGTTTTTTTTTTTGAATGGTTGAATAGAAATTGAATTTCTTAAATATCTTACGTGTAGATAGGTACAATTAGGTTAGGTTAGATTTATAACAATCTTAAAAAAGTAACAGTTTTTGAAAAATGCATTATGAGTTGCGATAATTATGACTTAAAAAAGTATGAGCATAATTTTTCGGCGTAATGATGAGTATATAGTCACAAATCGTTATTTGTATAAAAAATCGAAAGATCAATTTTATACATGACCCAATATGGACCCGTCGGTTTGTATAGTCGGTCTGCCTGAGGTGGCTGTAACTCATGAACTGTCATGGACACTTCACATTTTCAAAGAGTGTATACGAGTATTACAGCCTGCTATAACTAAAATAAAATCGTGACGTTGTTAAATATTTACCCCGTAATAACTACCTGGTCTTAGTTTACTAATGAGTAAATAATATAAAAAAAGTAAACTCAGAAACAGTTTGTTAACCTTATTAGCAACAATTACTCTGAGGAATGTCGTCATTGGCCTGTGACCCTAGACCTTCCAGATCCCTTTGACTGCCATACATATCGTTGGTCATAATGTATTGTTAGTCATATTTTTTTTGTCATAACTTCTTTTAGGCTGAAGTTACAGTTTTTAATAAACGTTTATCGTGTAGATTCGTTAGGTTAGGTTAAGTTAGTTTTATAAATGTCCAGAAAAAATAACCGTGTCCTGAGAAAAATGCATTATGACTTGCGAAAATTATGACTTGAAACAGATTATGACTAAAAATTATTATGGCAGACAATAGAGACCCAGACCTTCACATTGACCTTAATAACGCAGTGACCTTCATAATTTATTATACTCTGTGTCATTCGAAACTGGCAGAGTTGTTTTCAAACAAATTAGTACCGTTTGACACATAACCTCAAATATTCATTAGGTGTGTTTTTATTTAAGCCTAAGTGTGCAAAATGTGGTTACAGAATTATCAACAAGCTTTTAGAGTTGTTGGTAATTATGTAGCTCTGCCTACCCCACTCTGGGAATAAAGGCGTGAGTTTATGTATGTGTATGTATGTTTTTATTTAAAATAACGTACAAGTAATAATTATTTCATATTAACTTAATAGAAAAGTAATGATACTAATGATTAAGTGTGTAAATCATTGCAAAGACCTTACTTGATCTTTACAAGCCCGTGATAATCGAGTAATAATGGGGAATAGGTTTGTTTGGTTTTGTTTACATTTTTGCCCATTTCAAAAGACACAGACCATACAAAATAACTTCAGTCTGTAACTGTTGACGTTAAATTAAAAACATACACTTACAATAGTTTACTTTTAACCGTCTAATTTTAGTGGTGGTAGGACATTGACCTTGGTCCGTCCGGATCGCTACCACCATATTTGCCTTTTGCCTACCGCCAAGTAGCAGTGTTCGCATCGTTGTGCTGCAACAAGGGCGCATTCGAACGGCCGCCGGCCAGCTGACATCGCGAAAGTGTATAAAGTAGTCGTGTTAACTTTATGTTACATATTGTTATGTATGTTAGTCTGTAAAGAATTTGTAAATATAGGCCTTGTTGCCTGAAATAAAGTTTACTATTCATAATCATAATCATGCCTTCACGCCTTCGTTCCCAGAGTGGGGTAGGCAGAGCTTCAGAATTAACAACAACTATAAAAACTTGTTGTTAATTCTATAACCACATTTTGCACCAACAATAATTTAAGTAATTAGTTCTGGAGAAAATTCAGAGTTTTGACACATTTTCCTGCTCAACTACGCGTGAATACATTTATTTCTTATCGTATGTTAGATTCATTGTTTTATTATAATGCTAGGTTAAGTTTTATAATTAAAAAAAACGGCTAAATGTTGAGTTTCTTGCGACGTTTCTTCTCAGCAGTGGTCTCTTGCGAAGCGCTGGTAGATTTTCGACGTGTAAAAGTGCCCGTGCGGCCTACTTACTGAATAAACATCTTTTATCATTATATTTTTTATCAAGCTAAGATCTTTTCCAGAGTATTAGTGACAGGTTGCAAGCCCATCGCCTAACAATACTAGGGTGATGGAACCAGTAATGGACCAGGCACTAATAATGGACGATTCATTCTTATTTTACAGAAGATAAGCGGTTATTAATTTGTTTTGCAATAATCAATTTAGGACCGTATGAAATTAGAAGTGTCTATCATTGCTGCCGTCACCCTTCAAGCCTTTATTCCCTTATGACCGGTTCCTATATTCAAACCGCGGACAGATAGGCTTACTTCCGATTAAAATTTGTCACATTTTGTGTGGGCAAATGTCAAATTTTAACCCGTAGTAAGCCTTATCTATCCGCGGTTTGAATATAAGAACTCAACATTAGTCACCTCTAGTCAAGTTAGACTATTCTATTCTATAAAAAAAACGTTATAGAAATAATGATAAGATCATTATATTAGGTACTTGTTATTGTCATTGTTATTAGATGATTTTTGCTTCAAAACCACGTGTGAGAGGACACGTGCTTGTCAATATGGCGGACCTTCATTACTTGCTCACAATGACATCATTTTGAGCTGACACATATTCCACGCCCAAGACTCTGAGCAAAGAGCAAAATTGATGAAAATAGTGTTATATGGCACTGAGTGTATTTTCCTCGTACCTAGACTTTGAGTCGTATTGTAATAGTATACGGGCCTAGTATGACTGCGTCTATATCGCGTGTCAACCAGGGATTGAAAACCGGTTTATTTTCCGTAGCGCTTAAAGCCACACTATTAGAGCCTAACCCATAATAAAGGTTACGCTCACAGGGAGCGAAATGCATTTACCGGTTAGAGAGCGCTCCTTCCGTGTGAGCCGAGACAAGAGTGAATGACGGAAGCGCTCTCTAACCGGTTATAACCGGTAAATGCATTTCGCTCCCTGTGAGCGTAACCAATTCGTTGGAACGTAACCCAAATAATTAACCGGTTTAACCTAAATAAATACCGGTTTATTTGTAACCGGTTACAATCCCTGGTGTCAACTGTGGATAAAGCATCCGTCACTTTTTGACACGTGTACTTATTTACTTGTCAGAAGGTGACGGATGCCTTATTCAAAATTTATCACACGATAAACGCAGCATGTTAGGCCCCTGGTTAATCTATAAAAAATCGTATCTTCTGGGTAAGCTCGCTCCATCGTCGAACTTGTCCCGGTATTTGGCTTTGATTAGGGTCAGGGTGCGGGTGGTAGGACCTTGTACAGGGTCCGTCCGGATCGCTACCACCGTCTTATCCATTAACCTACCGCGAAACAGCAGTGTTCGCATTGTTGTGTTCCGGTTTGGGGACAAGACAGCCGGTGAAATGACTAGCATAGAGGCATTCCATCTTAGCCTCAGGGTTGGCAACGCATTTGCAGTCTTAGGATTGCATTGCAGTCTTGTGATTGCGAATGTCTATGGGTCACAGTTTCCACTTACCATCAGGTGGCCTGTGTGCTCGTTTGTCTACTCGATGCCATAAAAAAAAAAAAAGGCGCAGCGCAATTAACGTAAAAATTAGAAACCGGGCAAGAGCATATCGGACCATGCTCAGTGTAGAGTTCTGAAGCCGTTACGACAAATGCAAAAAAGTGCACCACCAAAGGGCTATTTCAGCTTTATCGGAAACCGGAAAGTTGGTTCTAATTTAATTTGCAAAATTTGACCCTTACATACGTACAGTCAAGGAAATTGATTCCTAGACCATTTCGGACTATGTCAAAGTGACACTGTAAATAAAATCATTAGAAGTCTCTTACGTTTTGATTGATTGCGTCACTTTGACATAGTCCAAAATGGTCTAGGAATCAATTTCCTCGACATGCATTCATTGCGAGTAGAGAGGATTCAAATTCAAAACCAAAATCAAAATCTTTATTGCATATCACATTACAAACATAGGGTGGAAAACAAAATAGGTATTCATGTGACACCCTGCAAGGGCACAGCAATTTTAGAGGGCTAACTTGGTATTTTAATATCACAATAACATATTTGGTAATTGTATTATAAATAACTTAATTCTAAACAGCTCTGAAATAAATAAAAGGTTGTAAAAATGTATCGTAATGAAACATTAATTCTCTCACTTTTTAATGTCTCACTTTGAACCGATCCGGTGCCGAGTTATGTCTGCGCCAACCTTAAGATACATTATCGATGAATGTATTTTCCATCATGTATTTTATATCTACTAAGAGTAATTCTACTTGTCTTAGTGCCTAAAGTATTTAATGAAACAGAATGGCTAAGAGAAAACAGAATTAAGTAAACCGGCCCTCAAAAAGAGGTTGAAAAAGTGCCTTTTAAAAATATAAATCTTTTGTAGTATTTATTTAATTAGGTAGTTGATAAGAGTTGTTTTACCTAGTTACTATGTCCAGGTGCATGATTAGCTATAAGTTTGAGCGCTTTATTCGCTAACAAACTGGATAACAGTTTGGCGAGCATGTAATTATATATTAAAGCATGTACCTATTTGAAAAATAAACGAAAAAAAAAAAAACTTGCAGCCTCTTCGCCCCCCTACCCACCCCCACGGTGCAGGGAGACCGCGCCATCTACGCGCGTCTCCTGGACCCAGACCCTCGCCACTTCAACTTTGTGGACGTCATCAGAACCTTCATGATGGTCTTCGATCTGTGGCAGCATGAGGAAGGAAGCTGGCCGGGGTACGTTGGCGTTTTTACCCCAGACGTAAAAAGAGGGGTGTTGGAAGTTTGAAGTGTGTATCTATGCATCAGGCTCTTTCTGCTCGGTAAAACCATATTGATTTTGTCAAATTGCGCCATTTTGACATTTTGGAATGTTGTAATAAATAATTTATAATTATCAAGGCCATGTAGTATTAAGTTATTATGTCTGCCAAATTGGGATTGTTCATATTTTTACAATTACTCCAATTCGAAAACCATTTTGAGGAATAGGGTTTTCAAGCCGTTCTGCATTATGAAGTTTTTGAAATATTTATTTCATTGGGATATTTCGGCAAAAGTATATTTAACCTTTGTTTGACTTTCATTTTCGGCTTGAAGCCCTCCTAGGTGTGCTTGAAATAGTATGTTTTAATACACTATTACAATCACTTTTTTTCATTAGATATCCTTTAATTGTTGTAATTTATTAGAAAATGCCATTCCAAATTTAAAATAATCATGCCATCCATAAAATGTCTGGTAAATAAATAAAGATAAGTATTTAAAACAAACAAAATTAATGAAATTGGTGTCTTAAAATTTCCTATTTTTTCGAATTAGAAATTAAAAACCGTGTTTTTTTTTTGTCTATCCCAATCGTCGCACCAATCTCAAGATACATTGTCCTCGGACACGTATACATAATATTCACAAGCAACACCTAAACGAGGTTGATCGCAGTATAACTTCTTTTGCAAAAATAAAAAAAGAACTTTTTAATAAACTTAAATAAATACATTTTACTTTTATTTTTGTGCATGCTGTGACCTTCTGTAATTAATACAGTCTATGTAAGCAGTAGGGAATGCAAATAACCGGGTTTAACCGGTTTTAACCGGTTATTTTCATACAAAAACCGTTAATAACCGGTTAAATTGCATTCCTTAGTGGGCAGCCACAACTTGACCTCCCCCTACATTACAGTAAATTACACACTAACCTCTTTCCATGGTGATTACAGGTTCGTGCTGGTAATAGACTTGGACACGGCCGTGGTGGGGCATCTCGCGAGAGTAGACCTTATGAACCTGAGACAAGTGCTGTATTTCCTTCAGGTTGGTTTGGTAACCTTACGTTGTTTATGTATGATGTATAATCAGAGCGGATTTGTTAATTAGTGAAGTTCACAATTGAATGCCTCCACACGTTTATTAAAATGATACCTTATGAGGTGTTGTCACTCTCTGATTACCGAGTTTTGTTGCCGACTGTACTTTTTTTGCACAGTCATCATCCACTCGAATACTTCCATTTTGTTTTACGTTGCTTTAATCAAGTCTAGCCTCACAATTGGTAATTAAATCTCAACCTTGTCATTACCGTTGGCCACACATACTCGTTATACTTACCTCTCTTTCATGCTTGAGTGGTCTACTTAGCGACTCAAGGAAAATTGCACATTATTTTATTCATATTTCTTAAGTTGTTGGTGTGATAATCACCGACGCATAACTTAAATCACCTTGGTCTGTAGAAATACATGTAGCCATTTTTTTACCCGGAAAAACTGAGGGAAAAAAGGTAAACATATTCTAAGCCATAGGAGTTTTGGAAATTTTTAGGAAGTAACCTCGTATTGTTTTAACAGGGAGCTTAGACGTTTAAGTTTCCGGTAGGTTAAATATCCTATATGTCCAGCGCGTCTAGCAAGACAGATAGTCATCATCACCGTCATCATTCTACTGCCCCTATCCTAACTTATTTGGAGTCGGCGCAACATGTTTTTGTAGATTATATCAGAGTGATATTAGTGTTAGCCAGATATCAGACAGAAAAACAAAAAACCGGAAACAACAACAAAAACCAACACTCTGAACTGGAAGGACTATGGCAAACAGATAGTTCCATATCCTGAATGAACTCGTACTTTTGTCCCGTAAAATATATAGTTTTCAAAGGAAGATTGATAAACAACGTCCGCGGACGAAGCTGCAAAAGCTAGTAAAATTATTTAGTTTGCTTTGGATTGGTACTATCTTTTTTCCTTTTAAAATTCGAAAACTTGTCTGCATACATAATGAAAAAATTGTTCCACTTTAAAGTCGATTGCGATTCTTCTGTACCTTTACACAGGTTTTCAAATTTCAGGTCATTAAAAGTAACTCGTTCATAATGGACTTGCAAGATGTAACCAAACACACACGCGTAAAGTTCAATGAAATCTTGAACAACCAGTTTCAATTTGGTTCCAGGAAGCTATGCTGGTGAAGTTGAAGGGAGTCCACTTCATGAGCGCACCCAGCTTCATGGACAAGCTGATGATGATGCTGCGTCCGTTCCTCAAGAGAGAACTCCTGGAGATCATCCACATCCACCAGCGAGACTCCAGCTCCACTGAAGAGTACATACCGAAGGAAGCCTTGCCCAAGAACTGTGGGGGGCAGTACAAGGATTTTGAGACTATTAAAGGTAATGCACTTGTTTGTTTCATTTTTTTCATTTTTTTATTTTGTTTATGAACAATCCATATAATAAACATTTATTCGGAAATTGTAACCAGAGTTAGCGCTTCAAATGGAGTGTGTACTGTAAATTCTGAAAATCGATTTTTCCAAGTTGCGATTAATACCATTCGCATATTTTACCACTTTATTTTTTCTCAATAGCTACTTTTCCCGAAGGGCTTTCTAACCATTCGCATATTTTACCACTTTATTTTTTCTCAATAGCTACTTTTCCCGAAGGGCTTTCTAACCATTCGTATATTTTCCCATTATATTTATTTTTCAATTGGGTTCTTCTCCACTGCTCGACTATCATAAATATGAGGTAGGTTTAGGTTATGTTAGTTTTGCAGCAGGCCCGGAGGGCCAAAACCACCCAGAAATAGGAGCTCCGCTCAAGCGGAGCTCCGTCGACTCTGTTAAATTTAATTTTGATATTAAAAACATTGGTCAGTTGAGTTGGTTGAGAAATTAGAGAATTAAATATAGTCGGAAAAAATGCGAATGGTTAGAAAGCCCTTCGGGAAAAGTAGCTACTGAGAAAAAATAAAGTGGTAAAATATGCGAATGGTTAAAAAGCCCTTCGGGAAAAGTAGCTATTGAGAAAAAATAAAGTGGTAAAATATGCGAATGGTATTAATCGCCACTTGGAAAAAATGATTTTCGGAATATACAGTACACTCTCTTCAAATGATTGCGGTATATGCGTATGACGCAAATAGTGATAGATTTTCAAAAACGGACCAAAAAACCAACTTAAAAATAAAAAACAAACCTGTTTTGATTAAATATACGAAAAAGTTGTTGCAGATTTCTCATATAGGTAATTAGTTGTGAGTTGCACCGGACGGTCACGTCAAAGGAATCTTTAGGATTTCTAGCTTTACACATCTGTATTTAGATTTGATCCATTAAAAATATTACTAAAACTTAAGTCAGCATTTCGCACCTGCTTCGGGATTATAGGGGCAATTGTGCCCTTGTCCTACCGAAGATGCGATTTGATTGCATCTCCGTCTAAAAAGAAAAACACTTATGCATTCATAATTTTAATATTTCAGAGGAAACTGTGGTTCGTCTTCAAAGCAACCCCATCTTCTTCAGAGACGAGAACAGAAGAAGAGTCAACGAGACGCTGCGGAAGGGCAAGAACACCGTCGAAGACATCTTCGGGATCCAAGGGAGCTTCAAGAAGCTAGACATCGACTAGGACTTCATTATTATCATTATCATCACCACCATGATTATCATTAACATCATTATTATCATCACGATCTCCATCATCACCATCATCATTAATAGCACCATTACCTTAGAAAATTTAATGTTTTCAATCCACAAAGTGACTGACACAATTGACGTTGTCTTGCAACATTCTGTAGTCGAACTCGGAAGTATCCGTTGATTTTAGTACCTTGTTGCATAAAACATTGAAGTATGAATAGTTTGAATTTAGTATATTAGTAACTACAACAAGGTGCTAACATGTACAACTACTTCTGGCCGTAAGTGAAATAAATTACCTAGTGTGGATTGTAAACCCTATACATTGATAGAGACCAAATTAACAAAGAAAAACTGGTGAAGAGCTTGTTCAGAATGCATTAATTTATGGTTCCCTGCCACACCCAACGCAAGATGTACTGTTTAAAAAAAAGCGAAGTTTGTCAATTTGTTTGTTTTGTGTAATTCGATTTTTCTGTCACTTGCCAACCGACTTTAATGATATTCATTTCATTAAGACCTCTAATAATAACATTATGTGGAGTCACTTCGATGTTTTTTAAAAGATTGCTCAAAACCCTATTTAATAATTTTTATTTTGGTGTCGTCCAGACAATGGCTCAATTAGTTCAAGTATTATATTTTTTTGGATCACGAATGAAAATTTCCTGGCGATTTTCTCTTAGTTTCCTAGATTATGCGTGTATTATTAAGAAAATAAGTTATTTTGTTCGTGATGCGAAATTTCTGGTAAACAATAAGATTTGGGGTATAAAGGCGATTGAGTTTATTTGGTGTTTTATTTTCCTGTAAAATTTTGTAGAAGCCCTAACTCCAGTGTCCTTTTTTTAATTCATTGAATTGTGACCTTAAGATAGCGAGTTTAACCCCTATGGGCGGAATGCGAACTCTTTTCCGAGTAAATGATACAATTTCACCCAAAAGTTGTAGTTCCAACTTTTAGCATGTCAATATATTTTTGCGAAGTTATACCAATAAGATTTACTTATTAAGTACTACTTAACACTACCTACTGCTGGAGTTTCTTGCGGCGCTTCTACTCCGCAATGATGGTCTTGTCCGAAGCGCTGGTAGATTTACTCTATATTACCGACGTGTAAAAAAGCCCTCACGTGGCATTTTAAATGAATAAATATTTTGAATTTTAATTTTAATTTTAGTGAATTGGACAATAACTGCTCATTCTTGGGCAATAGAGTATAAATACATACATACATTAATTTCAGTGCCTGATGAAACTGTTACAATTCTCTCTCGACAAAACAAGGGTAAACCTGTAAGCGTCACAGTTACAGTAAGATCCTAGTACCCCTCCCCTACACGTAACTTATTTTAACAAAAGAGAAAATGTAAAATCACAAGTATCCCCAACGTACATTTTTATTAGTACTTAATCACATTGACGTAACGTTTTAAGTAGGTACAATGGTTATTCTCTCAAAAACAACGGACGGTCGGACGAACGAGCGAAATCGAAGCGGCGAGATTAAGTAGTCCCGTCAGAGCGAACAAAATATATTTTAGCCCGTGAATTTTCAATTTGGCAGCATGGTTTCTGTCGATAAAATCGAACGTATAGGGCTGCCTAATTGTGAATGTGTTTTGTTCGCTCTGACGGCTCTACTTAAACTCGCCGCTGCGATTTCGCTCGTTCGTCCGACCGTCCGTTGTTTTTGAGAGAATACTCGTAACACCCCAGTAAACTGGTAATGCACTAATCCGTGAAAGCGTTAACCTACAAATTGGGTTAACAGCGAATTTACAGTCACCATTTGTTTGGCTTTCCGACTGCATTTTTTGATACTGTCGTCGATATATATTATGTAAAATCCTTACCCTTCCTTTGCTTCGCCGTAGTCGGGTAAAAAGTTAAACTTTCCTCTTATTACTTTGATTAAAAACTTACCCTGTCCTGCCAATGTTGCATTTACGGCCAAAGCGAGGGATTGCCTGAATTTGTTGAAGGGTAATTGCACAAATTTTAATGATCTAACATGTAAGAAATGAATACGAGTTAGCTTACCTGGATAAGAAGAGAGAAGATACAGTCAGCATCATAAATCGCTATACACTGTGGTACATTGTCTCTATAACGCTTTTACAAATTGATGTGGTAGTTGAAATGTGACGTTAAAATGACAATGCACCAAAAGTCTTAATGTCATAAAGCGCATCAAGTTAATCTTAGATACTAATAAATATTACAAATTAAAGTAATATCTGTCTGTCTGTATCGCTTTCACAACTAAATCGCTGAACCGATTTTGATGAAATTCGGTATGGAGACAACTCAAGTCCCAAGGAACGACTTACAACACTTTGTACACCGAAAAATCGGACGGTTCCCGAGGTTCAATTAAGTTGTTAAAGTGTCGGCAACGCGCGATACTTCTGATATCACAAGCGTCCATAGGCTACAGTTACCGCTTACAGGCGGGCCGCTTGTTTGCCACCATCAATAGTACAGTCAAGTTCATAAATATGTGTATGTGTACACTCTAGTACTTTGTCACTTGAATCGCTGTGACATTCATATGGACAAATTAGTAAAGTACACATATTTACGAACACGACTGTACCAAAAAAAGATTTGTACACGAACTTTGTCGCGCAACACATAGTAATACATAAAAGTATATTTATGTTAAGTCACGGACATCTGATAACGTAATGAGCGATATAAATGTGCATCACAGAACAGCGTAATAGGGTAAACTATTGCATGTGTGCGGAATACGTAATTTAGATACGATACGGTGTGTCAAGCCAAGTTCAGAAGCGATAACTACAATCACAAACGACAGTTTAGCGCACAGAGTTTCTAAAATTAGTTTCTGTACATGTCTACTCATACACATACATAGATTAAATCACGCCTGTTTCCCAGGGACCGCTTCTTTCCACTTGCTACGATTCTGACTCTTTCGCTTCTTCCAAGCACGGCGGTTTCGGGTATTTAAGATTCGGCCCTTTTCCAGTATTTCTCCAATATGATTCGAAAAAGTACGCCTAGAGCGGCCCCTTCCAAAACCCTTCCACTCAATTTCACTCTATATCTCTTTCCTCAATCTTCCTTCATCCATCCTTTCCAAATGACCGAACCATCGAAGCATGCTCTTTTTAATCTTATTCACTACATTATCTTTTAGTCCACATTTCTCTCTGACGTTTTCATTCTTTGTCTACTCGTTGCCACTATATGCTTTACTTCTTATCCTCAATCATCCAATCCAATCTTAAAGGGATAAGTAAGTTTGCGTTTGTACATTTCTGATCTGTAAATATTGTTTTTGAGTTTCTGTTTTGTACAATTTTTATCCGTTTTTACAAACATACAGTCAGGGTAAAAAAAGGTTCGTCACTTTTCGACTCTATTTCAACGGCGTTAAGTTTCAAGAGTAACGAACCTTTTTTTACCCTGACTATACATTTAAAGATGACGCACCGGGCATATTCGAGCATTTTCCAGCTAGGTACTTAGTTAGATTTTACATTTGGACCAATTGCATTAAATCCAACATTTGAAGTGGAGTTCTCCTAAGGCTTTATTCAACTGGGTAAATCCATATATTGCTTTTGACATTGGTGGTGTTTGTAACTCGGTTGCTATTGCTGTCAAATAAAGAGCCATCGTGATGTTCACAATAACAATCTCATAGAGGCTATAAAAAACATCTTGGCCCTCTTCAGATCTTTTTTTATCAGCGATTCTTTCAACCCTGCAATTAACTTTTATTAAACTTGGCTTCTTTTTTACAATGCATATTTTTTAAGATATGCAACACCAAAATGGACAAAGGACAAAGGGTCCCAGACAAAAACATACTCAGCATCCTTAAAGAGAAAAATATTCCTTCTGAGTTTTTACACTTATCGCTAAGTAACTACATTATTATGGCTAATCGCGTGCGTGATCGAAATATACATGTCTTTAAATTTACCTATTTCCCTTAAAACATACAAACCGTTTCTCCGCAGCATTATGGGATAATATATTTCCTCGAAAATTGCTTATTGTTTATACTAAATCAATAGACCACTAACTTACTAAACCGCCTTGTTCTAGGTCATGCCTAGTGGTACTAAAAGCACGGCCTACTTACTGAATAAAAGTTTTTTTATTTCTATTAAGTATATTATTTTTAATTCATATGGTTTCCCTTAGGCTAGCTTAAGAATATTATTGTAGTGTAATGAAATTAGTTTCTGCCCGCGACTTCCTACTCGTAGAATTAGTTATTTGGCCATCCCATGTTGCGGGGGAAATTTAAAGGACAAAAAGGAGCCCAGTTCAAAACTATCTCCATTCCAAATTTCATCCAAATCTTTCCAACTGTTGCAGCGCGGAGTAACAAACTAATCCACATTCACAAACGTTCTCATTTATAATTTAGTGGGATATTAGTGGGTAAAAACAGACCGTTGAGTCACTTGCGACACTCCTTCTTAACAATGGTGGTTGGTAACAGTGTTTATGCACATCCTCTGCTCTTGCGGACCACTAATGCATAATAGAAGTATCTACCTAGGGCGACATATCATGGACCCACAAGAGATACAACTCCTCACTGCCCAAAGCATCTGGAAATTCCTAGACGCAACGGGCCTTTGCGGTGAACTCTAAACTAAGGGCTGTCACAAAAGATCAGCAATGGTCGAAGTGGCTCACAAGGCCCATCTCAACCCCCCCAATAATAATAATAATAACAGTGTTTGGGAAGAGATAGTAAAAGTGTCAATAGGGCCCATACTTACAGAAGAAAAGTTTTTCATTTTAATTTCCAAGAGACTCATTATTTCATATTTACCTTTACAGTGGATGCTAGCCAGACGGTAAAACGCGACCATTATTTCTCAAATACTTGTAGCAACTATAGCATCATTACATAATAAACCATGGCATTCACACCAATAATTGTTCCAGTCACAAATGACCCTAAAACGTTATTTATATTTCCATGGTCTGTCGCCTTTAAATGTCTGTCACGTCATTATATAACGATCATGAATATTGTAAATTTCATAGGAAGCGGAACTAAATTATTGGTCTTTAACAGTTTTCCTGTGGTTCTGGTATAAAAGGGTGGTGGTCGGTTTGGTGGGCACAGCTGATTCAAGATGAAGTACCTTGCTCTGCTTATGACTGTTCTGGCCATCGTGTTTGCCGTTGTGGTACGTATTTCATTTTTGTTTTCACAATGTATATTTTAAACAGGTTAGATTCGGTGCGTCAAATAAAATTTTAAGCACTTTAGTATATTGACGAAATTCAAATTAAATGTATGCTTCAAAGGGAATTGCCAAAGAGTTATCAAATTAGTACTGTTTGACACATAACCTCAAGTATTCATCAAGCGTGTTTTTTTATTTAGGATAACGTATCAGATCAAGTGTCAATTTAAATTGGCACAGACTATAATTAAGATTCAGTTAATGACATTCATAATGTCAAAGTTTTGTAATTTTTACTGGGCTTCAACTGGTAAGAGACGTTTGCAGATTTTTAAATGTACCAGGGCCCCAGCGGGGGCCAGGATGTACGAAGCAACGTCTTAGGTCCACAAATAAATTAAGGTGTGAATGGTGTTCATAATTACGTTGACGATGGTGACGATGACTCTAATGATTTTGGCCGTCATGATAATCATCCTCACCATTATCAATAATGATATTCAAAATGATAATGATGATGATGTTGACAATGATGATTATGATGTTTACGACATTAATGAAAATAATGATGTTGACAATGTTTTTCGCCATGATGAGAATGGTGATCAGGATCATTAAAACGGTGTCGATGATCGTGCTGATGACGGTGTGTATGATAATGTTTACGTTGACGTTGAACAAGCTGTTGATTATGTTGACAGAGTGGCATGGGCATCGGCGGCCCCGCTGGCCTGACTGAGCAGAAAAAGGCTGCCTGTGGCGGTGGGGGTGGCGGCCCCCCACCCGGCCCTCCTCCACCCTTCAGTGAGTATAAAAACCTAATCGTTTTGGTAATTTTAAGCATAACAAAAATGTTACCTCTCTTAGGGCCTCGATTGCAATTGGTTTTAACCCGTCAAGCTTCATATCGTAATGATATTGTTGACGTTATTGTAGCTCTTAATTGATTAACAGTAAAAGCTTACACATATTATTATAAGTCAACAGTTTAAATTACGACTGTAAGACGGGCTTACAGAAATTGATGTAAGAGTAGAGCGATGGTACTTACCGTAAATGAATAATATATTAAACATAGCTCAGTTACTCTCAACAATTATATTAAAAATATACTTTATCACTTTCTATCAAATTCAACGTTTTTCAGATAAATTGTACTGCCAAAGTTTTAATTCACAACTATCATTAAACCTACAAAAATTGGTATTTTGTATCACGCTTGAACGGCTGAATGAAATTTGATGAGTTTCTGCACACAAATAGTCTACCTAGGATTAGTACAGATACTCGAAATTTTATGCTAGAAACATTTGATACTCGAGGGCAGCAGAGACTACCATTTTACCAAAGTCTTACAGGCCGCCTGACAGTCCAAAGTTCGTATTTCGTTATGAAACCTTTAAAGAAACTGATAATCTGTATTCTAACACGATGAACTTGTCATTGTCATCATCAAGGAAACTAAGCAATTGAGTGAACAAAAAAAAACAATTACTTACAAGTAAGTACGTACATAAACTTGAGATAAAGTAATGGCGAACTTATCCCTTTAAGGGATCTCTTCCAGTTAACGTAACTATGAATTTCGATCTTTAATTCGTCTAGTACCCATAGTTTGTACAAGCTGTGAGCTTAGTTTATGACAAGGTTAATTTGTGAGAGATTTACCCCTGATATTTATTATTTATCTTTTATTTATACTACAATGCGGACAAAATTTCGGATAAAGTCTAATCATTCAATTATCTTCTCTTACAGACAGCTCGGGTTAAACAGCCAACAACGGATTCCAGCCAGTGTATGATCTGATCAATAAAATATTTTGCATTTTATCATCGTTTATTTAAAAAATTAAACCTTATACACATGTCAACATCCTAAATTCTTATTATATATATGCATGTATGTAAACACTTTATTTCACAAAACAGAAATTTGAATACTATATCGACAGAATTTTAATGAAAAAAGTGAAATTATCTCTTTGTGGGATCTCTTCCAGCTAACCTTTGGTTGATTAAAGAAAATAAGATAAGTTTTTGACGGCATCCTGATTCCTTCTTCTCATCAATTCAAAAATTAAGGCACACAAAAAAAAAAAGTATTGTTATGGTTTTTATTTTGTACAATAAAGTGTTTACATACATACATACATACACAATTAAGGACCGGACGTTCTCTTAGGGCGCCCAGTGGTGCATAGTCATCAGCCCACGGTGCCCCCGCTAACAGCCCCCCGGTTAACACCGGAGAGGTTTTACACGGTAGGCTTCCACCTCAGCTGAGGTGGTTGAGAGTCCGTCACCCCCCCCCCCCCCATTAGGCTTCCCTAGACGGGGGGACGATATGCGTAAATGCATTTTCTCGCCGTCAATTAGGTTACCACGAAGATGTTTGTGTGGTATGTTCGACGGCTCCGTAACTTTCTCCCTCTTGCGATTAGAATAGAGATTGCTCTCAGAAATAATAAAAATAAAAGTATAAAAGATTCAATTCAAAGAATTCAAGGAGCCCTGTAGTCAGCAAAACTCCCCTCGCTGTAGAATTCAATTATTTAATATTCCCGAAATCCAAGGTAATTTACCCTAACGCGGCCACACCAACCTACAAAACTATGGTGTTGACGTTTGACAATCAAAAGTAATCAACAGTAATGCCACATTACAGAAATATCATTTATTGTATACTTACATCTTAAATATAATACCCAGTCTTTAGGTTCCGTTTCACGCATCAAATGCTACGTTACAAAACCCTGCACCTCAACTTTTCCTTACCTCTACCTTTATACCTCTTGAATATTAGGTAAACAGTAAATCTACCTATGACGATAATGATTGGTATAATTGCTTATTGGTTTAAAAGTCTAGAAAGTCTCTTTTCTTGTTGTAAGATTTTTAAAGAACTTTAAACGACCATTTATTAACATTAAGTTATGACATAACATTACCTATCTTACTTAATTCTGATAGCTCGATTACCATTCTTCGTAACAGTTCTCGTTTAGAAATTCTGAAAATTGGTTTCAAGATATTCACGTCTGACTTTCCTACTATTTCTACTAAAAGAATCAAATAGTTCAGTCTTTTGGTTATTTTGAACTCACTTAAATCCTCTCTGCAAAGCGGAATTTCTATAGTACGTGAAGCGGTAAAAAAACTGGAAATACAAAAAAATCAACGGGAATGATGAATATTAGCTCTTGATTTTATGGAATCTGGTAAGTGCAAGCGTCGTCATTTATATCGTCGGACCAATCCGGGGATAGTGTGAATGTTGTGTACCGGTCGGTGGGTATTCCAGTAAATAAAGATCTAATGCGGGTGGCTCGAGAAACTCGCACGCAACATAAATAAGCACCAGTCCTCTTCAGTCTACTCGTGACCACAACCGTTGTAACACGTTTGAAACTTCGTACAGATGTAGTGAATAATCCTTTCCCATCGTTTTTTGTCGGATATGTTCGTATTTATCTAGCTTTCTCAATTAGCTTCAGTACCCATCAATATGCCAACTGAGAAAGCAAGATAAATACGAAGTTATCCGACCAAAAACGATGGGAAAGGATTATTCACTACATCTGTAGTATATAAACGTGGTGTGTTGGTATGTGCAAACTCACTTAATTAAAACTTGTTTTTCTATCACTTTTCCCTTCCGCTAGTCTGTCTGAGTTTAAATGCTCAACCATTGGAGTTATGGACAAACAAGCTTTACCTTGCGAACATTACCTAAATCAAAAAAATTAGATGATGACCTGATCAAACGCCTCAAAAAAAAAGAGCGCTTCAACGCACTGAACTTATTACACATAGAATCGACAATAAAGGAGATGGTCTTCCTATTAAGCAAAGATGCTATAGGTTGTCACACGAAAAAAATCTTTAACATTAGAAGTTGTTTAGATATTACGGTGGAAGGTATAGGTTGGTATATAATAATAATAATAATAATAATAATAATAAAGCCTTTTATTTCCTTAATAAGTACGTAGTTACATGAAATATGTTTGATTCACAGCATGTTGTTATAGCGTGTACTTTAAATATATACTTAATCTATATTATATAAACAATTTAGTATTAATTAATGTTTATTAAGGACCTCTTCATAGAGTAAAGGCCTCCTCCATTTTCCTCCACGTAGTTCTATCTTTTGCTTTTTCAAACCAGTTTTCTCCTGCTGCTTTTAAAATTTCGTCGAGCCATCTCTCCGCCGGTCTGCCTCTGGCTCTTTTTCCTGTGGGTCCCTTCCATGAAGTTATTTTTTTGGCCCACCTGTCATCACTCATTCGTACAAGGGTAACAGCACCAGTGTTCAGCCTCATAACGACTTTTTGAAGTTTGAACAGCTGGCATTTTTACAGGAGTCGTCGGATAATGAAACATAGCACATATTTGGATTAATTGTTTACTATAGTTTTTAAACAACATAGGTCAAAAACAATATTCCTCTTTATAAAATATATATTTAAGTTCAAACAAAAAATGCCACTTTTTGCCAGTGGTCAGCCTCTAAAATCCAATAATCAGCCTCGATGAACCCAGTATTCAGCCCTTATAACTGTGAGTAAGCATGAGATCAAAATAAGCATTATTTATATCAAAATCAACGATATTATTTAAGTCTCTCTTATTTCTTACAGCTAAATATTCTCCGGAATAAAATAAAATAAATAAAACGGAATCCGGACCCATTTTTCTTGGGCCTTCTGGGACACGTAGATGAAGCCGATCTTGTCGTGTGCCTCGAGGAACTCCAAACGTTCTACTAGCCTCTCTTATCGGCATTAACAGAATTATTTATCAAAAATTATTTACATAGGTAGGGGAAGATGGGGTGGCTTCGTACAAAGGGAGCATTCGTACAGTGGTCATATCTCGACTATCCAACATGCTAAAGCGTTCATATTTATATGCGTGACTGCCGCTCATATGCATAGGCTACCCTCAAAAAGTGATGGCAGTGCAGCAGCAAATTTCGCCAGAAATAAATAATATGTGTTTCCGCGACCCGACTCTAATAAGTTTTACTTGAATTAGAAAAAATATTTGTATACAGTTGGTAATTAGATGCTAGAGATTAATATGTAAACAATAGTTTTGGGATTACTTTTACGGTTATTTTCTATTTTGATTATTTTTCTGATCGTTTTGGTTGGGGTACCTTCGTGCAGTCAAAATACATGCAATTTTATACCGTACGAATGCACCCCCTGTAAGTAAAAAAAATGTATATCAAGAATAATTAGAATTACAAAACCAGGTCAGTAAGATATGCCTAAAAGATGACTAAAACAGGTAAAATAGCTGACAATCCAATGAATCCTGGGAAAAAACGAATAGTGTATGAAGGCACCCCACGTATGGGGTACATTCGTACAAATCCCATTTTTTGAGAAAACCATTATATCTTGGCAAATTTGCTTTGTATCAAAACTGAAATACAAAATGATTATAGCCAAATAAGTGGATGATGAAGTAGCATTCATCTCATATTGAAAAAGTGGTTCGTTTTTTTTTTTACAAGGCTTAGAGTAAAAAGTGTACGAAGCCACCCCATCTTCCCCTACTACATACCTACCTTCTCAATTATTGAGATACAAACTACCTAAATACACTTTATAACTATCTCAGATAAAACTAAAATGTTGTATACCAACGTCCTTAATTACCACTATTTAAGTACAGGCGAAGACACTTACAAATGAATATAAACCTTATCGCAACGTATTAAAGTCTATGGGTGATCAGTTAACAGTATCTTCGTTTGTACCCAGCTAGATCGGGGCTGAATACTGGATGTACAACACCCAGTGGCCAGCCGCGTAAAAATAAAATGTTTTATGCGGCTGACCACTGGGTTTTTTGAAGAATATGAAAGGACATGCCTTACTAAATTTGAAAATTTAAATTTAACGGTTCTATTGGCCGCTTTTTCTCGCAATTTTAAAAATAATCCAAGAACCCAGTGACCAGCTCCGGGGGCCGACCATTGGATCTTTTATAAAAAAGTAGTACCTACCCAATGCTCAGCCCCCACAATATTTACGTAAATCAGCGATATTTTTATTCAAATTTATTATAATTCCATACTGAAGTAATACATAAAGCCAAATTGCATAAAAGACTATCACATTTAACAATAAAACATGTTTTTTCTTATCTTTTAAGAGAAGACCACGTGAAGTAATAAATATTGCGGACATGACACTAATGCTCTTTTCAACCGCCGTCACCTGTATGAACGAGTTTATTTCTCCCCCCTGATCCCCTGCCACACCTATCGCGTGACATATTAACCAATGAGGAATCAAAGTATCTATTTAAAGTACATAGTAAGTTTTATTTTTTTTAAAGTACACGAGATTCGTTTTCTAATTGTAGCGATATTTATGACCAATAAACGACGCAAAGGGCTGACCACTGGTGCCTGGCTGGCCACTGGTGCTGTTACCCAACATGGCCGGCCCACTTCCATTTTAACTTTCTGCTGTGCTCCAGAGCATCAATCAGTTTGGTTGTTTTTCTTATGCATGTACTGTTTCTTTTATGTTTCAATTTCAGATTAAGAATGCATGAATAGGTTGGTATAGGTAGTGCTTATTAACCTAAACTTGAAGCATGTTCATTCATGTATGAGATGGGAATACGTTATTGAATGAAGATGCATCAAATTTAGGTTGCCCTATTCCGACCCCTCGTCATTGAGCAATGTGAAAGTTTATAGCTGTCTCCTGTGATATTCACACCTAAGAACAACGGAGAATGGTGTTATTGTGTCGACAGCCGAAAACTTCTCTGTCACGCGTCGTGACTAGGGCCTGCAGTACCGGACCCGGTTTCGAGAATTCCATTTCCTGGTTCCAGGCAGGGACGGTACCGGGACTCCCGGTTCTCCTGGTTCTTTTTTTTTTACCTAAAATCACTTCCATTCATTAACATTTGAGAAATAAAACTTTTTTTTTATGAAACTTGAATTTTTATAAATTTAATATGCAATAAACTCATGAATGTTTTCTTTTCTTAATTAAGTAAAACACTCACTATTAGACAGCTGTTTGTTCTTCCTTTGATATTTTTTATTTATAAATCTAGAGATCAATTATTGCAAATATGCCACAAAATATCATGGATTTTGATGCTATGTTGCAGCTTGCTTGCGCCGGGCCGGCGGCGTCGCTCAGGTGTCAATTTTGATATTTGTGATACGCGCCACGATATTTTTTTGATGTTCATGGAAAGAACCGGGAGAACCGGGATGGAGCGGTTCTTTAGCCACTATGAAATTCCCGGGATTTCCCGGAAATTACAGAACTGGGATTTCCCGGGAGGATACCCAAGTCGTGACGCCTACATCTTACCAGTAATTAGTGAAATTCTGAAAATGTCAAAAATTACAAATACCTTTCAAGCGTTGATATTGTCAAAGTCTCACCTCTTGTAGCTCTTTAACTTCATCTTCGTGGTACTTAACTAAGTACTTTGCTTCGAGCCCTACCGCTCTTAGCTCTTTAACTATAATATTTTCATGGTACTTAACTGAGTAAGTACTCTGCTTCGGCCTCCACCCCCGTAGCTAACTTAACTTTAACTTTGTCAGTAGTTCTACACTTTACTTTGACTTTGACTTAATTTGGCCTACCGCCAAAAACATTGTTAATCTTGGAGCGGGCGACAACTCCCTAAAAAGCCTTAGGTCATGTTTTCTTTTTCAATCCTGGAGCGGTTGACACCTCCTTAAATAATTATTCTATCGTTAATTATTGGACCCATTTCTAGGTGGTATTCATTAAATGAACTTCACCCCTACCTTTATACATCTGATATATATGTATACGTCTGAAGAAGTATGTTTGATTTGATGATGATGCCTGTCTGTGTGAATTTGGGTTCTCTGGTGACTTTTAGCTACATATTTTAGAAACCTCTGCCGAAAATTTGTGGGACCGTGGGGAAAATATAACGGTATCCACTTACCGAAAGATCCTATGGACTATAATTCAGGCAAATAAAGCTATATTCATTTCCCTGAAGAGCCTATGCTCTACTTCTCGGGCATTCTACAGCCACATTTGATCTTTTGAAACGGCTTTTCTGGTGGCGCGCAACACATTTTCGGTATATACATACATACATACTTACATAAGTTCACGCCTTTATTCCCAGAGTAGGGTAGGCAGAGCTACAGAATTACTAAAAACTCTAAAAACTTGTTAATAATTCTGTAACCATATTTTGCACAATTAGGCTAAGATGTTTACCAGTGTATTAGTGACAGGTTGCAAGCCCATCGCCTAACAGTACTACACAGCCTTTATTCCCTTTCGGTATATAAGCACTTGATATCCGATTATTTAACCACTTGACAATAACTTCACATTTTGTATATTTTGACACAATACTTAAGCATCTGACAATGTCAGACAAACTAAAACTATACCGCCTCGTTCTCGGTCTTACCTATTCTCAACGAAATTTCTTGAGAATTCTCGATGAGAGTTCAAATGTGATAATTCGTTAGCTTAGGCATGACATGTTATTAACTGTTGCTACTCAATAAGAGATTTATTTACAAAAACAACAAAAGGTCCAGACATCATGCATTTATAACGCAGTAGTTAGCAATTTTCGAAAACCGAAAACTGTATAGGATTAACGTAAAAGCTGATGACAGATTGCGTCAACTGCTGTGTCAACTCCATACCTTTTAAGTCAAAAGAAAATAGAAACGTCAGCAGCGTTTTCAACTTGGCTAGCCCTAAAGACCTTTCATTTGCTTGCGGAACTTCTTCTCAACAGTATTCTCTTTTCGGGAACAGCTGGAATAATCATTACTGGGCTTACAGAATAAAGATTTTCATTTCACTTTATTTTTTTAACATTTAGAAGACAGTAGAATTATAATTTCCTTCTCAGTGGATGCTACCCTAACGGTACACTGCGACCAGTTGCTCTCAAATGCAAGTATGAACTACAGCATTATTACATAATAAACCATGGCATTCACACCAATAATTGCTCCAGTTATAAATGACACTGAATTTACACATTTCCACGGTCTGTCGCTTTTAAATGTCTGTCACGCTATTATAAAACGATCATGAATATTATAAATTTCATAGGAAGCGGAACTAAACTATTGGTCTTTAACAGTTTTCCTGTGGTTCTCGTATAAAAGGGTGGTGGTCCGTTTGGTGGGCACAAGTGATTCAAGATGAAGTTCCTTGCTCTGCTTATGACTGTTCTGGCCATCGTGTTTGCCGTTGTGGTACGTATTTCATTTTTGTTTTCACAGTGTACATTTTATTTAATTAAGATTCGGTACGTCAAATGAAATTATGAACACTTTACTTACTTGCTCTGATGAAATTGTAACTTACTTATATTTGTAAGATTCAGTCGATGACATTTGTAAAGTCACAAGATTTGAATATGCCTAGACCTAACTTTTTGAGCGCTTCAACCGGCAACATACGTCTGCAGATTTTTAAATGGTCTGGTTACCCAGCCAGAGCCTAGAATGTACGAAGCAACGTCATAAGTCCACAAATAAATAGTTAAGCTTAAAGTGTTAATGGTGTTCATGATAATGTTGACGATGGTGAATCATCGGGCTATGATGATTTTATCAATAATAATCTTAAAAATGATAATGATGATGATATTGACGATGGTGATGATGTTTTCGACTTTGATGAAGATAATGATGTTGACAATTATGTATCGTGATGATGAGAATGGTGATCAAGATCATATAAACGATGTTAATTATCACGTAGTTGACGATAGTGATAATGTTGACGGTGTTTATGATAATGTTTACGTTGACGTTGAACAAGCTGTTGATGATGTTGACAGAGCGGCATGGGCATCGGCGGCCCCGCTGGCCTGACTGAACCGAAGAAGGCTGGCTGCGGCGGCGGCGGTGGAGGCCGAGGCCCCCCTCCCGGCCCTCCACCCACCAGTAAGTAATGTACATATATAAGAACCTCTTAACAGTTGTTATTTGAAGTTTTGCTACCTCTCTTATTGCGTCGATTTCAAAATGGTTTCAGCTTGTCTTGCTTTATATTGTGATCTGTGGGGTTATTATGACGTATCTGTGCAATTCATTTTACGCTGAGAGAAAGGGACAGAGATATGTAACTGCTATAGCTCCGTCCTTTACGCTCACCGTAAAATGAACTGCATAGCCATGTCATAATAACCCCCCTGGAGGTTATTAGACATGGCTATGCAGTTATAGTTATAGTTATAGCAGTTATATAGCTGTCTTTTTCTCTCACTGTAAACTGAATTGCATAGCTACGTCATAATAACCCCCCTGTTGACTTAATCGGCTTGATTAGACCTAGTAGTTTGACAGTAGAGAAGGGGTTACCAAAATATTAGTAACGTGGTAATTTTTTACTGTACTTTTTCGAATCAAATCGGAGATATATACTGGAAAATTGCCGAATCTTAAGTACCCGAAACCGACGTGCGTGTATGACTCGATGGATGAATGTGGAAGAAGTGAAAGAAATTTGTCAAGATCGTAGCAAGTAGAATGAAGTGGTCTCTGCCTACCCCTCTGAGAAACAGGCGTGATTTAATGTATGTATGTATGTAGTTTTTTACTGTAAACTAATAATATATAAACCATTACTCAGTTACTTATAAACGCACTAATTTACCACACAACAAATTTATCACATTCTATCAAATTTATTGTAAATTTTTTATACACTAAAACTTTGCTAGCGAAAGAGGCTTGCTTTTGTTCAGATATAGCGGACTGCACGAATTTTAATTCACATCTATCATTTTACAAAAATTAGAAATTTGGCTAAAATATTACACGATTTTTTTTCGGAAACGTATAAAATAATACTGTTTTTTAATTTTAGTCGGTTGGTCCTCATTTCAATTATCAAAATGTTTTTTTCTTTCAGACAGCTCCGGTTAATCAGCAACCAACGGATCCCAGCAAGTGTGTGACCAATAAAATAAGTTGCAATTTCATCATTTTTTATTTACAAAATATACCTTATACACATGTCAATATGGCAATTCGTCGTATAAAAATAGAAAATTATATAAAAATCGCTATTCGCTACCAACTAATTTTAAATTTGGCAACGATGGAGTATTATGTGGATCATCCTTAAGGTCTTTGGATTACTTAAGGCCGTATCAATAAACTTGAACTTGAGTGAGATGTACAACTCAAAAAACAAAAAATTGTAGTTTTCTATGATTTGACATTTCTTTGATTCTGTTTCTATCTCGATTTGGGCTAGTACTGATTTAGTTATGGGTTGAGAAGCAAACGAGCACACAGGCCATCTGATGGTAAGTGAACTTTTAAGCTCAAAAACCTTTTCAATCTCAAGATTGCAATCTTACGATGATAATCTTTGAGGATTTTGAATGCCTCTATGCTATGTACGATCCAGACGGACCCTACACAAGATCCTTCCATCATCACTCGTATCTTGAGACGGGCATCTTGGACAATGTCCGTTTATTAAAACCGCCCAGTACTAAAAATTTAAAAAAATTAAATTTAGTTTTAAAAATTTGATTTTGCACCGGATTGTTTCAAGTTAACTTCATCTTAAAGAAAAGTGTTTTCTGACGTGACTTGAAACAGAAATCCCACTCAAGATTAGATTATAAATACGTCCTATATGTATTTATGTGCACTAAAGTATTGCTTTCGTTTTTTTAGTTCATATTCAAATTTCTTTGATCTAACAATATCTTGCACTTAAATTACGATTTGGAATATAACAGAGTCCTAAAATTACTGGAATTCTTCACCCGTAGCGGAAATATAAAGATAAAAAGAAATAGGATTCCTGAGTACTAGTCTTTTAGTCTTGAGACTAAAAGTAAACGACATAAAGCTTGTTGACAGGAAATTCTTAAGTTTGCTGCAAGTCGTGGGTCATTCAAAGATATTGCAATATAATAACGCATATACTCAGTAATCTATACTGCCCTCCTAAGTACAAAAGGCACAAGTGCAATTAATTCGTAAAGCATATTAAACTCTCAGGGATTATAATAAGGTTGGAAGTGCAATACAATTCATATAGTAGATGTTCCTTTTTTCTGTAAGAGGGTAGTATAATTGACATCATCTTTAAAATGTAGTAACGTTTGCCTTCTATACTTTGTTTTCTTGCTTTCTTTTACAGAACAATATTATGAGCTGCTTCAATATGACAAGCTCCAGAGGGTGAAAAGGACACCAATTTATGATTCCTATAGCACTATCCCTTTTACTAGCTAGAAGTTTACAGGTTTTTACGGCCTCTAGATCTTAGTTCAAAAATCGCTTACTTATCACATATATACAAATCTAAATGGAGATACTGTTGCAACGCTGCATAAGAACTTCAATAAGTGCCATCTAGGCTAGGCAACAGAAAACGTAACTACGAGTATCTATATTATGCCATGTTATCGCCAAAAGATGGCGCTGTCGTCAATAAAAAAGGTTGTCAGAAAAAATGTGCTAAGAGTTTGTTTAGTGCAAGTTGCGTCTACCTAGAACTGTATTATATTCTACATATTTAGTAGTGCGATGATATCTCTGCACCTAAGACCCTTATTAGTAAACGAATGTCGAGAG
The DNA here is from genome assembly GCA_963966035.1 of Acleris laterana. Lineage (NCBI taxonomy): Eukaryota > Metazoa > Arthropoda > Insecta > Lepidoptera > Tortricidae > Acleris > Acleris laterana. The sequence continues at coordinate 916,693 of OZ014457.1, forward strand.
AGAAATTTACGAGTTGATGTATAATTTGACGTATCTTGAGATGGACATCTCTAAAGATCAGGCCTAAATATATGCGTTATTATTTGTGGCGTAATTCATCAGATCATTTATATTCCAAATCCCGTGTCCCCCTCTCACTCGTGCCCTAGCTCTTGCAGGCTCTCCTCTTCCTTCTGCAGTGCCTCTCGCTCTGCCGCGATGCGTGCGTGCTGCTCGGCGATCACTCGGAAGAGTTCGGCATGTTTCGCCGTTGCAGCAGCGACGGCTACTGTTTGGCGGGGTACGGCGGCTTCAGCAGCTGGAATGAGATGTGATTGGTTTATAACAAAAGTTAACATAACGACAGTTTATATTCAAAAGTTGGGCAGCCTTTTTCTGTACATACATTTCGGTGAACATAGAGATGCGAATGCGAGCTGGGTTTGAACAAGACCTTCTGCTTAAGAGACTCGTGGCATGTGTTAGATATTTATTTCAGACAAACAAACAAAAACACACTCACTCACTAATACACTGGTAAACATCTTAGCCTAAGTGTGCAAAATGTGGTTACAGAATTATCAACAAGTTTTTAGAGTTGTTGGTAATTCTGAAGCTCTGCCTACCCCACTCTGGGAATAAAGGCGTGAGTTTATGTATGTGTATGTATGTAAACCAAAACAAACGAAAGACTTACAAACTTACTTAAAACTACACTAATCTAACAAACCGCTACCAGTGGGCATTGTTCCTAAAATGCTGGCAGCATCGCCTCGTTGAATGGCAATGCTTAATCTTTGTGCCAAGTACCGGCCAGCATTTTTGTCACGGGTTGCGTCGATCAGGCGCTTTGATACATCCTTAAAAATACGGTGTGCTCCTGGTCCCCACGGTCCTAAGGTAAGATATAAACCCAGCTTCTACCTGCTCCATCAAATTCTCGCACCTGTTTATAACGTAAATTATATTGTTGTTCCGCGCCTCGGATTTGACCTATTAAGGTATTGTTTTTAACTCTATCGCCTATTTATATACGATAACAGGTCAAAAACAATTTGTTTTTTACCTTGTTGAATAGAGGCCCAGTTCAGTATGTGGTTTAGGGCCATCCATCATTAACTTAGGAATCACAGGACCACGCTGTTTCTGTCACCTCAAAAACATCACAACACTCACGTTTTAAGTTTTATATTTGTTATGTATATTAAATAGTCTACTATTCTTATTAAACAGGACTTGAGTTAGATGCCCGTCAACTCAAAGAAAACTGTCATGACTAAAGCATTATGTCATGAAGAAGGTAAACGGATTCATAGCCGCCTGATGGTGAGTGGCATCTGAGACCCATAGACATTGCAATCTGGAGACTGCAAATGCATTGACAACTCTGAGGGAAGAAATGCCTCTATGCTTATTATTGCACCGGACCACAACAATGTTAGCACTGCTACTTAGCGGTAGGTTAAATGCACAAGACCCCACGACCATCTACAAAATCTGAATTTACTCAGTGTATTGACATTGCTTTTACTAACCCTCAGGGTGCGGGAACGCCGCGTGCTCCTCAGCGATCTTGGCATACAGCTGGTAGTGGCGATCCTTGGCCTTGGCCACTGACGCGGAGTCAACTGGCAGATCTGGAGGGGCATCGCTCAGGATAGGGTGGAAACCTTCCTTGTCGGCCACGTAGTCTACCTTTCGGACCTTGTTGCGGGGATCCACGTAGGAGAAGGTTCCTGGAATGATGGGGAAAAGACGTTAGAAATCTTTGAAGAATTTAAGCTACAGTGCAGTCATTTTCATCATTTCAGCAGAATGACGTCAATGACATAGACTTTGCATCCATCGGTTTTCCGTAACCTCAGCCACATCGTCGGTCCACATTGTAAAAGGTGTACCCACAGTGCAACAGCTTCTATTATTTTCTTTTTAACAAGTTAGTTAACATGATTGACGAATGACTTACAAGCTAATATTCAGTCATTCAAACAAAACTATAATAAGTAAAAAAATAACATAACTACTAGACCCAGAATGTGTAAGCTCGTCAGACTGGTCATAATTTGCCTCTGATAACTATGTAAAATAAACATAGTTAGCGAAAGGTGCTGTCCAAAAAATCGTTACTCTTACAAAACTTCCATAGAATATCTTACCTCTGACAACGCCACTGCCATCGCTAACCTCTGCATGGTGCCTGTCCGCATGGCCAGGATACCTCCCGGCTGTGTAGGCGAAGGCATACGGCCTGGGCGGTGGGGGTTCGGTGCTGGGCTCGTGCTCGTGCTGCAGGTGGGACACGTCGCCGCTGCACAGCGCCAGGGTCGCGAGGATCAACGTTGGGTACAGCATCTTGAAATAAAGAGGATAGCTTTATGACATGGACAAGACAGACCAGCTCGGCACTTGATGGTAAGTGCGCTATAAGGCCCTTGGACAGTTGGTATCTCGAGACTTCAATGTCAACACTGCAAATAAATTGCTAACGCGGAAAGAAGACTTGACAAAAGGGCGTGTTTTTCTGTGTTTAATTTGATTTAATTTAATTTTTTACTTTATTTCTCCGCTAATTGTAAACCGTGATTCTTTTTTTTCATGAGTATCTTAAGGGTGATCTCTATATTTTTTTTATATTTTGAAGTCGCTTCCTTTTTTAACTTGACTGCGTCAGTAAGGCTATGTATGTATATCTATTTCTGTGGCACGCTCTGCAGCCTAATCGGATTTATGGATTTTAATTATTTATTTATTTTAATTATTTATTTATTTTAATACTCTATTGCACAAAAATTACAGTAATGTACAAAACGCGAACTTAATGCTACAAGTATTTTAACATCTGACGTGTCGTTAGATTATTTTTGGTTATGGAAGTGAGGCTATATTATGTATAATCGGATCCCTTTGACTGCCATACATATCGTTGGTCATAATATTGTTAGTCATATTTTTTTTGTCATAACTTCTTTCAGGCTGAAGTACAGTTTTTAATAACCGTTTATCGTGTAGATTAGTTAGGTTAGGTTAGGTTAGTTTTATAAAAATCCTGAAAAATTAACCGTGTCCTGAGAAAAATGCATTATGACTTGCGAAAATTATAACTTAAAACACATTATGACTTAAAATAATTATGGCAGTCAATAGAGACCCATGTATAATATTTTGATAAAAGTAATGAGATGGGGATATTTTTGAATATCATTTATATTATAGACGACAATATCAATAAATGCAGTCGGGTTTTAAGGGGTGCTCTTTATTAGACTTGTTTGCTACACACTGTTCCAGTTAAGATGATTCCTGTGACAGCTCATATAAACACGTATCATACTTGTTTCTTTTAACTTTACATAGATACTACATCGGTACACACCTAGCTAGCGATGCCGTTCACTACTGACTCTGGCCCTCTAAAAAACCTAGTCATAGAAGCAGATTCAATTAGGAACTCAAACACCTACCTACTCGTATTATAGGTACATCACAGTCGCATTTTGAAAGAAAGTTTTTACAAAACTCTTCGTGATACCATCGTGAATAATCCTTTAACCTAACATTTTATTCAAAGATGCAGCTGCAAAATGATCTAGCTTATCATGACTTTAAAGCATGCAATGCCGTTAGATAAGTCATATTTATCTTCCATAATACCAAGCTAATTTGTATGACATTACAAGTATGATGTCATTTGCTCACATAACACTATAAACTATAGTATACATCTATTTGTTTACCTATTACTTCATAAGTAAACGTTTGCCAAGTGTGTCAGGCGTGAGACCAAATGAGATTACTTAAACCCTTACCATGAGTTACAATTAACGTACTCGCTAGCGAGTCGAATTCTCTGTCGCTCGCAAACCTCTCAGTAATCTTATAAAGTGCGAGTAATCAGTAATCAGTGATCAGTACTTAATCATTTATTTTGTGACACAGGTTATTACAGGTGTTATAAATACAATAGGAATGGACCTCAGTGATCTGCCTTACGGCGTACAAAAGAAAAAGTTTCGACTTACAAAAATAGGTGAAAAAATAATAATAACTAAACAACAAAATTAGAAACACTTCAATGATACCAAAAATACAAGTAGCATAAAATTTACAATAATGAAGAATACAATGTCAAATTTACCTAATTTCTACTCGCAATTATTGATCTATATAATATAAATGGAAAAACTAAATCCTACTATATAATTAAGTGCAAGTTAGACTTTGTCATTAAAGAACTCCTCCATTGTATAATAGACTCTTTCGGCCAGTTTGCATTTTAGCTTCTTTTTGAAAATGTTGAGTTCTAAATCCTTAAGGCAACAAATTAAAAACTTTAGTCGCTACGCCTAATACACTTTTACGCAAAAATGCGGTTTTACCAGGTACAATATTTATTTTAAATTTGTGGGTAACGGCTCTTCCATTCGAATTTGTTTTATGGGGAAATAAATTTGGATTTGATTTTACAAACACAGCAACCTCATAAATATACAGACTTGTTATTGTTAAAATACCTTGGGCTTTGAAATGGGGTTTACTTACATGAGTGTGTCTGTTTAACGTTGCAAACAGAGCATTCGACTCGCTACCGAGTACGGTAATTGTAACTCATGGTAGGGGTACAGTCATGTCTAACAAGGCATCGGTAACTCAGTATGTAGGTATTAATACAATGCATGTTCGTTGTATTCATCTACCTACTCAGATCCCACGGTTTCTAATGTTGGTAATAGCTAATTTGCCTACTTAAATTATAATATGACGTCAATTGCTAGTATAATGTAATTAAATTTCATTTTGAAACAATAAGGTTCTACAGGTCACAGTAAACTTTAGCATTTGCAACAATGGAAGCTGTCACAGTTCTGTCACAAGGAAATAAATTTGTTTAGACAAGTTTTTCGAAACGGTCATTTTATTTTATTAAATAACGTTAAATTAAATGAATTAGAATAAAAAAATAACTAAACTGACTAGGTACATTTAAAAGTAAACTAGTTAAACTAACTTAAATAAATAATAATAATTAGTTGATTAAATTGATCATGTAACATAAAGGTGACGAATGTAGAACCCCGAATCTAGACGATTTAAGCAAGCTAATAAGAAATGGGGTAAGAACAAGACATTTGTATAAGATGCAACACTTGCAGAACCATGGTGATCCCCAGGTAGACCTAATAATAGGTACATACTGATGCTTGTGACGTCGGTATAGGAGCACACTTTAGCAGTGCTTATCTTAAGTTATTCCGAGGTAGCTAAAAAAGAAGGTCAAAGAAGGTTCACTTTTCTGCGCTCCTTAGATAAGATAAGATAAGATAAGATTCATTTATTGTCAGAAACTGTGTACTAGGTCACATCATATAAAAGGTCCAACAGTTTAGTGAAAAGGACGTATGTCTTATAGAACCGCGTATGTATTAGTGACCTTATTCCTTAAGGTAGGGGATTAAATTTACCTTGGCTATCAAATGGCACATACGTGCTTTTTATTTGGGAGGGCAGTATTGTCATTCTACTTTAGTTACATTACCATGGAAGAACAATTAGGATTTTTATACCCGACTAGCAACCTGCCCTCACGTTGCCTCGGTTTATGTAAATGTTCTGTAACACATGGGTTACGGGTTATTTTAGTTACACGTGTATTCAGGTTATGTACGGAAATAAAACCAGAATTTATTTCACACCTTTCGTGAAAAAATATCTAACTGGTGGTGAAAACCGCATCAAAATCCGTTGAGTTGTGTCCAAGGACTTAGCGGATATACAGACAGAAAGACACGGAAAGCAACTTTTTTCTACCAAAGATATTCAGTGCAAGCATTAAGTGTAGAGTTATTTAAATTATCCATCATAGTTGTAAATATAACCGACCAAAGTTATCTTAAAACCTACACTATGCACATCATGTATGAGCACAGTCCTTTCAATTCTCGCTTCCTAAACTATCAAGGTTCATCTCCTGTTGGAGTTTCTTGCGGCGCTTCTTCTCCGCAAAGTTGGTCTAATCGAGGCGCTAGTAGATTCACTCCATATTACCGACATGTAAAACCACCCTTATGTGGCAAATTTAGAGCTATTCCCAGTTGTCCACACCCCATTGTCCACACTGTGGACAACTGGGAAAAAACAATCCATCCAAGGGAATAATAAGTCCCGGTTGTCCACTCCCTCGAAATTATGTGGACATTTCACAATCTTTAATTTGACTCAACTGTTTTTAGTTAGTTTTTATTAATGTAGTTTAGTAGATATTAAACTAACACAGTTGAGTCAAATTAAAGAGTGTAAAATGTCCACATCATTTCGATGGTGTGGACAACTGGGATTATTTTCCCAGTTGTCCACAGTGTTGCTAAAGGGGCTGTGGACAATTGGTAATAGCCCCTAATTTACTGAATAAATATCTAGAAGTTCAAATCAATATCTGTTTAATTAAAAAATTTATCGCTTTAAATTCACCCTCTCATTTTGGCACGGAAGTTATCAACATCAAATCCAGTTTGAGAATTCAAAGAATTCGCAATTTTTTGCCTGGGAGGTGACCTTTTTATTATACGTCGAAAACAACCGGTATGAGCTCTGGAGTCAATGTATTGAACCTGCACGTATCCGGGTCTCTTGCATTTTTGCTAAATGCATTTCAATAATGTAACAATGCAATTCTGACTGATACGACCTTCGGAAGTCAGCTTCTCTTTCGCTATTTATAACGCTCTTATAAGTATCACTACATAGTATAAAACAAAGTCGCTTCCCCTGTCTGTCCCTATGTATGCTTAGATCTTTAAAAGTACGCAACGGATTTTGATGCGGTTTTTTTTAATAGATAAAGTGATTCAAGAGGAATGTTTTTATGTATTATAGATACTGTTTTATGTACGGGTTTTACAGAAACCGAAGCGAAGCGAGGGCGGGTCGCTAGTATAGTATAAATAGAATTAACCCTAATATAATTACAGACCTAAAGTGTCTTAAGTAGCACAACAGATTTTTAGGGAACTTTAAAATATGCCGACGATGTGCTGTCCGTCTACCGTAATTTAAGAAGCTGTATATTTTGAACAGGGGGGTTATTATGACATAGTTATGCAATTCTGTTTACGCTGAGATAAAAGGACAGAGCTATACAACTGCTATAGCTCTGTCCTTTACCCTCACCGTAAAATTAACTGCATAGCCACGTCATAATAACCCCCCAGTAATAGATACCGGGTTTTTTTTGCAGAATATTTTATTACGGTGGATTTACTAATAGATTTTTTATTAGAGAAATTGGTATATTTGTGATAAAGTTGGATCCACCCATTCTAGTTTTTTTTACACATTACACATACATACATTAAATCACGCCTGTTTCCCAGAGGGGTAGGCAGAGACCACTTCTTTCCACTTGCTACGATCTTGACAAATTTCTTTCGCTTCTTCCACATTCATACATCGAGTCATGCACGCACGTCGGTTTCGGGTACTTAAGATTCGGCCCTTTTCCAGTATTTCACCGATTTGACTCGAAAAAGTACGCCTAGGGCGGCCCCTTCCGACCCGTCCACTCACTATCGATGTGTATATCTCTTTCGTCAATCTTGTTTCATCCATCCTTTTTAAATGTTACTTACAAAACATGTTAATTTCTTTGAAAAAAAAACTGTATTTAGATACTGGACTGTTTTCGACGTTTGGCTAAATATTTAATATGATGGAGCTTTTTATGCAATCTTGTCTATAGTTTAAGAAAAAGAAACCGATTTTTTATTTACAATATTACATTATTTTTACACTGAAAAATCAAATGGGTTGATTTTACTAAGTTACATACATACATACATACATACATTAAATCACGCCTGTTTCCCAGAGGGGTAGGCAGAGACCACTTCTTTCCACTTGCTACGATCTTGACAAATTTCTTTCGCTTTTTCCACATTCATACATCGAGTCATGCACGCACGTCGGTTTCGGGTACTTAAGATTCGGCCCTTTTCCAGTATTTCACCGATTTGACTCGAAAAAGTACGCCTAGGGCGGCCCCTTCCGACCCGTCCACTCACTATCGATGTGTATATCTCTTTCGTCAATCTTCTTTCATCCATCCTTTCCAAATGACCGAACCATCGAAGCATGCCCACACACACACACATTAATATTTTTGTTATATCGTTTAACCGGCTAAACATACAAGCGTCAAAATGTGGACGGAAACCTCAGTAGGTACGTGAGTCCGACTCCTACTTAACCGGTTCTTATAATAATAAAACCTTAATTTAGAAAACATCACATCCGAATCGGTCCATCTATTTATTTGTGAGTTACGATGCCACGGAGAAGAAGACCCTCCAGGGTAGTGATTCTGTAAACAACGCCGGTCGTGCGGACTGTCGAGTGATATCCAAGCGGCGAGATTAAGTAGTCCCGTCAGTGCGAACAAAACACATTGTAGTGCGTGCATTTTCAATTAAGCAGCCTTATACGTTCGACCAATCGTGCTGCTAAATTGAAAATGCACGCGCTACAATGTGTTTTGTTCGCACTGACGGGACTACTTAATCTCGCCGCTTGGATTCACTCGACAGTCCGCACGACCGGCGTTGTTTACAGAATCACTACCCAGGTTTAAAGGATGATAGCTACGTTCGTGGAGCGATTATCGCATAAAGATTGCGGTTTTTGGGTGTCGTGGTATAGACGACCACAAGGACTCCCAACCAATGACTATGACCACCATGGAGGCATGCCGTCTAAGTCATCAGGGTTGGCGAATCTAACTTCGGTACTAGATAATCAGGATATCCTGCGTTTTGGCCGAAAATCATTTGTCAAAATGTCTCGTTTCCCAACCGTTTCATTTGCGAAACCTCTTTTGGGAAATGATACATTTTGCCAAACATATTTTTGGCAAAAGTTAGAGAACTCAGAACTGATAATAAGCGTTCGTTAAATAAGTTCAGATTCAGATATAAAAATAAAGCCTAAGCGTTCGTGGTAAAATCAATTTGGGTTTAGATATAAAATAAAGTTTAGTTGGAGTGAGAACAGATTTTGATTTTGATAAACATTTTAGCCGATGCAAAAAGTGGTTGCGAAGTTGACAAGTTTTTAGAGTTGCAGGTAATTCTATAGCTCTACCAACCCCACCAAATTCAAAATCAAAATTGTAAATATTTATTAAGTAAATTGGCCAATGAGGGCTCTTTTACACAAGCGCTTCGGACAAGACCATCATTGCGGAGTATAACAACGGCAGTCACAATGACAAGGTTCTAAGCATGCTCAATATAGTTATTGATTGACTGTACATCGTTCTTCACTTGTTAAGAAATGTAGGGCCATATTATAAGATTGGAACCAGTTAGAAGAAGTTAAGGTCTTTAATTAATCTCTAGAACGATAGGTATAGGTACATATACAGCATTATAAAATTACATATTCACTTTAATTGCGTCGTCAAAGTAAATTGTTTTGTTACACACACATATAGAAACGCATGGCTGAATCGATTTAGAATATCCAAGCCATGGTGTATCAGGTTGTTTATTGGAGTCAAACCTGTTACACGACCTTTCGGCTAGTTACGTCACTCCGACGGGCCAGTAAACCTCTAAACAATAACGATCTAGCTTGCGCCTGCGACTTCATCTGCTTGGAAATATATTTCCTTTCTTGCTCCTATAGCTGGTAGTTCTGGGTTCGATTTCTGGGGCAACGATTAGTGTGATGCGCGAATGGCTTTTCGGGAATCTGGAATGTTTTGTATGAATTTAAGTGAACATTCTATTTATTTATTTAATCTTTATTACACATATGGCTGGCTTAATGCCTAATGGCATTCTCACCAGTCAACCAAGTTATCATAACAGAAAGTAACAAAAGTGTTGCACGGAAAATAAAGACAGAAAACAAAAGCAATGAACATTTTCGATTCGTCTATCGCCCTCCTTGCTGTCGGTTTTGGAAAAAACTATGAGAAATTAGCGATGCTATAACTAGCAATCGAGTGTATAATAATTATGACTGCTATGGCCGCATCAAACCGGTAGCGTATTAACGCATGCGCGGATGAGATCATTTGCATTCCAAATTGATCTTCCATATCCTGAACCATTCGTAAACCAAGACAACAACTATGTTGTTTACCATCTCTAATTAAAAGAATAAACCTCCGATATAATTGCGTTCTCTTTGAGAGCTGATATCTCTTAAATGGCTCAACTGATTTTCATGAAACTTTGTTAAAAATCATTGTCATTAAACTAGCTTTCTTTACAAAAAACCGCGTAGAAATCGGTCCATCCGTTTGGGAGCTACGATGCCACATATAGACACAAAGACGCACAGACACACATATAAAGTACCATAAATACACGCGTTAAGCTTATAACACCCCTTTTATTTTTTCGGGGGTTAAAAGTGTAAATGCTTTAGACACGATCGTGTAGTTGGTAGTGACGCTGCCTACGAAGCTAGTAGTCCCGATTTCAAATCCCGGTAAGGGCAGGTATTAATGTGATGAGCGGGAGATTTTTTTCCTGAGTTTTGGATGTTTTCTATGTACCTCTCTAAATAAGTATGTTTATTGTAGGCTATACAAGGTGTTACAAAAATACCCGTAAAGCCGAAAGGGGGTTAAATGGTACCTTATAATAAGTCCATTTACAATATTTGAGAACCGTACTATCACCGCATGACTTACCGGCAAAAAAAATAAAACCATTATTGCTTTCATTGATGTGCAAACCCTATTTCAGTACAATTAAAGAGTAAACTACGCAGAACGTTTATTTACATTTTTACCTAATTCGTGAAACGATCAAGAGACATTCAAACAAAATGTACAGAATTCGATTAGATACTTAGATATTACAAGTCGAGTTTTGGAAGATTTTAAAACAGCTAACCTAACGAAGAAACTTAAACTAACACTTACTTTTTCGTAATGAATGTCAAATTTACAGGAATGGCTCAAAGTGAACTCCGCCTTGTTCAATGCACAATCTCGCTCGTCGGGATATGGCTTTAAAACCATTCAAGTTGACAATTATTAAGAACCCCGGTTCCCTGACATGACAGCTTACTAGGGTTGACAATATTTTTGGCTTTGATAATTTATTATATTTTTTACGGGGTATTTTGTAACACGTTGTATATAGTACAAGCCTAGACCTTAGTTTGGGGTTAGGTCAATTCGTGTGAGTTGTGTTGTGTATGTGTGTAAATTGCAATATTTTGTTAATTAAGTCGCATTTAAATATAAGCGACCTGCGGGATCGTCAACATATAGAATAAAAAAGATTTGCACGTAAATAGTTCTCAGTAAAGTTGGGAGCTGGATCCGTAAAATACTTCAAGGTCACCGAGCCGCCCGCTAGGCGCCAGTATACAACAGTTTCATATGACTACTATCACGTCACCTTCCCCTGGACCTTGAGATGCAAAGCCAAGGAGAAATGACCCGCTTTCTCAAAAACTAAAACGGTATAATTCCATTTACACAAGGTTTTGATTTTGTCCAGCACATTGTCGAAGCAGACCAATGTGCCTAGACGCGTTGCAATAACCAGTAATTTATTGCAATATCATAATGTTACAAAGTACTTGGAAAATTCTATCACTAATACACTGTTAAACATCTTAGCCTGTTTGTGCAAAATGTGGTTACAGAATTATCAATAAACTTTTAGAGTTGTTGGTAATTCTGTAGCTCTGCCTACCCCACTCTGGGCATGAAGGCATGAGTTTAAATGTGGAAAATTAATATTTAAAACTATATGAATGGAATGGTCTGCATGTGTAACGAGCTAACGCACCTCTATGTGTATTTTATGTACCTAAACTATGTCTTTGACCAATTTTATTACATATTTTTTTATTAACATCTGTGTAATGGTTGAGGAAAAAGACAGGAGCATCCGATTTTTGATTACATACTGTCTTATTCATAAACACGCAATAGTAAAAGTGTGCTTCTAATTACACAACTGCCCTAAAAAAAGGAGTGTAATGTTTTCAGGATTTATGTATGAACGTATGTACGATTACTTATTCCTCCGTAACTTTCAAACGCCTGAGCCGATTTGGACATGTGTGGTACCGTTAGAATCGTTTCACCATCCCGGGTGATATAAGATACCTAAACAGTTAAAGTTGAAATAACAACTAGGGTAAAATGATAATTATTAACATAAGCATCGACATACCGACGACAATATAAAAATTGCAGACAGGTTTTTAAAACTTGCTTTTCATTTAGTTACTTAAATTAATGGCCTTTACTGCTGTAAATTTAGATGGAAGTATGTCCATGGATATCACACGCAAGGACAAAATGTTCGGTAAAAGAGTAATATAGGGAGGGGGAGGGTAGGGGTGGTATATTTTTCTGTTAATTATTAAAAATTGTTATCCAAACGAAATACTATTGTACGCCCGAAATGGGCAAGCTGTTGATTCCATACGCTGTATACCTATTACTTAACAACATTTGTACACAGTTATTGACAATAAAATTATCTTATCTTATTTTCTCTTGTGGGCTAAACTAATAGTAATAACTACATACATAAAACATTACCCTCTTTCACACCCGGTCGGGTAAAGCCAGCAATTCTTACAAGACCGCGGCACCGGCGCACGCGCGGAATGTCGCCTTGACCCGCGACTTCACTGTCACTTTTCACAATAAAACAATAATTGTGACGTTTTGGTAACTAGTCGAAGGCTGGCGGCGGAACCACAGTTGTCTATGCCTATAACCTTCTTAATTTTAGATAGTATGGTATCCCCATTTCAAGTAATTAGGAAGTTATTGCAAAAAAAATGCGATGCGTTGTGACATCCATGTAATGGTACCTATACCAAGCAGCAGTGCATTCGTATAGTGTTCCGGTGTGGGGTAAGGGAGCTGGTGCAATGACTAGTATAGAGGCAATCTATCTGTCTTTAGGTTGGCACAGATTTGCAATACAGATCAAATGTCTATGGGCTTCGGGCCTATTTATCATCAAGGGGCCCATTTTTTAGCAAGGGGCCTATTTATTACCAAGGGGCATAATTATAATTTAGACACGGTACAAATTTAGGTACGGTACAAATGCCAAAACAACCACAAGCAAGTATTTTTTTTAAATCTTGTTTTAAACTTGTTCTTTTGAATAATTTTATTTAAGAAATACCTGCACTCTTTGTATGTAATAAAATAATGTATGTTGTCCGCTTCAAAGCAAGTCAATTTTGAACCAGTTCCTGTAATTGGAATGGGTTGAAATTTGGACCACGCATGTAAACCAGATGACAATGCAATATTATGGTGTCAAAGAGCTGATCTGATGATGGAGTTGGAAGGTGGCGACAGGATCTCCGCTACACTTATCGTTGATCCATGGCGGGACTCATAACTGGATCCGCGGAAGATCAGCGTCGTGACACTCTTGAGTGCCGCGACACCATGCTGAGTGGGTTAATTTTTCGCAATTTGTTACATTAATCAACTAATCAAAATCCTGCATGCTTATTTGCTAAGTTATCTTAAGCTTAAGTTTTAAGCGTTTTACCATAATTAGCTTTAGGTACATAACTAGCTTTAAGTACAGAATGTTAGTTATAAGTAAAAATTTATCATTTTGCAGTTTTTTTTTTTTATCTTGGTCTTGATAAGCAAATAATGACTTTGCAAAACAAAAGTGCGTTCGGCAACAAAAGCTTGTCAAAATTAAAGTTTTGACAGGAACAAATCTTCATGAGACTAATTTGTGACCGTGTGGGGTTGTGTTCACCAAATACAATACGTAACTTTAGTGGAATGTAGAAAATTAACATTTGGAACGCGGTGATCGCCGGAGGATGTTATGTAAAGTGACGTTTAGAGATTAGAATAAATGTCTAATTTGTTACGTAAGTAATAATTGGTTCAGCCCTTTTAAGTACAACTATACGCTTTTATCTAGTGGAAGATATTTTGATTATTTTTTGTGTTTCATAAAAATGGAAGGCTTTTGATTCCTTATGTTGGTCGGTTTGTTTGTATATTTTTGTTTAGTCTTAATCTGGTAATCCAGAAATGTACAACAATATTAATAATTAAACTTCTGGGAATTATCTGTAAGTACTTTAAGGAGCTGGGATAGAGTCATAATCAGTAGGTGACGGAACCAGTAATGGACTAGGCACCAATAATGGACACTTGACTTGATTCTTATTTTAAAGAAGATAAGGGATATTCATTTGTTTTGCGACAGTCAATTTAGGACCGTATGAAATTTGAATTAAGAGTGAAGTGTCCATAGGCGTACTTTTTCGAGTCAAATCGGTGAAATACTGGAAAAGGACCGAATCTTAAGTACCCGAAACCGACGTGCGTGCATGACTCGATGTATGAATGTGGAAGAAGCGAAAGAAATTTGTCAAGATCGTAGCAAGTGGAAAGAAGTGGTCTCTGCCTACCCCTCTGGGAAACAGGCGTGATTTATTTAATGTATGTATGTGTCCATTACTGGTGCCTGTCAGCTAAAAGTATCCATCATTGGTGCCGTCACACTAATTGAAAAAGGTAGAGTAGAGTTATAAATTGTAATGGTTTAAGAGAAGGAGATCAAATCCCACTCTAAAGATCCTTTTTAATACATATTGGAACTTGTAATATAAAAATACTAGGGTTTCTTACATTTGAGGAAGATTCTGTCCGGACATTGTACTGACGAAGGAAGTAAAAGTTTTTTAATGGAAATAAACGGAAACTTCTAGAATATTCTATAAACTTTTGTATTTTATGAGAACCATTTCAATACTCTCAAATGTCTTAGAATTTCTTTAGTATAATTTTTTGAAAAGATTTTCATATCTGAGAGTGTTCTGCAGCTTCAGAAATAACTTATTGTCAATGAACCTTTTTTAGGCTTCCGTACCAAAATATCCGTGTGGTTGCCGGGTTAGAATAGTGCCACTCCATATCTTCCCGTGGATGTCGTAAGAGACGGCTAAAGGAGTAAAGGCGTATAGTACTGTTAGGCGATGGGCTTGCAACCTGTCACTAATACACTGGTAAACATCTTAGCCTAAGTGTGCAAAATGTTGTTACAGAATTATCAACAAGTTTTTAGAGTTGTTGGTAATTCTGTAGCTCTGCCTACCCCACTCTGGGAATAAAGGCGTGAGTTTATGTATGTATCACGTTGGCGCCACTGAAAATCAGCGTCGCGGTTAACGCTGTGACATAGTGCTGAGTGGTGTCAATTTCGACGTCACAGAATCACCCATGGCAACACTATCCTACAATTGTTGTTTTTCTTTCCTTTTTTATTGTTTTTTTATTATTACTGTGTTGCCATCCTTATTTTAATGATGTTTTTCTCTGTTTTGTTTTTTTTTCTTGTGTTCATCGAATAAATGTTTCTATTTCTATTTATATTTCTATGTATGTATGTACCAAAATAGTGCCTAAAGGATCCTATTACTAAGTATCTGCTGTCCGTCCGTATGTCTGTCAGCGAACTGCAGCTCATGAACCGTAATAGGTAGAGAGTTGAATTTTCAAAGAGGGTGTGTATTTCTACAAAAAGAAGAGCCTAGGAATAGTACAGAACGCTTCATGTACAGTCGCAGAACGAAAAGGTTGACCAGTTTTCAAATAAATTCATTTACGCGTTGCAAGCACATGTTACCTTTTTAAACTGTGTAACAGACGAGAGAAGTAATGTTGAACCAATAGTGGTTGTTGTTTATACGTGACCATAGCAATCCTTTTGTAACGACCAATAAAGACTAACTTCAGTTAGCCAATAGTGGCTGTTGTTTATACGTGACCATAGCAAGTATACTCGTAGCAACACTCTTGTAACGACCAATAAAGACCTAGAGTTCAGGTTGAACCAATAGTGGCTGTTGTTTATACGTGACCATGGTAACCATGTATCTGTGGGCCATGTAGTGAAATGACATTTATTATGACGAAATGTGTCATACTCGGTCAAAAAGCAGATACTGATAACTTATTTTTCATTCCGCGACTGTACCTGCGAGTCCACCTCGCACTTAGCAGCTTTTTTATATAATGTAGTGTTTTGAAATAAATTGAAACAGAAGCTTTTAAATTAACACCGCAGTCAATAAATACTGCAAATTTGATGTTAGCAGTTAGAGGCTCCGCCCGGCCTCCGGGGCCGGCCTCGGCGCGACCCCGACCTTTACCGACACATCACGAGGATGCACGAAGCTACCCACTACTTTATCAAACATTATAATTAGAGAATATTAAAAACGAGTAATGCGTAGTACGAGTAATATAAAGGCAAACATGACTCACTGACTTATATATCAACGCACAGCCGAAACTACTGCACTTAGAAGCTTGGAATTTGGTACGGGTTCCTTTTATGATGTAAGTGAGCACTAAGAAAGGATTTTTAGAAATTCAGCCCCCAACGGGAAGATAGGGAGAGTGGCGGGAAACAAATTTTACGCATTATTCATAAGTTATGAGAAAATTCTCGACTGGCAAGTGGTATGACATACAATCCCGCCTCTTTCCTGTAGGGGTAGGTAGAGACCACTTCCTTCCACTTACTACGATCAAGGCAAACTTCCCTCTCTTCCTCCCCACTCATATTATTAAGTGTCTTCATTCACGTGCGTCGGTTTAGGGTACTCCTGACCTGGCCTTTTCTTTCTTACTTACTATTTGAGAAGCACGACGCCCCCTTTTTAACCCCTTTTCGTTACAAGTTTAAACATGTGTGGTCTCTCCATGTGTATGTGTGTGCGTATCTGTTTGTCTGAAAGAGCGTCGGTGGCCTAGTGGCTTGGGGGTCGACTCGTGATCGCAAGATACCTACAGAGTTCAAACCCCCACGGTCACTATGTACCAATGAGTTTTTCTAACTTATGTAGGTACATTATCCGAGGCTCTTACGGTGAAGGAAAACCGAAATCAAATCTTGCTCTGAGACTCCACATAAACTCACGCCTTCATCCCAGAGTGGGTAGGCAGAGTTACAGAATTACCAACAACTCTAACAACTAGTTGTTAATCCTATAACCACATTTTGCACAACAGGCTAAGATGTTTACCATGTGTATATTAGTGACAGGTTCCAAGCCCATCGCCTAACAATACTACAAGCCTTTAATCCCTTAGTCGTCTTTTTTTTTTATGGCATGGAGAAGACAAACAAGCACACAGGCCACCTGATGGAAAGTAGAAACTGTGACCCATTTAGACATTCGCATTCATAAGACTGCAAATGCGTTGCCAACCCTGAGGACTAAGCTCGAAAGCCTCTATGCTAGTCATTTCACCGGCTGTCTTATCCCCAAACCGGAACACAACAATGCGAACACTGCTGTTACGACACAGGAAGACATGAAGTGGCACTATTCGAAGCCGGCAACCACACAGCAACGGCGGTTATGCTCTTTGTTTACCGGATATTACCGGATCAAAGTAATATTTACCAACATAAAGGGTAAGATTGTGGCAGCGTTTGAAAATAACCCTGTATAGAATCCTAGTGCACCAACTGGCCTCTATTCTACTGGGTGAAAATCATATCACCTTTGACGTGTTATATTATAGTATTGTCGATGTTTTGATAGCTCTTGTTTACTTGACAGTAATGGTGGCCAATAAAAACTATACCATAACAGTGGGGTTATTATGAACTATCTGTGCCATTCATTTTACGCTGAGAGAAAAGGACAGAGTTATGTAACTGCCATAGCTCCGTCCTTTACGCTGACCGTAAAATGAACTGCATAGCTATGTCATAATAACCCCCCAGGGGGGTTATTATGACATGGCTATGCAGTTCATTTTACGGTGAGTGTGAAGGACGGAGCTATAGCAGTTACATAACTCTGTCCTTTTCTCACAGCGTAAACAGAATTGCACAGATACGTCATAATAACCCCACAGGTCAAAAGCGGTCTATGAATGGCTGTTATTCTGAAAACATCTGTGGGGTTATTATGACCTATCTGTGCCATTCATTTTAAGCTGAAAGAAAAGGACAAAGTTATGTAACTGCTATAGCTCCGTCCTTTACACTCACTGTAAAATGACCTGCATAGCTATGTCATATTAACCCCCCTGTCCAATTATTGAATGTTTTGTAAGTCACTTTATCGTTGATTTTGGTCCGCAAATCCAGGGCAGTTTTGTGGGACAACTTGTAACATTGATGAAGAACTCGCATTGAATAAATTAACAGTGGAAAAGATAGTTCCTAATGAGTTAGCAGTCAAGATCACACCAAGCCATTGAAGTAGATGCCCGCCATCTTCAAGGGTCATAACGACTATGAGTGGAAGACTTCGACGACAGGACAGGATTCACCGTACAACGTTGCTTATACTATATTATACTTGACATTGGCAAAATAACGTTAATATGTAGACGCCATTAAATAAATAAATAATAACAAGTCAAAAGCAATAGGGTAAAACCAACTTGAGTAGAGGCCTAGCGTTCTTTCACACGCATATTCAACCAGGAATTATAATCTATTCTTCATTCGACAGACGATTTTTACACTAAGTGAAGCGAGACGTTGCCTCACGCAGGCATGATAACATCTATGTTGCAACCACATTGCATTTGGATCGCTACATCCGCGTGGATTGTGATAGGTTACTTATCGCGAATTTAATCTATTGTTATTGACAGCTGGTTGTTACAGAACTGTAAGCTGAGGCTTTTACAGTCAACCAATTTGATTCCTAGGCCACTATGGACTTTGTCAACGTGACGTTGTAAACCAAATCATAGGGAGTCTCTTACGTTTTGGTTGACAACGTCACTTTAACATAGTCCAAAGTGGCCTAGAAATCAAATTGGTTGACTGTACCTAGTATTAGGTACTAGCTTCTGCCCGCGACCTCGTCTGCGTCTGCATGGACTTCAGAACTTCACTACGGTTACTAAGTATATTATCTTAAACTAGCGACCCGCCCTCGCTTCACTTCGGATTATGTGAGTTTTCTGTAACACCCGTCCATAAAACAGAATTTATTATGCTTAAAAACCTTCCTCTTTAATCATTATATCCGTTGCGTAGTTTTAAAGATCTGACGACGCGCTGGCCTAGTGGGTAGTGACCCTGCCTACGAAGCTAGCGGCCCTGGGTTCGAATCCCGGTAAGGGCAGATATTTGTGTGATGAGCGCGAATATTTATTCCTGAGTCATGGATGTTTTCTAATGTATTTTTGTATACATTTCTCTATGTAAGTATTTATATCGTTGTCTAGTACCCATAGTACAAGCCTAGAGCTTAGTTAGGGACTAGGTCAATTGGTGTGAGATTGTCCCCTTATATTTATCTATTTATTTTATTATTATTAAGCATACATAGGGACAGACAGACAGCGGGAAGAGACTTTCTTTTATACTATGTAGTGATACGGAACCCTCGGTGCGCGTGTCCAACTTGCACTTCACGGGTTTTTTTTTTAGAGATATCAGCTGTAAAACAAGGGGTTGCCATTATATCCGGAGTTTTTATCTCTTTAAGTTATTAACATTCAATCTATACTAATATTATCACTACATAGTATAAAACAAAGTCGCTTCCCTCTGTCTGTCCCTATGTATGCTTAGATCTTTAAAAGTACGCAACGGATTTTGATGAGGTTTTTTTTAATAGATAAAGTAATTCAAGAGGAAGGTTTTTATGTATTATAGATACTGTTTTATGTACGGGTTTTACAGAAACCGAAGCGAAGCGAGGGCGGGTCGCTAGTAAAGAATAAAAAGATTTGTATTTTTGTGTGTGTGTATGTTTGTAATGAATAAACTCAAAAACTACTTTCACCCTGAGTGTCTTAGGCTATATGTTTTATATTTCTGCGTGGACGGAGTCGCGCGCAACAGCTATATACATATACTTAACAATAACGTTTGTCTTCTTTTCTGGTTCAAATCTCGCACGTCAATTTTATTCAACTTCCCTTTATCGTAATGAGGGGGAAAAACATAAGTAAACCCGAGGCCACTGCAATAACTTTATTATTGGTATTTCAGCGTTATATAAGCCCGTACTATTCGTTTAGTTTTTAAACCAATCGCGTCACTGTTTGACGACTGGATACGAAGTCACGTGATCTACCAGTGACGCGATTGGTTTAAAAACTAAACGAATAGAAACGCTATTTAGCGTTATGCATCTTGGAAAGGGCGTCTGGAGTGGCGACCGCATTTCGAATAAGGGTTCCTAGTTTGATTTTAGAACCCTTAAAAACCTGACCTCAGAAAAAAAGTTCAGCTTTGCATTTTAATTACGGATTAAGTATGTTTTCCTTCTATCTTCTCGAAATTCCGACGCACGGACGTACTAAAAAATGTAAAGGTCAAACAAATGTCAAAGACAAAAATGTGTATTCATACGGAATAACTAGTTGATGATATGAAAGGTATAACAGATTAGGTATTTGCTTGCATCATCCAAAAAACCATTCCAAGGTATAAACAACTTACTCGTATTTCGGAGTTTAATAAAAAAAAAATGCCTTATAAAGTCGTTTAATAAAAAGATATCAGCGGGCGTGACGTTATAATATTTTCTTACATTTTTTTTTTCTAATCAATTTAATTTCTAGTAAACTAAAAACATCGTCAAACCTTCAATGTAGACTAAAATCTAAAGTATTCCTATCCTAAAGTGTGTTTATTTTACAGTTTTCGACGTTCAATGCTTTTTAACTAACTGACGTGAAATTTGGTGCAGACATAGGATATAACTCAGAGACAGATATTGAGTACTTTTATTTCGAGATTCAGCACAGGAAAAAGGTTTAACAACATTGGACGCGGACGAAGTCGTGGACAAAAGTTAGTAACTGTATAAATCCCAAATTTAGAACACGACACGAGTTACATCACAAGCCCTTAAATACAATTTTCAAAAGGTACAAATTGCATTCAAATTCTACACCAGTTTAGGCCCTAGGCGATAAAAGACAGACCGATACAAAGACAAATAAATAATTAGACAGAAATTATTCTATAAACCAAAAGCAAGCTTTGAAAAGCCTAAAAAAAAGACTTCAAAAAAAATGGAGTACGTTTTTCATTTGTCGCATTTATACATTTTTGAAAAATAAGGTATATACCTATGTAGCACTTAAATTCGATTCTAAGAAGTTGGAACTAGTGTCCGAGTGAACTTTCGGTTTCGGTTTCAGCTGCAAAACTAGTTACGGTCAGACATTAAAATTAAGTGGGAAAAAAATGCTTCATATTTCAGTATGAAATTAAAGTCAACGAACCCTAAATAACCTAATTGAGGTAGGCAGTACCACTACATCATCAGAATACAACTTCGAAGGTCAATACGGAGCCTATGCCACCCCATGTATGAAGACCAATTCAACGATACCTTGCATTTCACGTGAAACTTAGGGTACAGGAGGTCGGTAAGAAACATGGATACATGTGTATATACTCGTAAACTCCCAAAAAACATTACCCTTCTTTTCTCTAACTAACAGGTGGATAAAAAATACTAAATTAAAACCATTCCCTGTCTATTTACTCAACTGAAGGGTCAAAAACGCTTAAAAAATTGTTTTAGAATTCAAAGTATGACAAATAAATCTTACTAGATAATAATAAACATCTTTTGAAATAAATTAACTTTGCTTCTTACGTAATAATGATTTTATTTTCAAGTAACTAACAATCATTTTGTACTAATTTTCCGAATGCTTTAATACTATTATGAAATATTACGATGGTACTCACATTCTGTCTGGGTCCACACAAGGTTCACTCGTGAACGCGCTACGCTGACTGAATGAATGGTGACCGGTGAAGGTGAACGAATAGGTCAGTCGTTCACTCTCGGTCTCATTCAGCATAGAGCATGCAAGCGCTTTCGATTTCAATGAACTAAACCAGTTTATGTATTTGTTTTACGGAGGAAATATTATTTAGAATGTATTAGGTACTTTTGACGACGCGTTTGGTTTGGATGGTTGCGCTTGCGACCCTGCCTTCGCAGCTAGCGGTATCGGTATGTGTCACCTGATGGTAAGTAGGTCCTGTGACCCAAAGACATTGACATTCTCAAGACTGCGATCTTAAGACTGCAATCCTAGACCGTAAATGCGTTGCCAACTCCGAGGAATAAGATGAAATGCGTCTATGTGTAATTTCACCGGTTGTCTTATCCCGACACCGGAACACAACATCGCGAACTCTACTGCTTGGCGGTAGTGTAAAGGATAAGACGGTGGTAGCTATCCGGTAAATACATTTTTGGCACTAACTTGTGTGGCCGTCTGTTTATTTAAAGCTATCTGGTTGTCAAGACAATTTTTAACTCTGAAGCCCTACGTTAAGCAATTTGATTTATAGGCCACTATGGAGCTATGTCAAAATGATGTACTTAATGATTCAAATCGTAAGAGACTTATTTTAAGAGGCTTGTGAAGCTGATTTCCATACAAAATGCGATAAAGTTCCTCACCCCCTAAATCAAGTCTGATATTTACGATTTTTGAATAGTACATTATGAAAAATTTGGTCGATAAGTTTACGTTTTCAAGAAATTGAAACAAATGAAAAGAATAAAAATTGAAATCGTAGAAACTTGGTTTTCAATCATTACTACAATGTTCAAATAATTTTCTGTCAAAGTTTTCGTTTTTGAGACAAGCTTTTAGACTGTATTTTTTTTTGCACACTTGTCATCTACTTCTCAAGAGGATTTTAACAAGCCCTAACACGACGGGTTTATCATGTGTAATTTAGGAGTTCCTATGGCATCTTTGAGTCTACATCATCAGACCAGCTCGATGGTACTATATTATTGTAATGTCATCAGAACTAAAGGCGTATGCAAAATTTCAACTTCATCGGAGACCGGGAATTGGGTCAAAATTTTGCAAGATTTGACCCTTACATATACATACATACATACATACATATATTGCAAGTTAAATAACTAACAGCTTTTAAAATCGTAAATAACTTAATGTGCGAGGTGAGAAACGTTATCGCCCGGAGCTAACTTTATATAATTATGTATTAGAAATATTTAACAGGTACGCGATTTAAGTGTCAGTACAGAATCTTCTTATTGAATCAAAACGTCACTTTGACAGTTCCATAGTGACCTATTGAAATTGCTTAAGGGTGCAGTACCTCAACGGAAATGTTAAGACTGCACCGAGCAAACGCCGAGCGTCCAGTGGCGCCCTCATTACTATTATTGTGTTTTATAATTAACTAAACAATTTCCTTGAAATCAGACGATACGGTTTTGTAGTGCAAGTAAAATCACAATTTATGGGATACGTTACAAACTTTAATAACAATTACCCTTTGAGTAGTCAGCTAAACCGAAAAAGTTGGCCACTTTTTTCCGTTAAGTTGATAACTCGAAGGTGAATTGTTATTAAACTACGTGATATACCCTTTAAGTTGTGTTTTTATTTGTAGTACGAAAACCTACTGTTTAATTTCAAGAAAATACTTTAGTTTATTAGAAAACACAATAAAAGTAATGAGGGCGCCACTGTACGGTCACGAGCGTTAATTTGGGACCCATTTCAAGAAAAATATGCTTGAGGTCGTCAATGTCATTAGAGATGTCATGCCATTTGTAACTTTTAGGAAACTCAACCTTATTGTTGTAGAATGTCAGATTGACTTTGGACCTAAGGTGGGACCAAATTAAATCTCGTGACTGTACATCCGGCGTACGCTCGGCGCAGTCTTAAGCACTGTCATAACTCATAAACTCATAATAAATTTCAGACTGAACACCAAATAATTAGTATGACAATAAACAATGGCTGTCACAATGACAAGGTTACCTACCGCCAAACAGCAGTGTTCGCATTGTTGTGTTCCGGTTTGGGGATAAGACAGCCGGTGAAATGACTAGCATAGAGGCATTCCATCTTAGTCCTCAGGGTTGGCAACGCATTTGCAGTCTTAGGATTGCTCTGCAGTCTTGTGATTGCGAATGTCTTTGGGTCACAGTTTCCACTTACCATCAGGTCTGCTGTCTCGGTCTGCTCTCTGTGTGCTCGTTTGCCATCTCCATGCCATAAAAAAAAAAAAAAAAAAAAAAAAAGGTTCTCAGTCTCGACTTTTTTATTGAGTGACTGCACAGACTTACTTCGTAGTTACAGAGAGATCTGTGGGGTTATTATGACGTATCTGTGCAATTAATTTTACGCTGAGAGAAAAAAACAGAGTTATGTAATTTCTATAGCTCCGTCCTTTACGCTCACTGTAAAATGAACTGCATAGCCATGTCATAATAACCCCCCTGCACGCTTATTGCCTAACGTACTCTCAATCGCAGTCGGCTTCAAGTGGAACAATTGTTTCATTTTGTATGCAGACAAGCCTTCGATTTTCAAAATGAAAACGATTGCGATTGCAAGTGCGTTAGGTTACCTTCGGACTCCATCATCAGATCAGACCTTAGACATCAAAATACTGCTTTGTCGTCGAGTTTAAATACTGTCAAACTAACTTTTGGAGTAAACGTTTGTAATAAAGACTGAAACACCACCAACTGTTCGAGACCGGGAATACCTAATACAATTATGTTTTTAGGTAACCGATCATTTTATCGCATTTCACTTCATCGACTGTATCATTTCATCGAACGCTTCTGCTGAAACCATGTTGTTTTCAGGATATCTAAAACATTAATTACGTAGGATAGGTTAGGTTACGTTAGACATACGACTACAAAAATATCCCTTTCGATAAAATGAAAATACTGCGTAAAGATACGCTCGTTGAAAGAAAAAAATGTACCCGTTTTCAGGATTCCGTAGTCAAACTACGAACCCTTATAGTTTCGCCATGTCCGATCCCATGTCCGTCCGTCCGCAGCCTAGCTCGGAGACTCTTAGTACTAGAAAGCTGTAATTTGGCATGAATATACACATCAGTCACGCCAACAAAGTGGTAAAACAAAATGGCGGAAATCATTTTTTTATGTGTACCTCCCCTACACGTAACGTGGCCATGTATTATTTTTTTCTCGTCTACCCCATAGTGTGAGGTGTCGTTGGATAGGCCTTTTTGCGGGTTTGTCGAAACGATTTCTCGATTAAGGAATCCGTTTATGAAATATTAAACTTTAAAGCGCAAATTTTTGTTACAAATACTTAAAATCTGAAAAATATCTTGAATGAAAGCGCATATAACGAATAAACTATGACGACTAAGTAGACTTAATTAGTGCCTGAGATGCAGGCGACTAAAGTGTCTATACCTACTAAAAAAACATCAAAGACAAGCACCAAATAAATAAACAGAAAATTAGTCATACATGCTGTTTTTTGAGATAGTTTTTTGTGTTTGTCGTAACGGCGGCTTCGGAACCCTACACTGCTCTTGCTCGGTATTTTTATCTAATATACCTACATTCATGCGAATTTTCATTGTTACAAAACGTTATGATGCTCCAACATTGTGGTAATACATGTTATATAATGTTGACTAGCGACCCGCCCTCGCTTTGTTTTGGTTTATGTGATTTTTCAGTAAGACCCGTATATAAACCAGGATACATTATTCATAAAAACCTTCCTCTTGAATCAATCTATTGATGAAAACCGCAACCTCCTAAGGCCCACCATACAACGAAATTTGTCAGTGGAATATGAATCTATTATGAATGAAATAAAGTCAATTTTATAATTTGATCAGTAGTCATAAAAACAAAAGAAATTCCAATTTAATTCCTTGGCATTAGATCTTTATTCCAATGGCCGTATTTTGTACTACTATTAGTACAAGGAACCTCAGGAGGTTAAAATCGGTTGTGTAGTTTGAAAGATCTAAGCGTAATTTTATAGTACCTATAGAGAAGATATTGTTGTAGTTTGTAGAATATTTTCATGATGTTAAATGTTATAAAACGTTTTACAACCGCAGCCTTTAAGATGAGACTAAAAGGTTAAGAAAGAACTAAGAGCAATACCAAAAAAAAAACAGTCAATCGAAAAACTGCGGGTCATCATCATCATCATCATATCGTCACGCCCCGCCTGCCTTCATTCCCAACAAGTCTTAAAAGGGCATTGGGTAAATTTGTTCGAAGAATATTGTCATTTTTTCAGCGGCCATGGATGATTTTAACATAGTTATTTAGAGGACCTCGAAATACACATAGAATAGATATATATAATTTATGGCGTTTAATAATATCGGAGCCGAGATATTTAAGATTGAAGTGTTCAGTTTTTGGTAGGTACTAAAAGTACGCCTGGGTAAGAATATTAAATATCTCGGCTCCTCCTCTCCTTTAGAGTATTACATTACATAACAAAACATGATTATTTCGAATTATTCTATCATAATTTACCACTTTTACTAATGGCCGCTCACCTTGAAAATGTATGACTTTTACAAATGACAACACTTTTACCCCTTTGTTGTTAATTCTATAACCACATTTTAAACGGACAGGCTACGATGTTTATCAGTGTATTAGTGACAGGTTGCAAGCCCATCGCCTAACTGGGTAGTTATCCTCTCAACAACGACGGTCGGACGGACGAACAAGTGAATGTCCAAGCGGCGAGTTTAAGTGGTCCCGTCATCGTCAGTGCGAACAAAACACATTTTGGCGCGTGCATTTTCAATTTTGCAGCATGGTTTCTGCCGGTGGACCGGTATAAGGCTGCTTAATTGAAAATGCACGCGCTAAATTGTGTTTTGTTCGCTCTGACGGGACTACTAAAACTCGCCGCTGCGATTTCGCTCGTTCGACCGACCGTCCGTTGTTTTTGAGAGAATAACACCTCAGTATTACAAGCCTTTATTCCCTTGGTCGCCTCCTACGACTTCCATGTGAAGACATGGAGTGGTACAATTCTAAGCCAGCAACCACACGGCAACTGCGAGTCAAATTATGAAAATTCGAAGTTTTAAGAATATTATAGTGTATCCATTGAGATCTGATAAAAAAAACCTTAAAATCATTTCCGGTCAACCTCGGCATAACAAACCACTCAGATTAAGTTAAAAATAATACATCAAAATCATAAATGATTTTCCGACGCTTTCGTCCGAACAGGAAATAACCTCTCTTAGCACAGCCTTCAAGTCAACAATAGAATTTGAACCTTATGCACATGGTATTAAAAACGTTTAATTATACCGATTATTACAGCTGCGCTTGAGTTGATACAGAGTCAGCAGATCACAGTACTTGACAAACCCTTGTGGAGTGTAGACGTGCAAAAATATACTTAGAAAAAATTATTGTGCCTGAAATATAAGCAATAATTGCAGTAAGTTTTAGTTACCTACTATGTTTAAAAAAAATAGGTTTATAGATTTTTTAACACGTTCATGACATGACATTTTGTACATACGAATTACTCGTGTAGATTACTTTTACGGTTTCAGGAAAAAAATCCTCGTCCTAAATATTATGTGTTTCAAAACATTTAATATAGTGTCTTTTCTTGTTTCTGGGATCATATGGGGAAAATTATTATCAAAAGAAATACAGGGAAATACAGGAAACATTCGATATTTTTTTTTATTTTTTTTTGCATACCTATTTAATTTTTTCGTCAAGTGTGAAATGAAATACAGTTGACCAAAATCATGTTCTGTCGACTGAGTTATATGTAGGGATTTTATAATTACATGTGAAGAAGAAAATTGGGACAGTAGAAAACGCATTTTTTTAAACATTCTAAAATTTAGATTTTATTTCTGCAAATTAACTCGATTTCTTGTTAAGATCATTTCACTGTAAGGAAAAAAAAACAGGTGCAGCGGAAGATGGAAAAATATAGTAAAACCTTTTTTATACTTATTGTCATAGGTGTGTCTGCACTAATATTAAAGAGGAAAGATTTAAATAAATAAATATCAGTGGACAATGTCACACCAATTGACCTAGTCCCAAACTAAGCTCTAGGCTTGTACTATGGGTACTAGGGAACCATATAAATACTTATATAGAGAAGCATATCCTTAAATACATAGAGAACGTCCATGACTCGGGAACAAATATTCGCGCTCATCACACTAATATCTGCCCTTACCGGGACTTGAACCCAGGACCGCTAGCTTCGTAGGCAGGGTCACTACCAACTAGGCCAGCGCGTCGTCAAATTTATTTGTTTGTTTGTTTGAATAGGCTATGAAACTACTGGACCGATGTGAAAAAAATCTTTCATCATTACAATCCTACATTATCCTTGATGAGCAAAGGCTTTGTTTTTTTTTTCTACGCGGACAGAGTCGCGTGCAACAGCTAGTAGCAACTAGCAAATAAATGGCTGGAATTAAAGTCAGATTGAAATTCTGATTCATTTTATTTGCGATAAGTACACAACATGCAAATACATTGTTATGAATAAATGGCCGGTTTCTGTTTTATGAGTTTATTGCACGAAATATCATAAAACCATTTATGACATTCAAGCTGTAGGATTAAACATTATTCAGGCTCGTACGTTTATTTTTTGTACTGTTTTGATGTCAACGTTTTTTGTGTTGCACGATAACCTACCACAAGGTCTAAGTTTCGACCTCATATACTACGAGTATTAATCAACGAATATCTAACTAACGAGCTTAAGTTATCACGTCAGAAGCGTTTTTAACCGACTTCAAAAAAGGAGATTATGCGTTCCGTAGTATGTATTTTTTTGTATGTATGTTCTCCGATTTCTCCCTCAATTGTGACCCATTTTTTTTTTTGGTTTGATAGAGTATACATGCGGGGTAGTCCTATTGTCACCAAATATATATTTATTAGTATCTTCATTGGGTGTTTTATCCATATATATCATAGCGGATGGTAGGACCTTATGAAGGGTCCGTCCGGATCGCTACCACCATCTTATCCATTAACCTACCGCCAAACAGCAGTGTTCGCATTGCTGTGTTCCGGTTTGGGGATAAGACAGCCGGTGAAATGACTAGCATAGAAGCATTCCATCTTAGTCCTCAGGGTTGGCAACGCATTTGCAGTCTTAGGATTGCATTGCAGTCTTGTGAATGCGAATGTCTATGGGTCACAGTTTCCACTTACCATCAGGTGGCCTGTGTGTTCGCTTGTCTTCTCTATGCCATAAAAAAAAAACACCTCACCTGGGGTGTTATTCTCTCAAAAACAACGGACGGGAATCGCAGTGGCTAGTATAAGTAGTCCCGTCAGAGCGAACAAAACACATTTTAGCGCGTGCATTTACAGTCAGGCAGATGTTATCGACAGAAGCCATGCTGCCAAATTGAAAATGCACGCGCTAAAATGTGTTTTGTTCGCTCTGACGGGACTACTTATACTGGCCGCTGCGATTTGGCTCGTTCGTCCGACCGTTGGTTGTTTTTGAGAGAATAACATCCGTGAACACTGCAATGTGAACACTGATGTTTGTGTCAATTAGTTCAGAGAATAATCTAGCTTTATGCTTACCTTTATTTTTTAATACGGAACTACTCTGAGTATCGCAATTATAAATTAAAATTTACAATAAAATATGTGGTTATCCTTGAAAACGTTGTTTAGGAAATAAGGAAGCGTCATTTTTTTAATTATTCGCTTTGCAAAACAAAATAACCTGATGTTGTTTTATAAATAGAAACACATTGATTATTGTTGTTTTTACAAAATTGGCTTATTGAATAAATAAACAATATTAAGACTACTTCAAATCCGCATTGTGGCTGTTTAATTAATTATAATATTTTAATTTATATTAAATTACAACCATAAAACAAATGGAAGCCTATTGTTTCCCATTTATAGCCTAGTTTTAGTAGTGAATTTCTTAAATGTCTAACGTGTAGTCAAGGCTGGGTAAGGTTAGGTATGATTTATAAAAATCCTGAAAAAGCAACAGTTTCTTAAAGAAATACGTTATCTTGTAATAAATATGACCTAAAACACATTATGACTATAAATACCTAATTATGACAGACGATATAGACCCGATAAAAGTTCATGACTATTAAATTCGTATATGATTTTTTCCAACAATTTTTTATATCGGCGTCCCTTTGTGTTACCGACCAAATTTTCATCCAATGTGTCATTTTACCGAATTTCGATTCATCAAAGGCAATTTTTTCGCTGAAGCCTTGGTTTTCAGCTTAGCTTTAACTTACATTATAAGGTTATACTTATGACTGTCGCAAAATGTTAACTCCTGCGCCTAGAACAGCCTGTCAATGAAATTAAAATTCTGTAAAGAGCGTCCTGAGAAATTAATGTCGAGAAAACAAGGGGGAACCGTTTTATATCGAAGTATTTTTTCCCAGGTTCAGAGGTTATCTACATCTAGGTACTTACACTAATATTATAAAGAGGAAAGATTTGTATTTTTGTGTGTGTGTATGTTTGTAATGAATAAACTCAAAAACTACGAAGCCAATTTCAAAAATTCTTACAGCTTTGCAAAGCTACATTCACCCTGAGTGACAGGCTTTGTTTTATTTTTCTGCGTGGACGCAGCCGCTAGTATTTTTATACAAAAAAACCTCAAGATCAAATAAATGACAAGTAAAAAATTACGACACGCACAACTAAAACTTGACATATAAAGTGACATTGGAGTGTCGGGCGGACGTTGAACCCAAGTTTTGTTTATTCATATTATTATATTCAAAACAAATCTGAAGGTACATTATGTAAACTTACTTACCTACAGAAAGCCTGATTGGCTTAGCAGTAAGTATAAGTCACTTCTCGACCGTATTCTGGCTGAATAGTCATCAAATCCTGCCATTCCTGCCGCACCTAGGCAGATATTCACAGTACAGGGGTGTTATTCCCCCAAAAACAACGGACGGTCGGACGGACGAGCGAAATCGCAGCAGCGAGTCCAAGCGGCGAGTTTAAGTAGTCCCGTCAGTGCGAACAAAACATATTTTAGCGCTCGTTCGTCCGCCCGTCCTTTGTTTTTGGGAGAATCTTGAGTTTTGACAGCTGTTCCAAATTTAAACTCATTATTATTATTATTAGCCCGGGATGTCCCACTGCTGGGCAAAGGCCTCCTTCCCATCCTTCCACGTAATTCGGTTTTGGGCAGCCTCCCGCCAATCGTGCCGAAAGGCTTCAAGCTCATCTCGCCATCTGCGCCGGGGTCTGCCACGTCGTCGTATCCGATCTTGCGGTACCCAATTTGTTACTATTTTTGCCCAAAGATAATCAGGCATACGGCAGATATGTCCGGCCCAGTTCCACTTGAGGGTGGCAGCTGTTAAGGCTACGTCAGCTATTTGGGTTTTGGAGCGTATCACAGTATTTCTGATACGATCAGTCAATTTGACTAAACTCATAACCTTACCAAAAATCTATACTGTTATAACATTACAGTACAGATTACCTACTACCACAGACAAGAAAGTTCTCATAGTAAAATTGGTTGTAAGTAATAATGGTGGTACGGGTTTTGAACGCATAATAGAGGACATGATAATATATATGTGTGTAGATAAAGTGCTTAACATTTTCGCTGATAATTTTTTTAAATAATATTTTGTTTGACAGCTAAGGTTGATTGGGGAGTTAAAGGTCGAGTGTCAATTATTGACGTCACAAAGTTGAAATAGGTACCATTTATAATAAAGATTATTATTATATTCAAATATTCAATACATACTCATTAACTAAAGTCGCCGTCAATAGAACTTGCAAAAGATGTAAACAAAACCAAACGAACGAATTCACCATGATTACTCGATAATCGCGTACTTTTAAAGATCAAGTGAGGTCTTTACAATTATTTATAGACTTTTTAATTATTTTCATATTAAGTTTAAGATGTAATAATTATTTATTATACGTTATTTTTAATAAACACACGCTTGGTGAATATTTGAGGTTATGTGTCAAACAGTACTATTTGTTTACATCGTTCACAAGTTCTATTGACGTCGACTTTACATACAATACATCAATGACGTGGATGCATAAGTACAAATTTTAAAGAACCAAGAAATAAACCCCGTACGTTTTAACACAGTGCGTGATTTAGGGGCCCGTAGTCCGCGATTAACTGAAAAACTCTTGGATACATTTAAATTAAGTCGACCAAGTTGTACTTTTTAGGTAGCTCCAATACGTGTACCTAAAGAAAGGTAAACTTCCATTACTTTACTAGCTTCTGTCCGCGACTTCGTCCGCGTAGATTTCGATTATCGTTAGTCCCTCGGGAACTTTTAAATTTTCCGGGATAAAAAGTAGCCTATGTGTTATTCCAGTGTATAAGCTATCTCCATTCCAAATTTCATCCAAATCCGTCCAGCCGGTGCAGCGTGAAGGTGTAACAAACACACACACAAACATTCGCAAATTTTCGTAAAAAAATAAATAGTAGGATAACGAGTGAGATAACATTAGATATCTCTTAAAAAACATTATGTACATTTCTTAGGTTTGAGAACTGTTTACATAGCCGAAACTACAAGTAGAATAAAAAAAAACTTAAATGAAAGCACATAATTATAACGAATTTATAAGGAACACCATCACGACTAAATAGACTTGTTAGAATTACTAAAAATCATCGAAGACAGCACTAAATAGCTTTAAATAGAGAATTAGTTCACACTTGTTTTTTAAGATAGTTTTTGTGTAGCAACGGCTTTGGAATCGTACATTGATCATGGTCAGACATGCTTACCCGGTTCTCTTTATAGCTTCTTTTTGTTTTAATTTTGTGCTGCAATTTAGGGTGTAAATACTAGTATTATAAAGAGGAAAGACTGCATTATTTGTTTCCATTGATGGCTCGGAAACTACTGGATCGATTTGAATAATTCCTTCACCATTAGAATCCTACACTATCCCTAATGAAAATAAACTATGTTTAATTTTTCTGCGCGCACGGTGTCGCGGGCAACAGTTATTATTGAATAAGTAGAGGTTGTAGGTTGAGGTGGTTGCCACTCCGTATCTTTCCGTGGATGTCGTAAAAGCCGAATAAGGTAATAAAGGCGTGTAGTACTGTTAGGCGATGGGCTTGCAACCTGTCACTAATACACTGGTAAACATCTTCGCCTAAGTGTGCAAAATGTGGTTACAGAATTATTAACAAGTTTTTAGAGTTGTTGGTAATTATGTAGCTCTGCCTACCCCACTCTGGGAATAAAGGCGTGAGTTTATGTATGTATTGTATGTATGTAGAGGTTGTATGTCGGTCTCGTTATAACTAATGACAAACGGTGACTGTGTAAATAGTGAGCTCTAATCATATAGTTGTAGCCACTTAGCTCGAGCAAGGTGAACTTACAATGTACTTTATTTTTCCCTGAGAAGGTTAGTGTCAATTGTATTTTTATGGCATTGTGAAGGTGAACGAGCACAAACGCCACCTGATGGTAAATGAGATTTGTGACCCATAGACATTTACATTCTAAATACTACAATTTTAATACTGCAATCCTAAGACCGCAAATGCAATGCCGACCCTGAAGACTAGGATGAAAATGACTAACATGGATAAAAGATACGGGCACTTTTATACGTCAAGAGTTTACCAGCGCTTTCCAAAAGGAGACCGCTGCTTCTGAGAAGCACACACACACACATAGATAGACCACACATGACTTGTAACGAAAAGGGGTTAAAACATAAAAAGATAAAGATAAAAGATATTTATTCAGTAAGTAGGCCACACGGGCACTTTTACACGTCAAGAATCTACCAGTGCTTCCCAAGAGGACACCACTGCCGAGAAGAAACGCCGCAAGAAACTCGGCAGTCAGTCATTTTTTAACCATAATTCTTACTACAATGATACTTATAAAAAGCATTATGAAAAGCTATAAATATTAAATTAAATATAATATCAAATATCATGCGTAGTTCAGCAGGAAAACATGCCAAAAATTACGAGAGAGGTAGAGGGAGAAAACGGAAAGGAAAAAAAGAACAAGACCTCATAAAATTTCGATATGTTTTTCTACATCAACGGTGTAGAGGGATCTATGCTGGTAATTTCATCGTTGGCGTATCCCCACACCGAAAAACAACAATGCGAACTCTACTGCTTGGGGGTAGGTTAATGGATAAGATGATGGTACCGATCCGGACGGACGGAAAAATCGATCTATCGAGTTGTCATCTTCGAGAGAGTTCATTTTCTACTCGATCTCGCTCGGTCTTACAAGTAGCTAAGTGTAAGGTAGAGTTCTTTTAAAAGCTGTACCTTTCAAAATCAATTCCTATTTTTATTTTATTTTTTATGGCATAGAGTAGACAAACGAGCAAACAGGCCACCTGATGGTAAGTGGAAACTGTGACCCATAGACATTCGCATTCACAAGAATACAATGCAATCTGACTGCAAATGCGTTGCCAATCCTGAGGACTAAGATGGAATGCCTCTATTCTAGTCATTTCACCGGCTCTCTTATCCCCAAACCGGAACACAACAATGCGAACACTGCTATTTGGCGGTAGGTTAATGGATAATATGGTGGTAGCGATGGTGGACGGACCCTGCACAAGGTCCTACCACCCGCGTTTCCAAATTTTACCCCTTGAAATTTCAGCACCATGTCGGAGCCAGTTCTGCTGAAGCCCCTGCCCCTGGAGGTGGAGTACGCGAAGAAGACCGGCGTGAAGCCCGAGGACATCAGCAAGCTTCGGGCCTGGCTGGCGACACAGCCGCATCTGCCAGGGGAACTGCTTACTGGTCAGTTTTGACTGTACTTACACAATTATAAAATGAAAAAAATCATTATGGCCAATTTGTGCCCCGGACATTTTGAGATATAGGCTACAAGCGATTTTTTTTTTATGGCATCGAGTAGATAAACGAGCACACAGGCCACATGATGGTAAGTGGAAACTGTGACCCATAGACATTCGCAATCACAAGACTGCAATGCAATCCTAAGACTGCAAATGCGTTGCCAACCCTGAGGACTAAGATGGAATGCCTCTATGCTAGTCATTTCACCGGCTGTCTTATCCCCAAATCGGAACACAACAATGCGAACACTGCTGTTTGGCGGTGTCGTAATTTTGCGAGTCAGTCATTTTACGATCCCGTCATTCAACTAGTGACCTGTTTAAACAAGAAGTTTAACAGAATTCCTAATTCTGTTTGCCTGATTGAACAAATTTGTAAGCTTGTGACTTCCGTAAACGTAAAACCTTGGCAGCTACGTACGAAATAACTGTGACTACTATTTTGCCCTTATTAGAAAAACGGGCGTACGTCTCATACAATCGCGAATGTATTAGTGCCCTTATTTCTTAAGTGAGGGGGTTCAATTTGCTTTGACTATCAAATTGCGCATACGTCATTTTTATTTAGAAGGGCAGTATTCGCGACATACAAACACAGCTAAGTGAACAAATTTAAAACTAAAACGTTGCCTTTAAACGCGTTTTAAATGTAAATGTCTAGATTTTGCTCGCGATTGCTTTGTATCTGAAATTCTCAACGCTCATCGGATAAACGGTTCAATATTTTAAGGCTGCACCGAGCAAACGTCGAGCGACCAGTGGCGCCCTCATTACTACTTATTAATGTGTTTTCTAATTAGCTTTATAATTTCCTTGCAATCAGACGATACGTTTTTGTAGCGCAAGTAAAAACGCCATTAAATAAATAAACAATTATTAACTAAATAACAATAATGGCGGGTTAAATTAAAACAATACGATACTAACATGCCAAAGGAAATACCTATGGGTTTTTTTCGGATTTTATGGCTTTTTGCTGCGAGGCGCTTTGCCAATGTCAAGCGGTTCAAGAGTTGTCATAAGATTTGACAATCCTAAAGTGTAACTATAGGTATGTCTATGGTTTTACCCAGTAGAAAAGAGGCCTCGGGCCTAGTATGAACGCGTCTCTTTCGCGTGTCAAATGTGGATAAAGCATCCGTCACTCTCATACTTATTTACGAGTCAGAAGGCGACGGATGCCGTATCCACACTTTGTCACGCGCTAAAAGCAGCCATAATAGGCCCGAATCAAATTAGTTGATGATTAAATTAATGTATTCACTAGCTAGATAATAAATTATATAGAATAGTTTAAGGAACACAAACAGGTACCATTAATATGCACCTTGCGTATGATACATTAGTTATAGGTACCTTTAGATATGTAAATTTTTACGTCATTATATCACAGTGTTGTTCGTGTCATGCAGATGTGTGCGGGTTTTCTCGCGATGTTTTCCTTCTACACCTAGTTAATTAAGAATTCGAATTCCCACAAAACTACCGAAAGCCTACAAGTTACGATCCTACGTAGTTCGAAACTTGAACTATTGAGAAACAATTTCATGGTGATTTTACAAGTAGACACCAAATATATAAGGTGCTAACAAATTAGTCACGGATATGATATTCTTACAGCTGATAGTATTCGGTTCTCGGAGTACAATTAAGTATGAAATATCATAGGTTTTCTTATGTTTTTTTGGAGAAAACTAGGAAGCAAATTTGCTACGTTAAAACACCCTGTTAATAAGATAATTAAATTAGACATCTTTAGACATTTTAGAACCACGTTAAACTATCATTCAGACGCTAGTATTTAATAAAATAACCTACAGTTTTCCCGCCGAATCATAATAACATTTACGAAAAACAACTTTTGACAAACAGGTGATTATTTTAAAGATTAATTAATTTTTATATGTTTTGTTCGGTAAATTTAAACAGTAAAATGATATACAAAGGTTCCTTAATTACAGTTAAAAGTTAATTGTTTCAATTTAATGTATTATCTCTTAAAATATCCGTGACTAATTTGTTAGCACCTTATATGTATAGAGAAAAGTGAACAGTGAACTTTGTTTTTTTTGTTTGTGTCGGTTTTGTCTAACAAATGCACAACAACAACAAATTTGTTACCTAAACCTTTACCATTATCAGTTAAAAATGACTTGTTATCTGGCTTTCCCAAAAGTATTTTTTCTTTAAAGATAATTTTCTTCACGCGTTTTTTCCTTAACTTGATATAACAAGTCGTGTTTTTCCCGGCAGCTTATTTTCAAATTCGTGTTTCCCGGCAGTTTTATTCGGTCACTTCATATATTATTCACTGTGTTTCCCATTCCAAAATCAAATTTGACAGAGTCGACGGAGATCCGCTAACGTGGATTTCTGGATTATTTGACCCTCCGGGCCTGTTGCAAAACTATTTTTTATTATTATTGGGGGGTTTGGATGGGCCTTGTGTAAAATGTGCCCTTTGTTTAAAGTTCACCGCAAAGGCCCGTTGCGTCTAAGAATTTCCAGATGCTTTGGGCCGTGAGAAGTTGTATCTCCTGTGGGTCCACAATATGTCGCCCTAGGTAGATACTTCTGTTACGCATTAGTGGTCCGCAAGAACAGAGGATGTGCATTGCTGTCTCCTCTGTTTCCTGACAGAACCTGCATGTCGGTTCTTGTTTCATACCCATTAGAAACAGATGTTTGTTCAATTTGCAGTGGCCAGTTAGAATTCTAGTCACTGCGCAAGTCTTTTCCCTTTTGAGTTGTAGAATCTCTTTGGAGAAGTTGCTTTTGAACCCTTTAATTAATGATTTCGAGTGCTTTTGTCCTTTCGTGGACTTCCACAGCTCGATCGCCCTAGATTTATATAGGTCGTTTAGCAGTGAATAGGATTTCCTTTTTGTGATACCACAAAAAGGCTCCGGGCCAACCAGGGGGTTGTCAGCACCTTTCCTAGCCAGTTCATCTGCTATTTCGTTTCCATCAATGTTGGAGTGCCCTGGTACCCATCTAATTATTACTTTGTTGGAGTTTCCTAGGGCATTCAGGTTTTCTTTGCAGTTTTGGACTAGTTTAGAGTTTATCTCCAATGCGTCTAGTGCCAAAAGGGCAGCTTGGCTGTCCGAGTTGATGTAGATGTGCTGGTGCCTACGGTTCTTCTCAAGGTTGATTTCCGCGCATTTGTTGATGGCGAAGACTTCCGCTTGGAAGATTGAGGCCTCCGTACCCATGCTGACGCTAACTTTGAGTCTTGGTCTCTCACCGTAGATGCCGCACCCCACATCGTTCTTTTTTTTGGAACCATCTGTATACCAAATGTGGCAGCCCTCTTTGTAGTCCAGCTGGCCTTTCAGCCATTTGTCCCTGGAGGGTATCTCCACTGAGTATAGTTTTTTGTAGTTATATTCAATATGCATGTCATCAGTTGGCATGCATAAGGTTTTGTGTTCAAACACCGATGCCATACGCTTGGTCAGTGCTTGAGAGCTCCATTTCGTCCTTGTCGTGGTGCAGATTCTGTATATACACTGTTCAGCCTCTTTTTGCACTTGTAGGTGCAGTGGTGTTAGGTCTAGCAGTGCATCCAGAGCTGCTCCCGGTGTTGAGGATAGAGCTCCTGTTGCGATAACGCAGGCTGTGCGTTGCAGACTGTTTAGGGTGTTTATTGTTGTCTTTTGGTTGGTTTTTGTGCACCAGACAGCGGAGGCATATGTAATTATAGGCCTTACCACTGCCGTGTACAGCCAGAGGGCAATTTTGGGCTTTAGGCCCCATCTTGACCCCGCCATTCGACAACTAGTCCACATAGCCATTTTGGCTTTTTGTATTATGTTTTTTATGTGCGAGTTCCAAGTTAACTTTTGGTCTAAGGTGACCCCTAGATACTTTACTTCACCTGAGATTGGAATTATTTGTTCGTTAAGCTTAAGATTTAGTAGCTTTTCGAGCTTCCTTTTCTTAGTGAAGGGAACTATCACAGTTTTGCTTGCGTTTATGGACAATTCGTTTTCTTTACACCATTTATTTATGGTGTTGAGAGCTCCTTGCATTAGACATGAGATTGTGTGGAGGCTGGGGCCTTTGATTATGACTACAAGGTCGTCGGCATATCCCTGTGTGTCATAGTCTTGGTCCGTCATTAATGCAAGTAGTTGATCCACTGCTAGGGTCCACAAAAGTGGGGAAAGGACACCTCCTTGTGGACAGCCTCGTGTGGTGTGGAATTCATGCGAAGTTGCATTGAGAGTCAGAGATGCCACCCTGTTAGAGAGCATATTCTGAACCCAGTTGATGGTGGTACCGTCCACACCCTTTAATGCCATTCCGTTTAGAATGGTATTTGTGGGCGTGTTATCGAAGGCTCCTTCCACATCAAGAAAAGCACATAGGGCTGTTTGCTTATCCTCTAAGGTTTTCTGCACTTTGTCGACCAGATCGAGGAGGGCAGTTTCCGTGGATTTCCCTTTTTGGTAAGCGTGTTGGATTAAGCTGGGGGGTTTAGCTATTAGGTATCTAGTTCTAATGTGCTGGTCTATAATCCTTTCCATAGCCTTGAGTAGGAAGGATGTGAGACTGATCGGTCTGAAGGATTTAGGCTGAGAGTAGTCCTTTTTCCCTGCTTTTGGTATGAAGCGTACCTTGACTCTGGTCCACGGTTCTGGTATTATACCCCAGGCAAAGCTTGCCCGAAATATTCTTACCAGATGCGGGAGGAGGATGGTATCTCCTTTTTGAAGAAGGGCTGGAAAGATCCCATCTTCTCCCGCTGATTTAAATGGGTGGAATTTCTCAATGGCTTATTTAACATTGTTAGGCCTAAAGATATTTGTGGCCTTGTTCCAATCAGCTCTATGCGCCCTGTGATTTGGGTGATTTCTTTGGGCACATCGCTGGGTATCATCGGGGGTGTACGATCCTGGAAAGGGGGTTACTCTGAGTATTTCAAGATTTTCCCTCTCTGTGGTCGTAAAGGTATTATCTGGTCGTTTGAGTAGGCCGAGATAATTTGTGGGTGTTTTGGCGAGTATTCTGTGAATTCTCGCTCCTTTGTGTGTTTGGGCTATATCTTCACAGAATCGTCTCCAAGACGCTCTTCTGGCTTTTCTGATTTCTTTGTTATACTCCGTCAAAGCTCTACCGTACTTTTCCCAATCTTGCGGCCTAGAGCAGTGATTGAATATACGCCGTGTGGAGCTGCGAAGCCTTTCCAGCTTGTTGTTCCACCATGTCGTTGTGTTGTTTGTTTTAGATTCTTTCAACGGGCAGCTCCTCTCGTAGGCTTTGTTAATTCCTTCTGAGAGTTTCATTACTGCGCAGTTGAGAGAATCTGGAGTTTTAACATATTTTGGGAGGTCCGTTAGGTATTTTTCGAGATAGTCTCTGTAGGTGTGCCAGCAAGTGTTTCTTGGGTTCCTAAGTTTTTGTGGTTCTTTACCTAACGAACTTGTTACCTCGAATAGAATATGTTTGTGGTCCGACATTGAGTTTTCGGAACTGACATGCCAGTTGGCTAGGCATTTGGCTACTTTTTCAGTTGCGAATGTTATATCAAGTACTTCCTGCCTAGCTCTGGTAACGAAGGTTGGTGTGTTGCCCTTATTTAGCAAGTATAGACAGTTAGTAAAGATACATTCAGAGAGTAACTCACCTCTTCTGTTGATTCCAGTGCTGCCCCAGATGGTATGGTGGGCATTCGCGTCGCAACCCACGATTAGTTCCGACTTTTGTCGTTGTGCGTAGTCCACGACTTTAGTCAGTTCTTCCGTGGGGTTCTGTTTCTCTCCGGGCAAGTAGGCCGAGCAGACTAGGACCTTCGATGTTCCTCGCCCTTTGAGATCCACGTAGGCGACGACTAGATCGTCACTGCAAAGTTCTAAAACAGGCAAAAAGCTGATGTTTCTGTTAAACACGATACAGGCCCTTGGTTTTGAGCCTTTTTCATGTACCAGAATCTTACCTGCATTACTCATACCTGCTACCATGGAGTTGGCGTTGATCCATGGTTCTTGTATGAGGGCGATGTCCAGGCCATGTTCGCCAAAGATTTTCTCAACGACCGCTGAGGCCGCGATAGCGTGGTGGAGATTGGCCTGTAGAACTACCGCCCCCTTGGTCCGTGGTGCGTCAGTGATGAGGTCGGCGGTGGGCACCTGGGTGTCCTTGCCGGCCTCTTTGCGTCCCCCTGGAGCGGTTGGCGCCCCTGTTTGTCCCCCTGTTAAGGGGAAACCGCGGTCGGCCCTCTGCTGGTCCACTGGTTGTTGGGTGGGGATGGGCATTGGTGAACGGGACTGCCCTCTTTGATCCCCTCGGGATCTTGCGGTTGGGCGTGGGGGCCAGCGCGACCGATGTGTCAGGCCTGGAAGGCCCTGGCTGGTCTTGTGGGGCGTGGGGACCATGTGTGGTGGCCGTCGGTGTTGGGGTGGGAGGAGGGTCCAGTGGTGACTGTTGTTGTTGTTTGCAAAACTAACATACTTAACCTAAACCTACGATGTAATTACTTATGGAATAAGTTTCTGTCAAAAAGTTCATTTTGGGGCCAAGCTTTTGAACCCGACTGTCCTTTTTTTTATTTTTGCAAAGCCTTCATCTACTTTTCAAGACGATTCCAACAAGCCCTAACACGATGGGTTTATCATGTGTTATTTCGGAGTTCCTATGGCCACCCTGAGTCTCCATCATCAGACCAGCTCGATGGTACTATATTATTGTATTGTCATCAGAACTAAAGGCGTAATCAAATTTTCAGCTTCATCGGAAACTGGGGAGTGTGTCAAATTTAACTTGCAACATTTGAGCCTTACATACATACATACAGTGCAAGTCAAAAAAACAGCGTGTAAAAAAGTGAGAGAGGGATAAATTGATCCAGAAAAATGCGACAGGGAAAAAAGTCGAGTCGGGGAAAAATTAAATTGGGCAAAATTAACTATGGAAAAAACTGCGGAAAGAAATATCGCTTCACAGATTTCAGTGCATTTACTCATTTTAGAAAAAGAAACATTATTTATTTCTTTATTAAGACTTTTATTAATATAAGGTTGCGAATTGTATCTGATTAAGTAATTATATATGTATTATAAAACTATGAGTCATAACCATAACATAAGGTTTACCTTGAGTTTGCGGTTTAAAACCGGTTTATTTTAATAAAGATCACATGAAGATATATACCTTACATTAATCATAATCAAGTATTATCTGCTTCATTTCATCAACTTCCTAATACTATTAA
The DNA here is from genome assembly GCA_963966035.1 of Acleris laterana. Lineage (NCBI taxonomy): Eukaryota > Metazoa > Arthropoda > Insecta > Lepidoptera > Tortricidae > Acleris > Acleris laterana. The sequence continues at coordinate 958,577 of OZ014457.1, forward strand.
GTACCTACATAAAATATGATCTACATTTTGAAATTTGGCCCATGAAAACATTTCTAAAAAAATTATTCTTATTTGACCAAAAAATGGCCTCGAAAGTTCCTCTTTTGTTACCGACACTCATACGTTTTTGGTAACAAAAAGGAACTTTCCATACAAATATTTTACATTCTTTCCGGGTAGAAGTCGTTTATCGTTATCCCATCGGGAATTATGAAGCAAATAATAAACATGAAAAGAAAAGTAAACCTTGCCCTATGACCGTTATAAGTAAATTTTCAAATTTGACAGTGAAAGAGTTAATTTAGTTATTTATTTATTAACCAACTTATATTTACACATATAAGTTACACATAAGAGTCACAAACAACACCATTTAATAAAACAAATCATTATAGTTTTTTTCTATGTACAAACTTTTTTGTGATGCTTAAGTATGATTTTGTAACTGTCTTATTCAATAAATTTTATTATTATGATTATTATTATATATCATTTTACATAATAATGTTCAATAATAATTTTTTTATATTAAGCATGAGGATACATTTATAGGTGATTTTATGATTGACCCTTATGTCGTATCTCCCGCAACTTCGTCCGCATAGATTTATTATCGTTTTCCCCGAGCCATTTTTTTTTTGATTGACTATCGTTATCCCCTCGAGAATTTAAATTTCTTCCAAATCAGTCCAGCCGTGGCAGCGAGAAGGAGAAACTATCACTAGGAGGTAGCTTGTAGGATCCCTTTATATTTTAAATCAAATTAATTACGTTTTCTCAAACTTGCTCGGAAATGTATGCGTTAATGTCACGAATTGAAGACATAAAGTTTCTTGTTTGTGGCTCCCTACATCACTTCATGGCCTAGGCCAAGAAGTAATGTATGAAAACCCTAAGGAAAAACATGTAAGGCCGCTACTCTAACTTTTTAAATTTGCTTTTTTCGATTACATGGTAGTTATTTTAATTTTAACATTTCCACACATTACATGATAAAAGCACTATAAAATTCTCGCCCGGAACAGGGTTTGCTGCACTCGTTGCCATCATAAGATAACAGTCTTAAGATAGCCATCGTAAGATTGCAGTATTAAGATAGCCATCGTAAGATTGCAGTCTTAAGATATCCATCGTAAGATTGCGGTCTTAAGATAGCCATCGTAAGATTGCGGTCTTAAGATAGCCATCGTAAGATTGCGGTCTTAAAATAGCCATCGTAAGATTGCCGTCTTAAAGATAATACCCCAAACTCGTCCTTAAATCCCTTACATCACGGCCTCTGCAGTAATGTACTATCAGCCCAATGGAACCCTGACCCACCATAGAACGGTGTCACAGTGACATTATAAAACAATTTGTTTGACACTTCTTATGACTTGAATCATAACGTCTCTGTGACACAGTTCTATGGTGGGTCAAGGTTCCAATGGTCTGATAGTACTATATTTCCATCCTATTTCGTTAATAATAACTTTGACATTGGGAGCCATTTTTCCTGCGTCATTACTTGATTTCCATGGCATGTTGACGATCGTCATCTAAACACTGGTTTCCCTGCCGAGAGACAATTACAAGCAATTAGACGAGTTGTGGAGCGGTAAATTGCTAAAGCGAGATATTAGCGCTGATGCCGGAGGTTTATTTTATAGCTAGATGAATTGAGTCGCTTCTTCAAACTCGGATTACTTGAAAGGGGTTTGGGTAAAAGTGTTGTCGTTTGTAAAAGTCATGCATTTTCACGGTGAGCGGCCTTTAGTAAAAGTGGTAAACTGTGATAGAATAATAAACATGTCTTATTATGTAATATAATGCTCTTAAGTGCATCGGAGCCGACATATGTATCGTAGGTTTTTTTTTATAAGTTCGCCTTTGGTCATCCCTGTTATATTTTTGTCTATTTTATAATTGTTATCTCTTGTTTGTACAATAAAGTGTTTACATACATACATACATACATTTATTATTCTTGCCTAGGCGTACTTTTAGTACCTTAAACAGAACACTTAAATCTTAAATATCTCGGCTCCGACATTATTAAACGCCATAAATTATATCAATGTGTATTTCGAGGTCCTCTAAATAACAACGTAAAAATCATCCGCGGCCGCTTTAAAAAAATACAATGTTCCTCAAACAAATTTACCCAATGCCAAACAAAAACAATTGCAATTTATAACTTCATTTGTTTGAAAAAAGACGCGAGTTCCGTTTACTTTTGCATGGACTTATCCGAGTTTGTGGTTAAGCGACTGAATCGTATTTGCTATAGGTTTTTAGGGTTGCCAGAGGAGCTCGACGGGTCCCTATTAATATATCGACGCTAGCCGGCCGTCCTAACTTTACACAGCTGTATCTTTAGAACCGTAACATACATTTAATTACATTAATTACGTTTTCAGAATATATCGTCGCCGTAGAGCGAAAATTCACCAAGTCGAAAAATGGCCGAAATTTAGTTATGAATGTCATGGAAATCGATTTTTTTTTGTGCAAATTTCAGTCTTATTATTATGTACATAGCTATTGTAGTTTCGATTTTAAAAAGTAACAGAAGTCATTAAATTATACTTCGTCTCTCACTACGTAAGGGAAGAAATACCTAATTCGTTTGATTATTTATGGTCTACATGAAACCGTACAATGAATGCACCTAAATCGTCTTGGTAACTTTTTCTCTAAATATTCCGAAGTCACGATCAAGAACTACTTTATTCAAAAAGTCACTAAAATTACTTAGCTAATTTCTGAGTAATAGTTTTGTCAGAAAATATGAAAGCGAAAACTAACTAAGTCTATTTAATGATTTCTCAATCGTCACACATAGACAATGTGGACAGTTTATCGTAAACGAAGATTGATTAAACTGTTTGAGTTAGTTTTTTCCTATTAAACAGGGTACCAATGCTTGTTTACATAATTAATTAATTACATTTGATGAATATTTGTACGACTTCAACGTGCGTCGATGTAATATAGGTGAATTTCGCGCGTAAGTTAGTTATTTTTTTCGTAAGTGCGGCAATGAGGTAAGTATTTTTGTTAAGTATTAAAGTTTCTCAATTATGTAAACATGATTATACACCGTGCCCGGGACGTACCCGAAGGATTATAACCATCGATTCTAGACCCTATTTGGAGTACATAATGTGGTATAACATTTAATGATTAAATTAATTTATGTTGTACATTGATGATATTGCTATTTACAACATGAATCTTTCTTGGTAAATAATGCTTTATGGTAATTAAATTAACTATGGAATTGTTTTTTACAGTTTTTTTTTTTTAATCCTTCGTGTACGTCTCGGGCACAGTGTAATAACTACATTATTACATCATCGTTTTGGTGAAAAAAAAAAACAAACATTTTAAATAACGTACTAGGTATACTGTTTTATAGGTTCCTATTGAGATGTACGTGTAATTGGTAAGCCAAGAAGAACAAGATTGACCGCAATGTAACTAAATGTTTTTCATTACTTGCAGTGTGATGCCTAATGCTTGTTTTGTTTGAATTCTCTTGCCTGTTTAGCAAATTTCTTTTTTTTTTTATAAATCTTATAACCAATGGTCGGAATAAGGAGGGCTGAGGTTCGTTACCCGGGGTGTGATTCTCTCAGTAGCATGGCTTCTGTCGACAAGAACGAACGTATAAGGCTGCCTAATTGAGAATGCACGTGCTAAAATGTGTTTTGTTCGCTCTGACGGGCCTACTTAAACTCGCCGCTGCCATATTCACTCGTCCGTTCGTCTGACCGCGTGTTTGAGAGAATAACAACCCTGAGTGAGAGATGAATACCTACGTTTTCATTTATAAAACCATTTCTTTTTCATTCACACCACACGCGCTCGTTTCATTCAAGCTTGATGTAAAAAAGGACCACGATACCTATTCAGACTATTGTATATAAGATAACTATAAGTAAGTTTATTAACAATGGCGGCTTCGGAAAGCATAGAGTTTCCACAATGTACAAGTTGTACAACAATGAAAATTCCGTTAAAACGACTCGTTTGCGAGATTGACGTCAAGAGGATAAACCAGCAAGTGTGTAAGGAGCGTGTTTCGTCACGCAGTGAATTTTGAATAAGCGCATTGATTATTATCAAGTTAATTTGGCCAGATTATTCTCGGAGTCAATTTCAAAGGCATGCTTTTTAACCGAATTTAGTTACATGGTTATATAAAGTGTGATATCATCATAACAAGCTTTTTAATTTAATTGTATGGTGTGTTTTGTGTTTGCTGATTACTAATACCGGTTTATGAATTTATTTCTATAAAATATAACTTATATCGCATGAATTGCACAGTTTTTATTTCGAAATACTTAGCATCTAACCGGGCCGGGATTTTGGTCTATAATTAAGTCAACTAGTACAGTCACCAGCAATAATTATATTATTCAACATTGGCCGCAAAAACATCTGACACGTCTTTGTTACTACAGGTATAAGAGTGTGTCAGATATTTTTGCGCCCAATGTTGGATAGTATATTATTGCTGGTGACTGTACTTATAATCCTACTGAGAGTTCGGGGTCAATAGAAAGATGTAAACAAATTAAATTAAATTAGTAAGTACAGATTAGTTCGTTTGGTTTTGTTTATACATTAAAACTTTTCTATTGACCCAGAATTATGATTTAACTAATCCAGCACCAAAGTCGCTTCGCCGCACAAATAGACGCAAGATGCAAGACCCAGCTTGTGATAGCAATGATACCAAAGAAGAATGGATAACACAGCTAAAAGCTTATCACATCCCACACGCTTACGCGACCCTTTACCCATTTCGGAGGCAAAAAAGAAAGACCTCATTGGTCTATGCAACAAAGGCATAGTACCACAAGAGCTGCATTCGTGGTACAGGTCTTTGCGTACCAGCACGGAAGCAGTTGACAGGCTATGTCAACCGGACATTACAGAGGAAGGTGAAGAGTAAAACATTACTTTAATTGTGTTATAATATAAAGTTTGCAGACACTTATGGTTTTACTTATTTTATTAAACTATTATTCTCATTATGGTGTTTTATCTGAAAACCTAACAATAAACCCTAACAAAAAACAATCAAGTTAGGTTCTACTAGATAAATATAACGAACTTTATTATTAGAGTTATAATTTAACTAAATTAACTTAGTTTATTTCAAAACGAGTAAAAATTGGGAAAAAAGTCACTAAATCCGGTCTAAAAATCACTAAGTCACAATTTGGGCATAAGACTTGAGGGGCAAAAATGTTTTTTGCAATTATCTATAAAATTATTAGAGTTAATAACTTTTACCAGGTGTAGCCTAAAGAAACAATAAAATGTCCACTATATAAGACTACAAAACCACTTTTATCCCTTACAATAATCGAGTAATATTTTTTTTACACTTTATTTTATTAAAACCTTAATAACTCAAAATGACAAAAGTGAGACTTGGTGAATTTTCGCTCTACGGCGACGATATTTTATTATGGTAGATTTACTTAAATAATTAAATAAAGTGATTATTTTTTTTAACAACATAAACTCACGCCTTTATTCCCATAGTAGGGTAGGCAGAGCTACAGAATTTCCAATAACTATAAAAACTTTTTGATAATTCTGTAACCACATTTTGCACACTTAGGCGAAGATGTTTACCAGTGTACTTATTAGTGACAGGTTGCAAGCCCATCGCCTAACAGTACTATACGCCTTTATTACCTTAGTCATCATGTCATGTGTGTGTCTGTGTCTTTATTGTCTTAGTCGTCCTTTTTCATCGTGTGTTTTTTATTTTTTGTTGAATCGTAAAAACGATAAAAAAGATGCATCGAAATAAGTACGATTATAGTACGATTACGAGCGTTATTTTGGAACTCATCTCAAGAAAAATAATTATGCTTGAAGTCGTCAATGTCATTAGAGATGTCAAGTCATTTGTAACTTTTAGGAAACTCAACTTTATTGTTGTAGAATGTCAGATTGACTTTGAAACGAATTGATCCCAACTCTACAGATTTCTATTACAGATTCCCAATTCTACAGAATCTCAGCTCTACAGAATTCTAATTCTACAGAATCCCATCTCTACAGATTCCCAATTCTACAGAATCCTAGTTCTACAGATTCTCAACTCTACAGATTCCCAATTCTACAGATTCCCAATTCTACAGAATCCCAGTTCTATAGATTCCCAATTCTATAGATTCCCAATTCTACAGATTCTCAATTCTACAGATTTCCAATTCTACAGAATCCCAATTCTACGGATTCCCAATTCTACAGAATCCCAATTCTACGGATTCCCAATTCTACAGATTCCCAACTCGAGTAGCATTTAATAGTGTAGGTATAGATGAAAAACTTCAGTAGTGTAGAGCGGTCCACATTATACAGGGTGTCCCAGAAACCGACGTCAACCCGCCTAGGGCTGATAGAGCAGCTAAATAGCTATCAATTTGACTCCTATGTATGTTCAAAGATTTTTGCTAGTTTCGGAAATATTAATCATTTAAATCCGAATTTTTGTAATTTTCCCTTATGTCCATGTTTCAAAAAATCATTAATTCATAAATCATAAATCCAGAATTATGTACAGTTTCGGAAAAAAAAAGCGGTTTGTCAAATGATATGGTTGTGAAATGAATCTGTTTGTGAAACGTTTTTTATGAAATGATTAGATACCCTAAGCTTGATTTTTAAACGACTTCCAAAAAAAGGAGGAGGTTCTCAGTTCGTTCTTTATTTTGTAGTAGAAAAAAAAGCCGAATTTATGGTGATCTATCAAATTATGCTGAAAAACCTGTACCTACCTATTTCTAATCAGTAGAATTGGGAATCTGTAGAATTGGAAATCTGTAGAATTGGGAATCTGTAGAATTGGGATTCTGTAGAATTGGGAAACTGTATATCTAGGATTCTGTAGAATTGGGAAACTGTAGAGCTGGGATTCTGTAGAATTGGGAATTTGTAGAATTGGGATTCTGTAGAATTGGGAATCTGTAGAGCTGGGATTCTGTAGAATTGGGAATCTGTAGAATTGGGATTCTGTAGAATTGGGAATCCGTAGAGCTGAGATTCTGTAGAATTGGGAATCTGTAGAGCTGGTAAAAATTGACAAGTATGAGTAGAGCTCTCACTCATCTGATTCGATATCAAATTCAAATCGGAATATTATAATAATACTGTGCCGCGGTACGAAACCCTCAGTGCGCGAGTACGACTTGCACTTGACCGGGTTTTGTTTCTAGTTAGGCTTATTGTACTTTTTAGGTTTTAAATTACTCTATACTCTATAGGTACATACATGTATTAGTGTATGATATGTATTTATAGTACGAATTTTATGAAGTAACCCCATTTGCAGAGAGATGTGTTTATCAGAAAGGGTCTTATCATAACCTCTTTTTTTTTTCAGATCTAGACCTTATCCTGACCTACTACTGCTGCGACTGCAGCTCCGAGGTCTCCAAGCAGGTCCTGGACCTCCACTTCACCCTCAGATCACTCTTCGAGAACTTCTTCAAGGACAGAGTGGTCGACCAGAAAGTGCTTACAACCTTATTGACTTCGTAAGTGACTAGTACAGCTAAGGACCGGGTTTAAATTAAGCCTTTTTTCGTCAGTTAAAAATATGTGTTGGAAAAAAGTATACTTTTGGAGTAGGTATACAAATCAATATTATACTTTCGGAGTAGGCATCTGAGTAGTAGTCGCCATAAAATATATTCAAGCATTTATTTGTAGGGTTTGGAAAAATATATGACAACACTTGATCGCCTTAAATATTACAATAAATATATATTTTCGAGAATCTTTAACGTTCCGATATTTTGATAGCTACTCTACCTAATGGATAACTGAATATCGGTGCATGAACACTTTATGTTGTTTAAATATATAACATACATATGTAATTTCTTAATTTAACGTTTAATCAGCACCAATGTCTACTGGTCTCTGTTTGGCTCAATGTTTGACTGGTAGAGAATGCCTCAAGGAATTAGGACCGCTATTTGTAATTACTTTGTGTATTTGAAACGTGCATTAAATAAAATAAATAAATTAATGATACCACGAAAAATGGCCCATTCACGTTACGACGGTCGCATAGTCCGTCGTGCAAACTTCATAAATGTATCCTCCAATTACTTGAACCAACTCACTAGATTTCATTTATTACTTTATTACCTAATGTAATTTACTTTACTTATTGTAACTTAGTTTTAAGTACTATGTTCTTATGATTGAAAAAATGACCTTCTGCTGGAGTTTCTTGCGGCGCTTCTTCTCCGCAATGATGGTCTTGTCCGAAGCGCTGGTAGACTCACCCTATATTACCGACGTGTAAAAGAGATCTCATGTGGCCTATTTACTGAATAAATATTTTAAATTTGAATTTGAGTTCATGGCTACATGACTTTGATCGTACAGTTTGATTTGGAGCCACATTTTCATGTTAAAACCGTAGGATCTGCGGTCGCATGTCTTGACAAGCTCTAATCGTAAATGAGTTGGTCGTAAAGCGGACCATCCAATTAGTCATGTTCAGTCAACAGCATAAATAAGTGATCATTTTTGTACCTTGTCGCTTTCAATCGTTTCACAATTTTGTATAAAATTCCAAACACGACGTTAAAATGACAAGGTATAGTCAGGTAAAAAAAGGTTCGTCACTTTTGGACCTTAACGGCATTGAAATAGAGTCGAAAAGTGACGAACCTTTTTTTACCCTGACTGTACATAAATGATTTATGCTGTTGACTGTACCTAGCAAGTTGGTTGAAACAGCCATCAAACCCTGCAATATGGGCCACTTTACTTGAGATGTATTTTACTGTAACCGTTTTTTTGTTTTTTTTTTTACAATGATACCTGACTTAACCTTATTTACCAGTTAGATATTTTAATAATGCAACATCAACGTTTTGAGTAAACATATTTTCGGATATCCTGCGATTATGAAAATGTATTTTCCAGTATGTGTCATACGGTAGCAAAATTATTTCCACCTTGGGCGTTAACAGTTGAATCCCCCTCACTATGCTCAGGATCTAGACACGCGGCAGCGTGTCCAGCCAAGTTCAAGAAAAAGGAACTGGCGAGCGCAGCCGTGTGTTATTTACACGAACCGTTTGGAGCCACTTTTGACCCCTCAATAACTCCAAATCTACTTAACATAAAAACATGAAATTTGGTATATGTATTAAAACCCTTTAGATCCACTAGAACCCTAAATTTCATTAATAAAAGTGAAACGGTTATTGAGATATAAACGTCTAAAAATCGGCATTTTTACCACTAACTGACTGACTGACTGACTAATCATCAAAAACCTAACCCACTTCCAGGTGACCTAGAAGGTTGAAATTTGGCATACAGATGGGTAATTATGCGTATACAAATAAAAAAATCTGAAAACAGTGATTTTATAAGTTTTATTATTATTATTATTTTATTTTATTATTTATGCTAGTTACCTCAGAACTCCGTCATTTATTAACCGATTTGGAAAATTCTTTTTCACCTCAGCAGCTCAAACAAGCAGGTTTTGCTGCTTAAAAACAGTGAGCAAAATTCAATTTTGCTGCGAGCGAGAGGCAAAGTAGCTTTTTAATTATTTTTTTTAAATGCCGTGAGCAGTGCTGGGGCTAATCACAACATTCGAAAAAATTGAACTTCACTTTATTCTGTCACTTTCACTTCGATAGGAAAAAAGCGAGAGATAGAAACAACTTGATTCGAAGTTCGATTTTCAAATTCCACACATAGTAGGCCCAAAAAGAAACGCACGTTCGGATGCACACATAACCGTAAAATTGCAAATAAAACTATCTGTTAAACTTTGAAATGTGTTTATTATAACTATTTTATACAGTAGGTACAATAATTTTTTTTATTTAATGTTTTGAAGACAAAATTAATGAAAAATAAGAAGTTATGTATCTACATAATTTTGTTATCGTTTTAACAATCTTTAATTTCGTGACATAAACCGCGGGGGCAGTTTCAGAACACATTTCAAAAATAGCGGGATTATTGTACTTAAAAAAAAAAAAGTAATTTAATGTAAATGACGATGTAATTTTTGCTAATTTGTCCGCCATAGCCAATAGCCATAGACAAGGCCTAGTTAGGTTTTTTTTAAAGCCACAGACTACATAAAGCTGTATAAAGTTGTGTTTGCACTACGGCATTATCAAGTTGAGTGACAGGTTTTATCTGTTTCATGTTTATTTTTTCCACTTTTTATTTTATTAGTATTTTGCAAAAATGCTTGTGATTGATGCATATGCGATCGTGTCGTTATTTAGTCGTGTATTCACCAAATGGTCACAACGGAAGACCTGCGTTGGCCCTACCAGCTTCACGCTGTGTTGTTCTCGCTGCTGAGGTGAAAAGTTGTATGTCTCACACGAGACCAAAGTTTTTTACGTCTCGTATCTTTGAATCCCTCGCTACGCTCAGGATTCTAACCTAGAATCACTCGCTACGCTCGTGATTCAATAATAGAATCCTTCGCTTACTCGGGATTCAAAATCATCACTCGCAGCAAAAACCAACTTTGCTCTCTTGTTGAACAAATAACTATTTTTGTTTGAAAGGGCACAAGGGTTCAAGGGATAAACTGAAGCTTAAAATCTGACTTGGCTAGTTTTCATATTTGTTATACGCAAGTTACTGTATTTTTATATTGTATGGTCATATTTTACTCTTCGAAATAATTGACTTGCTGGTAAAAAACTAGCCAAGACAGATTTTGAGCTTCAGTTTATCCTAAGTTATTTGCTTTGTGTAAATAATTTGGGTGTTGAAATATAAGAAGTTATACTTAATAGCAAATATTGTTGTAGCAGAAAAAATAAGAAATTGTGTTTTTAATTTATTTTAGAATGTTGTAGGTATGTTCTTAATAAATAAATATCAGGATTATCTACGGAACTTGGCACCCATCTAGATCTCATTTTTTTTGTCAGTGAAGTCGATAAACACGCATTGCATATTCTTAACATTGAACTTGGCTTGCATTTTCACATGTATGTTTTTGATGGGATTCAATTTACGCCCTCGCCGTAAATATGTCATTTTGCTCCCTTGTGACGCAATCTTCTATTACATTGGGTCTAGAAATATTTAGTGTGAACTTGGGTGTACCGTGAAAGTGTCTTATCTTCCCTCATAAGCCAAGAGGTGTTATCTCAAACTCAGTAGCCAAAGCAGATTCAATTCTCTCCCATTAGTAATGAAGTTGCATTTCCTACCGAGGTTCTATCTGAGATACTGCCTTTTTAACCCCCAACGCAAAAACTACGGGGTGTTATAAGTTTGACGTGTCTTTGTGTCTGTGTGTCTGTGTGTGGCATCGTAGCTCCCGAACGGATGAACCGATTTAGATTTTGTTTTTTTTGTTTGAAAGGTAAATTAGTCGGGAGTGTTCTTAGACATGTTTTATCAAAATCGGTTCAGCCGTTTTTGAGATATGGAGTTTTTAAGTTTAAAAAGCGTGAAATAAAAAAAAAATTGAAAATCAAACGGGGGACCGCTAAGTAAATGAAATAATATAAAATATCCCAGCAGGCAGTTATATCATCTAACTTCCTGGCACCGTCCATTGTTCAGGTTGCCGGTGCCGCTGAAGAAGCGCGCACACGACGGCTCAGCCGTGATCTACTGCTGCCTGATCGACTCCGACCCCAAGAAGTTCATCTTCCACGAATCCGTCAGGTAATGGAACACGTGCTGCCTTAATACTAATAAATTTCTGTAAAGAAAATCGTTTGGGATAAGTTTTTCCTGCCTACTGTACTTTTTATGGTAGTCATTATCTCTTTCTCAAGACCAAACTAAGGAGTCTCAGCGCGATGGGTCTATGTTAAGTACAATGGAAAACCTGTCGCCACCTTCGGACGCCATATTCAGATCAGTGGGGTTATTATGATATAGCTATGCAGTTCATTTTACTGTGAGCGTAAAGGATGGAGCTATAGCAGTTACATAACTATGTCCTTTTCTCTCGGCGTAAAATGAATGGCACAGATAGGTCATAATAACCCCACATAGGGGTTATTACGACATAGCTATGCAGTTCATTTTACGTTGAGCGTAAAGGACAGAGCTATAAAAGTTATATAGCTCTGACCTTTTCTGTCAGCGTTAACAGAACTGCATTGTTATGTCATAAATGTTTCTATAATCTAAGTGAATTTTTCAATAGTAAATATGGAAATGAATAACTCTATACTTGCCTCTTATCATATTTATTATTTCATTTTAAAGTCTAATACCTGCAATTGTTAATTCTGTGTGCAATATTTAAGTTAAGTATAGTTGTAATGTAACGTGTTAACCTGGTGTTAACAATAAGCCCCATTATCTTATGTTGCTATGCCCTTGCAGGGCGTCACATGAATACCTTTTTGTAATTCCATCTCTAATACTTGTAATGTGACATGCAATAAACGATTTGAATTTGAATTTGAATTTGTCATAATAACCCCCCAGCTCTTAGATACAATAATATTGCATTATCATCGACTTACATTATGTGGCCCTTTCAGTCACGCATCAATATGAAACGGATGACACAAAAAACGTTTAGATTAGTGTAGTTTTAAGTAAGTTTGTAAGTTCTTTTGTTTGTTTTTGTTTGTCTTTATTTAATTTTATTTTAATAAATTTAATTTTGTTTATTTCTAAAAAAAAAAAATTTAGTGCCTGTTTAAAGTACTAAGTCCTTCGGCATTGAACCATCATATCTCAGGAGATTGATCAATCATTTAGACACGTCAATATTCCAGGGCAGTGCTTATGGTCCTGGACCTATGGCAGCAGGAGGAAGGCACATGGCCTGGCTTCACCATCGTCTTCGACATGAACCGCTTCTCTCTTCAGCACCTGGCGCGCTTGGATCTCCAGACCGTGCAGCAGTTCCTGTACTACCTACAGGTGAGGTTACATCAAGGACTTAAGTTGTTGACCATGCATAGAACCCTCTCCTAATCATTATTAGAAATAGTAGATGGTTAACAAAGGGATGAAAGTGATCAATTGCAGCCCGAGATATTTAGGCTGCACGAGCGATAGCGAGTGCGCTTATAGTTCGAGGGTGCAATTGATACTTTCACCAGAGTTAAACACTCTACTTTTCATTTCGATTATGAGGAAAGTAAAAAAAAGTTATTTATAATAGGAATAGGAATGCATAAACATTCAAGTACATTGCTGTGACGTGTAGGAGACATCCGCGCTGTGTCGTGTGCTACCGATGACGTCTGATCGCCTGCGATTTAAGCTGCACTACGCACCTCCTAATCACCGCTACGCTCCTGGTACTTTAAATAAACATGGAATTATTTTTCTTCCCTAGGGTGGACATATATCTATTTCGACCCGCTTCTTACGCTTCTAATATAAACAATGGCCTACTTTCAGAATATGAGACATGATAAAAATATTGCATTACCAGCTGTTGCAGAAGTCGTTTAAAGGAGCGTCCCCACTGAGACTGAAAAAGTGATTCTACGAGTATGTGGACGATCTCAATGTAATTTCGCATATCGCACCTTCGGTAGAACAAGAGCACAATGTACTATATGATTATAGGGGCAATTGTGCCCTTGTTCTACCGAAAGTGCGATATTTGATGCCATCTTCGATCAACAATACCAACTGGCGCATTTAATGCGATTTAATTTTATTACATGGATGAAATAATAAACTAAAACTAAAGTAAACTGTGATACTTACTTCATAATTATGTCAGTTTCGACTCACTAACTCCATGCTCTTTTTCCAGGAAGCGATGTTGGTGAAAGTGACCGGACTGCACTTTATCAACGCACCGGCGTTCATTGACAGACTGATGATGTTGATCAAGCCCTTCATGAAGAAGGCCTTGATGGAGTGCCTCCATATCCACCAGGAGAAAACCACCAGCCTGGAGAAGCACTTGCCCATGGATGCTCTGCCTTTGGAGGCTGGAGGGAAATACTTGTCGACTAATAAGATACGAGGTAAGATTTTCAAGAGTTGGCTAAGATCACGATGAGATAAATGTATGTACTTAAATGATCGACATTTCTCGTCTTTCTCCTCATCAGTGAAGGTCGTAGTCATTTTGATGTCTTGATCATTTTTGTCTATGAGTTTCTGTGTCTGTTTTGGCATGTCTCCGGACTGATATGTTTGGTAAAGCCAAAAAATGAAATGTTAAGACATTTTTGACAAGTTTACCCAAAAATTGGTGCAAAAAATTATTCTGCGTGTCACCCGGGGGCCTAATATGGCTGCGTTTATCGCATGACAAAGTGCGGATAAGGCATCCGTCACCTTCTGACACGTAAATAAGTACGAGAGTGACGGATGCTTTATCCTGGTTTGACATGATATAGACGCAGCCATACTAGGCCAACAGGTAAATTTTTCTATCGCCAAGTTATGAATAGGTAGCAGATAACAGGCACTTCAATATTATGTCACATGTTTATTTGTTCCCTCTTTTAACTTAAGATATAGGATCAGGACATGATATTTCTAGTTCTACCTCATCTCTCGTAGAATTTCTTTAATTGTCATTGGTAGATACCACAGGTAGATACAGATGTAGTGAATAATCCTTTCCCATCGTATTTTTTCGGGTAATCTCGTGTTTATCTTGCTTTTTCAATTAGCTTCAGTACCCGTCAATAAGCCAACTGAGAAAGCAAGACAAATACGAACTTACCCGACAAAAAACGATGGGAAAGGATTATTCAATACATCTGTACCTAGGGTCCCCACAACGGCCACAACACAGGTGAAATTGCGCAGACAGTTTAGTGCACAAAGTTTCGCTAATAGTTTCATTAAGTATAACAATTAACACAGGCGTATTTAACGTAGACCATAAACGCTAATCTATTTTCAGACGACATCCAAGAAAGGATGAAGCTGAACAAGCAGTTCTTCATTGAAGAGACCAAGAGACGAGTGGTGGAGTCCAAGCGGCCAGGGAAACCGAAGACGATCACCGACATCTTCGGAAGCATCGAGGGGTCGTTCAAGAAACTGGACATTGACTGATGGGGTAGATAGGATTTAAAGCATTTAATATGGGAAATTTGAGCCGCAGGCAGTAAATAGAATAAATCCACACTTGGGTGAATTGGAAAAATATTGTACATAGTTAAGGACTTAATTGAGACAAAGTTAACTTTGCTCCATTGTTTTTCCTTTGTATAACGAGAGTTATGCATATAATTATATGACTAATCTTCCTACACAAAGGAAAGGATTTTCTAATTGAGCTCTTAACTATGTACAATATCTTTGTAATTCACCCACTTAGCACAATGATAAAATATGTATATTGTGAAAACGTACCTAAGTACTTATATCCTGAAAATATCATGGTTTTAGCAGAAAATAGCGTTCAATGAAATGATAGTGTTGGGTATGTGTGTATTTCTGTGGCAACGTAGTTCCAAACCACGAAGTTGAAAAATCTGTTGTTTGAAGAGTTTTCAGCTCTCAGTGTAGGGTTATCATCAAAGAGCGGAATTCTTCATAGCAAAAATCAAACTGTCAGAGGGATTGACCTAACTGTTTTATCGACTTATCGATGTTACGGAATAATATCGCATTAGGTATCCATAATCAACTTAAAAGATTATTCTGTAACATTTGACCTCTTTGATAAGCAACTTGCATCTCCATATTAAAGTAAATCATGTCAGCGTCACATATGTCATTTATGTCACTTGAGTTTTCATGAGTGATTTCCGTGCCAAAATGGTTAATCCTAAAAGAAAAACAATAAAAAAATGGATATAGAAAATAAAGATTAAGATTTCTTTTATATAGAAAATTAAAAAAAACTATTATCTGTTTTATTCTTTACTATTATACTAAAATACAGTGGCGGTCAGCTAATTAGGGACACCGTTAATTTGTTTGTATGTATATCCAAAAGCCTGAGTTCATTACTTTAACTTTGTTTCGTTAAGTGACAAATATTTATCGATAAGTCGATAAAACAGTTAGGTCAATCCCTCTGACAGTTTGATTTTTGCTATGAAGAATTCCGCTCTTTGGTTATCATATTGAATGTTTTTATCTGCTTCTACTTCTTTAAGTAATATAAATTAAAATATCATAAGTAAGTTTGTAGAATGCTCGTTTGTTCAGTCTTACTAACTAAACCCATGATGCCACGGTGTTGTAATATTATTCGTAATCAATTATCAAAGTAACTAATTTATTGTGCTGTCGGCTCAAATTATCCACAGCATTTTTGTCGGTTGTTATGTTTTATTATGCGTTATAAATAATTTAAAAATTAAATGATAGCTTGTATAAAAGTTTTCGTTAAAGGGTATGGATGTATAATGTGGGCTGTGTGCTGATGTGATATTTTATAAACAGGTTCTAGTACAAACTTATTGTTTTATTTTTGCCTCAACTAAAACCTTTGAAGCCCTATCCCGATCTTGAGTGACTAGGACTAGCCCATTTCAAGCTGCCTCGACTGTGTAGGTACCTATTTCCCATCAACAACCCTCCAAAAGTCCATTCCCGATTGTAGGAACACTCTCTGCCGATAAGAAGAATAAATACATTTATTCACTACACAGAAGACGCACAAATAGACAAATGAAAGATAACAAACAATGGGACAGAAACAGCCGGAGTGTGTCCTCGCGGGAGCGAATCGGACACTGGCTCAGCATTATACTGAGGCGTCAGACACCTACAGCGCTGATTTTCAGCCGTTTTGGTGACTCACGGAACGCTGTACAAAACCATACTATACTATACCACGTAACGACGATATCGTTTTTCCCCTCCCTTTAACCTAGTTCGATTTTTTCAATATTTGACTATGTTGTAGATATTATGAAAAGCTAAGTCTAGTCTATTTCTTGGACAGAAATGAAAATAAAAATCGGAAACGTACAAACCTAGATTTTCAAACTATAACTTCAAATATCTTGAAAATCGGACTTGATTTACACCTAAAAATGCACCTTCTTAGTAAAAACAGTAGTTTTTTCCTAAAGGTACTAGACGCTTTATGGGCGTTTCCACTAAAACGTGTACCCCAATTAACCCTTAAATGCATAGCGTTTCGAAAATCAAACGCGTCTTTGTTCATATCCAAATTTGAATTTTCAGAAAGCTACAAATCTAACTGCATAAATTCTAAGTTTAAAATTTACTTAAAATGTATGTTTGAAATTGAACTTTAAAATATACGATGTATATCTACATCATTAAATCATTATGCATTTAAGGGTTAAGGACTAAAATTAAAGAACTAACTTCGTCAGTTTTGTGACGAACATTAGCCATACATTTACGGCCGCAATGTATGGTTAATTTTCGTCACAAAACTGACAAAGTTAGTTCTTTAATTTTAATGAAAAACGCCCTTACACATTTATTTTCCTATCTCACATCAAAAAAGGAGCAGTTAAAGGTTATGATATGAAAGTCTTAACTAAATAAATAATAACCGACTATCCATAGTTAGTAAAGTTATAAAAGAGGAAAGAATGAAACAAAAAGGCTTTTTGGCAAAATATATTTCATAGAAACATACTTTTACTCAAGTTACGCTTAAACCATACTTGGAATAACGACCGCGTGCACTGCTCCTGAAATAAATGAAAAATGAAAATTAACATGATTTTTTCATGAAATAAACTCTTAAATGACTTCGAGCAATAACAATTGGGCTAGTGTTCTTGTTTCTCATGGATTAAAAGGAAAAATAACTGCTTGATTATGCTTTATTGCAAAAAATATGTATTGAAATAATTACAAAGAGTCATAATTCTATCTTGATCAAAATTCCGAATTTTCATAATTCACGTGCGTTTTGATAGTTTCATGATATCGTAAAATTTATCTGTAAAATGTAAAATGAAAATGTTGAAAAAAGAATATCTAAATTTTATGGTGTTCCCGTATAATTAATTATATTGGTCTATTTCCATAATTGAGGTACACGCCAAAAAAAATTGCTATGCTATGCAAATTACAGCTTAATTAATTGACGACTTTCAGATGTCAGTCAGCCGACTGGCGTTTTAAAAGGTCAAAGGAGGTTGATGGATCATCATCATCCCAAATGTAATTTACTGCCTACATATAGGTTAAGTACAGTCATCATCAAATGTATAAGGAACTCCATTTTTCTCATTCTCTTTTTATTTGAGGCAAACAAGCAAACTGACCTTAATGACCTAATTCTATTATTTAAGAATAGTGTATAGATATTTTTCATCCCTTTTACGCTTCAATATATTGAGGTGGTAATTGTACAGTTTAGGTAAAAAAAAGGGTTAATCACTTTTCAACTCTTATTTCAACACTGTTAAGGTCCAAAAGTGACGAACCTTTTTATACCCTGACTATACACGTAATCCATCCCTAACAAAAAATAACCCCTTTTCTCCAACAATAAGAAAAAAAACTCACCTGAAAAATGCATTTAGTCAAAGAGACCGAAGCCCATGTCCTCATCTTCTGATTCAGACTCCTCCTTCTTGGCCTCCTTGGTTTCTGTAAGAGACAACACGAGTGTTAGAGCGGGAGACGTGACATGTGATGGGGGACAGAAGTAAAATTACATCAGATATGAGATTAACATCAATATTCTTCAGTCGAAAGATGGTGTAAGTTTGAAATCATCATTAAATAAGCAAGCTTTGTGTAAACATTACTTGAAAAGGAATGCAGTTAGTTCAGTATTGGAACTACAGGGATGAAATTATTAATAAACAATAAAGTTACAAGAAGAATAATCTGCATAACATTGTTCCTTATGCTTAAGCTTAACAATGGGGGTCCATATTGTTTGGAAATCTTCAGGATTTATCTAATTTCCAAGAGCCAACAGTGACACTGCCTACAAAGCCAGCGGTGCCGGTTCAAATCCCAGTAAAGGCTGTTATTTTTGTCAGTCTTGGATGTTGTCCATGTATTTAACCCTTTGAACGCCAAGAACCACTAGTGGTTGTGTACAATACTGTCGTGCCTACGACGCCATCGACCCATATAGTGGTCACAAATACAGTGCAAAATAGACCGGAGTATTTGTGACGTAAGGTTGACATTAGCTGTGGTTTTAGCTGTCATTGGCATGTGAGGACGACGTTTGTTTCAAATCAAAGGCGTTAAAAAGGTTAAGTAATTATTTCTCTATATAAATAAGTTTATCGTTGTGAACTAGGTAAATTTGTGAGATATGTCCCCTAATATTTATTGTTCATTTTGATAAAAGTCCACAGCTGGACACGGGCCTCCCCAAAGGTTTGTCACAAGGACCAATTCTGCTACACATGAAAAAAAAAAAAAGCAGAGTGCTGTTTATGATTTAAAAAAATCCCACCATTGCAGATCTTCAAGTCTTTAGTCAAATCAGGTCATCTATCAATGACTTACCCTTCTTCTCCTCAGCGGCGGCAGCAGCGGGGGCGGCGCCGGCGGCAGCAGCCGGGGCGGCCGCTCCCGAGGGCATCGAGGACAGCTTCTCGCGGCCTATGGAGAATAATTCCATGTTATAGTTTGTGCATGGGGCAGTTATACAGAGTCTGTGGGTGGGTAAGGCATCAGAGAAGTTGTGAACAGCAATGTTGTTCAGACGAAAGATGGTAATGGTTGAAATTCATCATTTAGGTTTGTCAGAGTACAGCTTTTATTAGCATTATTATATGAAGTTTTATTGAGATGCAAAAGTAATAAAGTATTTAGTAATAAGCAACACTGCAGATTTTCTAAGGCAGACATGGGTAAGAACCAAAAAGTTGTCCACGCTAACTCAATCAATTGAATTTTCTATGAAACTTTTCCATTGTGACACAAAAATTAACCATACCAATTGTAGGGATATTCACGCAAAAAAGGCGCATATTAAGTCGTCGAGTTGCGGAAATTAGCCCGCTACAACCTATAACCTATAACCTATATAGGGATACTTTTCATTGCACAACAGAACTTTTTTAGTGTATTTTGTATGTATGGTTAACTGCGCTTAACTGTTGATCTGCAGGATCTCTCTTTTTTTTTAGCTAGCATTAATTAAATGTCTAACATATCCCTGAAAAATAGAATAGAACTTATTGTTCTTCCAGTAACAAAGTACCTACAATGTATAGTTTAAAATTAAGTAAACTGATTGAACTTTACTTGCAGGGGGAAAAATTACCAAATTAGAACAAAAAAAATGGAGCATGGATCTGTGGCTAACCATTGTATGCAAAACTTGGGGATAGTAATGATAAATGTATACAAAATCCTCAGGGTTTTCAACCAAAATCCTAAAAGTTAAGTCCTGAAGTGTGGCAATTGTTAAAAACGGGGCAAGTGAGAGTCAGATTCGCGCACGAAGGGTTTGCAAGTTTGAAGTGAATAAACAACTAAATATTCTGCATACATTTTAAGCATCTACCTGTTGCCATCATTAATATCGAGCAAAAAGGCCTATAATATTTATTTTATTCTGTTTTTAGTATTTTTGTTATAGCAGCAACCAAAATACATCATCTTGTGAAAATTTCAACTGTAGCTTACATGGTTCATGAGATACTACAGACAGATAGATGGACGGACAGACAGTGGAATCTTAGTAATAAGGTCCCATTTCTACTCTTTGGGTACGAAACCCTAAAAACATAGCTCTGTTCACTCACCAGCCGCGATCAGCTCCTCAAGGCTCTTCCCGTTGAGCTCAGCGATGACCTTCTTCAGCTTTTCAGAATCAGCCTCGATACCGACAGAGCTCAGGATCTTCTCCAGGTCGGAGGCGGCTGGGGACGCCTTCCCTCCCAGCTCAGCGAGCAAATACGCGGCCACGTAACGCATTCTGAAAGTTGCAATGGTAAAATGATGAATAGGGTTAAAGGATCAGAGGAATTACAACAAATTTTTACTCCATAGTGTAATTAAAGAAATTCTAAGCTATGTTAGTACACTTTTCAATAGCAAAAAGCGGTTCCACCGCGCGTAAAATCCTTTAAGAGGTTAAATACTTAACATACATAATAAATACCGTATGGTGACGCAGACACAAAATATAGAGATGTTCAATTAACAAATCGAGTTACGCTTACAAAGCTTTGTTCATTTTGGCTAGACATCATATTAACGAGTAAGTAACAGATATTCGCGCAACAAATTACAATGTTACACAGCCTCTAAGGTTATGTTGGGCTTTTAATTTGATAAATAGTACAAAGCAACACAATACCGTTAATGATAAAATGAGTAATGTTTTGTGTCCTAGCCTAGCACTAAATTAATCATGGAATTGGTAACAAAAATATGAAACAATCGCGACCAAGTCGGGGAGTCGGTTGCCGCGCACATGAAATATCCATGTTCATCCTGCACTATTCCAACAAATTCACACTAAAAACTAAATCCACTAGTAAATGAACGTCAATTATTTCAGTTTTTAACACTATTTCGAATAAAACACTTACTTTTAAGTCGTTGAGACACGAAACGTGTTAAGCCGTTTTGGTAAACGTTCTTCTTGAACGAAATGTCAAGAGGAAAGAAAGCTGAAATGACAGCTAGCGTTTGGTTTTGTTATGCCGGTTTGACATAAGATGTATTTTTTCGTTCATCAGTAGAATTAATAAAATATAAAATTACAAGTATCTGTTACTCAAACAGTCCTGCCTGCCTATGCCGTTTGGTTTAACTTTACAGTTTTCGGGCAAAAAAACGATCAGAATTTTACCGCAGTGCGTACTAGGCTAGGCCTAAAGAAAATCTTTGAAAAGGCAACAACTTTTTTTTATACGTTCTCTTTGCAAAATATTTCTAGATAAGCAATCAAAAACCATACAACAATACTAAATACTTGCCACTTGGCGAACACCTTTTAAAAGGAAAAATACACTATGCTATTGTAATGCTAGTTAAGGTACCTAAGTGTACAGAGGTCCTACTTCGAAAATCAAGGTCGAAGATATAGTTGTACCAGAATCTCATGGCTAATAGGGAAATTAAAAAATGTAGAGGGCAATACTGGGGAAATTGGACTAAACGGTATTGATACTGTGTAATTTTTAATCGGCTTAAAAAAACGAGAAAGTTTAAGATTCGACGAATTTGTATTTTTTTATGTTTTTAGGATTTTTAACATAAAATATATGACACTAGAGGTCTATTAAGTACATTAACCTTCCAGTATAGGATAATAATTATTGCTCACAAATACAATAATAAACACACCATTCTTACTCGCCAAATTTATATACTTATAATGAGTATAAGAAATAACTTGAAATCTCATCTAGAACTAGGAAATGATTCCAAAAATTCTACTGTCATTTCTTGTTCTTCATCTGCTGAGGGCGATGAAGAGAGGAGTATTTATAATAAACCACTCTTCTAACATTTTCTCTACATGTTGAGAACGCTTCTTCTGTCAATAATTTAATATCGCTGGCAAGTCTGTTTACATTCTTCTCTGCAACTTTTTGTTTCATTATACCCCAAATCATTTCTATGGAATATAATGTACAATGATAAGGTGGGAGCCTTAAAACTTCGTGGCCATGTGATTTCAATAATTCATTAATTTCATATAATGGTAGACTGGTTTTGTTTCACGGCTTCAAGTAGTTGACATTTACGCCAACGACCATCATAGTGCCCTCGGTTATAATTCGACGTATAGTAGTGCTGGGAACACCTGTAATAAGTAGCATTTATGTAAGACAAAATATACCTAAACCTAAAAGTATCAAAACAGTTCGCTTCAACTTACCAGTCAACTCCACGATACGCTTTAAAATCGAAGATTGTGTTTGATTTACACCTCCTTCTTCGCGTACTGTATTACACACATTGTATACAATACAATATTCCTAGCTTGAGATCTAAGCGGTTTTCTCGACATTTTCACCAGATAACAATCGTTGAAGGTGAATTTCAAAATGTATGCAACGGTAAACAAACAATTTGACACGGCTGCCAGTTGACAGTTGCCATATGAAAATCAATGTTTTTTTACTTTTAAAAATGCCATCAGATTCTGGTAGACTTATACATTTGCTCCATCCCTTTCTGTCGATTTCGTCTGAAGTGACGGGGACTTGACTGACACCCGAAGTTTCGAGTTTGTGGTTCGTGGTATGTCCATGTCACGAAAAAACATTACTTAATTTCATGTTTTATATCATGAGCTTTTTATTGGTATCTTACATGATTGATAGGAATCATTACGAATCAGTGGAGTTTTTAAACCTATTTGCCCGTTTTTTTCATTTTTTGTCCCAGTGTTTGCTTTTCACATTGTATGGAACATAACTTTATGTGATTACTTAAAAAAACGGTCAAATAGGTTTAAAACGCTGATTCGTAATGATTCTAATCATGTAAGATACAACTGAAAAACTTATAAAATAAAACGTGAAATTAATGTTTTTTTCGTGACATGGACATAAGGGAACATTACAGAAATTAAGATTAAAATGATCAATATCTCCGAAACTAGTCAAAATCACCAATCATAAAAATTTAATCTGCTCTATCAGCCCTAAGTGGGTTTCTGGGATACTCCGTATATCTTAAGTCTGTGTAATGAAAGCTGAACCCGCACAAAAGCGGCCAATTTAAAAAATCTTCATATGGTATTACCGATCAAATTGGAATAAACGATTTTGATACTTTTCTTATTTTGTTTATTTTTATGGGGACTAAGGGAGAGAAAACGCGAACTTTTTTTCACAAACTTATTATTAATAAACTATATTAATAAACGTGCCCGTACTAATAAACTATACTCATATCTACTAATACCGCTGTCAAGAGTCCGTTTGTCCATATTAAGACAATAGACAACGGTATCATATTATTATTTAAGTACTTACAGTTTATTAATAGAAGCCCAAGAGGCTTACTAATACAGTCATATACAGGGTGACACCTAAGACGTAATACAAAATGTTATTTTCTGGATCTTCTCATGAGTACGATCAACTTTTACTATGGGACTAATATCGAAATCGGTAGAAAAAAATTGAATCTCCCATACTAAAAGCAATCAGCTGGTTTCACAATTTGTATGGAGACGTCGATTTTATGTTTACGTTTTCGAAGTTGGTCCCATATTAATAGTTGATCGTAATCATGAGTAGATTCGGAAAATAACATTTTGTATTACGTCTTACGTGTCACCTAGTAGTCAGCATCAAATAGATAGTGACACCCAAAGTCGGCAAATAGTTTGGTACACAATATTATTCCATCATAAAGATGTGTACCGAACTATTTGGCGACTTTGGGTGTCACTATCTATTGTATGTATCTCAAGGTTACCTTAATGTTTGTTTAAAATTTAAAATTACAAAAAACATGCTCATGTTGTATATCCCAGCATTATTTATTTCAGTCAACGATGGTCTACCAAGCACTGAATTCGAATCTCGGCTACATAGTCCAATTCACTCGTCATTCGTGAGAGCCTAATTATATAACCAAATCAATCCGAAAATTATTGATCAAACAATAATTTTGTCTAAGCATTGATTCACTCGAAATTTTGCTTACTGTGACGTGCCGCAAGTGTCGCAACACTACTTTTTATTGCTGGATAATTGATGAAAACGCCTTTGACCTGTCAAAAAAAGCATCCCATCCATTGAAATGCTAACGCTCACAGATTATAGGGTATGCTAACGCTACGCTAGGTTGGTAGGTGACGCTGACTTTACAATTTATATCACAGATTTATATTTTCTGACATAGTGTTCTTGTGTTGAATTAAGTTAAGTTTAGTTCAATGGAGGTGTAGTTCATACGTTTATTCCTTACAAACTGCAAAGGTCCTAGTCAGGACGGGAACGCGTAAGTACCCATTTAAACATCGGGTCAAATTTCACGTTAATTACTGTAGTAACTCGGTGAATGTTACCTACCGCACCAACCACACTCTGTTACTTATCAGCTTGCGTGAAATCTGACGCGGCTGAAACCATCATGGTCTTGAAGAAGCGCTGGAGCAGTTGTGTGAAAGTTGTTAGGCAGTTTTACAATAGACCGGCCTCTGGTAGTTGTCTGGTACATCCAGAGACCGTCTCTCGTAACTCTGCTGCCCTCAGCACTCGGCGACGGGGTCTTCGGCCGCGAAGGTGTACACATAACGATGGGTAGAACACAACTGTTCTCCACATTGGGGTTTTACTGCCATCGTTATTTGTGGACTGTCTGAACTGCTTGTCGTGTAGATTATGTTCATTCTAATGTTGCTGTGAAGATTTCCGCTGAACGGGTGAAAAATCTATAAGTGTTGCATGATTAATGATCAGAGATTGGAATAGGTAGAGCTAATTTGCCTAAACTTGAGGCATATTCATTCATGCGTGAGTGAAATGGGAATACATTATTGAATGAAGGTGCATCAAGTTTAGGCAAATTAGCTCTACCTATTCCGATCACTGTTAATGATATTGAACCAACCCTTGTTTTTTAAACTAAGTGGTTAAGTAATTAATAATAGTGTGCGTTGCTTATAAGGTCTTTAAATAGTACACATTCCAAAGTTACATTTATGAAGTAAATTAAAGGTTTTTCACTTTCTGTGATGCTATGTAATTATTTTACAATATTGAGGATGATTTATTTATGCTCTATAAAAACAGGTTTACAGTAAACACCAAATCGAATCACTTATTAACATACATTATTAAAACAAAAAAAATATGCGTCAATGGCAAACTATCATTAAATACATAAGTACATGGGCCCTAAATGAGAGGCCAATTGTGAAAGCGCAATTCACTACCGCTATAATATCTTTCACTGCTTTCTGGCCTGTGAAAGATGTCATTTGGTAAATTTTTTGATGCTGCTAATTTTTATTAATCCCGATATGGTTTATTAACGAAATGTAATTTTCGATTTGTACTCTATTATAAGTAGACCCTGTTATCTCGTCGCATAAATATTGTTTTTCAGTAGAGCGTGAATGATTTTTTTATCGACCTTCTTGATATCGATGTTTATATTATTTATATTATTGTGTAAAATTTATGGTAATTATTGTAGAGAATATAAGATTAATCCTAACTAATGTACACTCTAGACTTTTATTGGTTGTGTCTCTCGTAAAACTAAAAGTAAAGTATGAAAAGTCCAAAAATGATTTTGAGATTTCAGGGTTAACCGCATAGTGAAAGTTGTTCAGTATGGCCTACTTATTCACCCCGTTCAGGCTTTTCAGTGGGTCAGAAACTCATAAGTAGTACCTAGTGACACCTCTTTGAAATTATCAGTGACATACACTATCGACATTTAGATAGTCGATAAAAAAAGCATTCACGCTCTAGTGAAAAGTAATGTCAGTGCGACAAGATAATGGGGTCTAATTATAAGTTTATTCACTTCATTTAATTTACTACAATATTCTATGCAATATAATATACTAGCATTCCACCCTCGCTTTGCTTCGGTTTTTGTCAGTTTTCTAGAAAACCTGTACATAAAACAGAATTTATTATACATAAAAATATCTAATATAAGAATCACTATCTATTAAAAAAAAACCATCGAAATTTGTTGCATAGTTTTAAAGATCTAACCATACATAGGGACAGCGGGAAGAGACTTTGTTTTATACTATGTAGTGATAAAACGTCTAAAATCAATGATCGTCATCATCAGGGATCGAAAATTCGGATCGATATTTACCTAAAGTTGGCAAAATCCCGGAAAATGTTAAGCGAATATGGCGTCGGCTTCTTGAAATTATTATTTTAATAATATAATTTCCGAGATTCTGGGATTATACAAAACGTTTATGTTAATTATTTTACATTTAGGATAAAAAGTTCCGTCAATTTCCTCCTCAGACTTCGTTAGGTTAGGTTAGATGAGTGACCTGTAAATTAAATAACATTTTTGGTAAATCTATATTTAAAAAATAACTTCATATAGTGAATGTAAATATCTAATTATGGATTTATGATGGCGTAATTTATTTATTCCGAAATCCCGGGAATTTTATTAATAAATGAATATTCAGTCCGCCTCCATACAACTGAACAACAACGCCGCCGCCAAAGATTAGGTAAATATCAATCGGAATTTCCGATCCCTGGTCATCATAAAGTAATAAATAATAAATACTTATAGATTGTTCCTTCAAATATATTGGTGTTTTTGTGTGGTAAAATAAAATGCAAAGAAATTAAATGATTAAAATTGCATTGGCGAATTTATTTGGTTGAAATAAGAGGTGGTTGTCAAACACTATTAACGTTTCGCCTACAGAAAGTCAAAGCAGTTTAATTATTTTGATTTTAGTTCCATGAAATATGTCCGTAGTTTTCAATCACAAGGCTTCATAAATCATAAATCATAAATCATAAATCATTTATTGTGAGATTGTGGTGTTAACAAAAGTTCTTATAATAGATAAAATTGTGGAAGCTCAGCACAATCAGCCGTTTCAGGCGTACAATACTATACCTACATCATATTTATACACTGTCAAATTTTAACGAACCTAATTAATATTAACAATATAATTTACCAAGCTTTATACATTACGTCACGTTCGGTCTTATTTTATTATACATGTCACATGTCAGAATCACCCATTTAAAACTAAATAAAGTCATTTTTATTGGTTTCCATTTTGTGAAAAAAATCATTAATGGTATAAAAACATTGGTCAAGTAAAAATTTTTGTAAATTATAATAAAATTTATTATTGGGGAGTCCTGTCCATGAACTAGGTAGCACGTTGTATATTTTAATTGCCATAAAGTAACAATTAACTTTTTGTAAATGTAGTCGGCTATAAGATTTCACTAGTGCCTTATGTCTATTTGTGCGTTTGTCTTTGTTACATTGCTTTTCAAATAGTTCAAAATTATTTCTAATGAATTTGCACATTTCTAAAATATAAAGACTCGGGACCGTCAAGATCTTGTATTTCCTAAACAATGGCCTGCATGATTCCGACCATTTTAATCCACCTATCGCTCTTACGCATTTTTTTTGGGATACAAACACTCGCTGGATATTTGTAGCATTGCCCCAAATTATTATTCCGTAACGCAATGCAGAACAAACATAGCTATGATATACTAGTAGTGCAGTATCCTCGGAAGTCATGCTCTTAATTCTTTTAATACCAAAAATATATCTATTAATTTTTGATGCAACTGCGTCTACTTGTTGCTTCCAATTCAAATATTCATCGACCACTATACCTAAGAATTTAGTTTGTGGAACTTGTTCTATCCGCTCGTCACCAATTTTTACATTCAATGCAATTTCCTGGCTATTTCGAGTCTTGAAATGAATTAATTTGGTTTTAGAAGGATTCATACAAAGTCCATTGTCATCTAACCAAGTAGATATATCAGCCAACGTTGTCTCTACGTTTTCATTTAGCTCCTCAAAACTTTTCCCTCTTATAATAACAGTTGTGTCGTCCGCAAATAGCAAGCATCGATGTCTAATGTAGGCTGGCAAATCATTAGCATACAGTAAAAATAAAAGAGGTCCTAAAATACTTCCTTGCGGTACACCACTTAAATTAACGCGTGGCGTAGAGTCCACATACTCCACTGTATTGTTTTTCTCATTAGTTCTTTTAATTCTGGTTAACTGTTTACGATCTGATAAATAATTATCTAGCCATCTATGAGCTGGTCCTCTAATACCATACTTTTCTAGTTTCGACAAAAGAATAGAACGATTCACAAAATCGAACGCCTTGCTTAGGTCCAGAAATAAACCTGCAACCAGGTTCTTTGCCTCTAATGCACTAAGCACGTTTCTAACCAATTCTAACGCCGCGTGCGTGGTTGATTTGCCTTTTCGGAACCCATTTTGCTCTTTGCAGAGTATATTATTTTTGTTTAAAAACTTTAAAACCCGATCAAACATAACCCTTTCAAACACTTTTGATAGGACCGGTAGTAGCGCCACAGGTCTAAAATTGCTCATGTCACTCCTTTCACCTTTTTTAAACAGAGGCTTGATAATCGCGAACTTTAGGATCTTTGGAAAATGTCCTTGTTCTAACGACAAATTGATTACATGAGCTAATGGAACCACTATGTGTTTTAAAATGGATTTAAGTACTTTAAGGTTTATTTCATCATGTCCTGCTGAATTTGTGTTTCTCAGAGATTTAATTATCTTGTCGATCTCGTAAGGATCTGTAGGCTCAAGAAAAATTGTGTTATTTTGCCTAACTATAGGACACCCAAGCGTTTGCCTTAAATTAGAATTTTGAGTTATATCGATGAAAAAATTATTAAAGGAGTCTGCAATTTCCTCTGGATCAGTTATTGTTATTTGATTTTGTTCTATTGTTTTAATCTCTAATGCGTTGCTTTGATATCCTGTGTTTTTTTTTATTATGTCCCAAGTTGTTTTACCTTTGTTTTTCGATGTAAGCAGCTGGCTTCTAAAATGTATTTTTTTAGCGTTACTGAAACAGGACTTTAGATGTCTAGAGTATGTTTTAAAATGAATCTTGAACTTGTAAGATTTATGTTTGTAATATTGATATCGTAATTTAGACTTAGTTTTTGAACTTTTCCTCAATCCTGTTGTAACCCATGGAAGTTTATTTGGCTTCATGGATAATTTAATTTTAATTATCGGAAAACATAACTTAAAAAATAATGATATCGAGTCATGTAATAATTTGAATGATTCCTCTGTATCATTTGACGTAATGACATCGGAGAAGCTCAAGCTACCTATATATTGTTGGAATTTCATCATGTTATCCTGACTGAAATCCCTTTTATAACTGAATCTAAATTCTGAGCTTTCATATTTATGGTTAAGAGTAAGTTGAATGGTTTGAGCCGTGTTGTGGTCAGATAAACCTACATTGTGAGTCTGCCCTATGACCTCATTTATATTACTTAAAATGTTATCGATACATGTTTTCTGACGTGTAGGCTGTACAATATGAGGTTTAATGTTATGATTCGAGAGTAAATCCCTCATTTGTATCGTGTCTTTACTGGTTCCCAAAAAATCAATATTGAAGTCCCCCGCTATTATAATTTTCCCATTGTAACAATTCAAACTTCCTCGGTCAGGATCCAAATAAATTGTACTTAAGTTAATTGCCAATAAATATTTTCATTTTCAGTTTTTCATCATTTCGCTCCTTTAGGATTATAGTACATTGTGCATCAAGGGCGGTAAGAAGAGGATTGCTAACGAGAGACTATTAGAAGCCCGACGCTGAAGGCGGAGGGCTTTTAATGACTCGAGTTTGCAATCTCCTTACTGCCCATGATACACACAATGATTTTCATCACATTAGCGAGGAAATAAAAAACAAATAGAACAATCAAACAAAATTAAACGAACTCAATTCGCTAAGCTAAAAGAGTTTGACAACTTTTTTTTAGTCTTCCACAGATAATGCTTAGAATTGCTTTTTTTTAAACTTGACAAATACAGGCCATTCTGCCAGATTGTACAAATTTTCAAAATGAAATTTAATAAAATAATTGCGAATGTCTCTGAAATAATGGTAAAATAGAAATATAATGCAGACAAATGCGCCGTATAAGTTTCATTAAACAGTAAAATTGGTTTGTAGCCAAGTTTTGAATATAGGAAATAAACCTTGGCTGATTTTACACCTCCTTGGTCTGAAATGATGTACAAGTGGATTCTACAATTTAAAACTAAACTCATAACTCCCTAGGGAGTTATGAAAATCTATAACTCCCGCGGGAGCTAAGTCGGCTATAACTGCCCTAAACGCCTGCGTGTTATAAAACCCTTTCCGAGCAAGTGTGATGAAATAGTTATTTATAGAGTAATGGAAATGAGTATTACTCCACCGACAAGAGCGAGGCTCTTAAATTAAGAGAGAGAGGATTATAGTGACCTAATTCAAAATTTTCAGCGTTCGACTTCGAGTCATAAATTTATTACTGTAGAGACCTAACTCGAAATGCAAAATTTACTAATTAGGTCACTATAATTCTAAAGATGCGATTTATTTAAAAAAAAATGTGTAAAATAATAATTATGGTTTTTTAAAACAAATTTGCTTTAAGTAAGTAAAAACATATTTTTTAAGGTTTGTGGTCCGCTCAATTGGTTGTGAGAATATTCGTGTAAAATTATAAAATGTAAAATTTCAATCTGTCACAGGCACAATAAGATGTGAAAACTTCC
Organism: Acleris laterana; assembly: GCA_963966035.1. Classification (NCBI taxonomy): domain Eukaryota; kingdom Metazoa; phylum Arthropoda; class Insecta; order Lepidoptera; family Tortricidae; genus Acleris; species Acleris laterana. The sequence continues at coordinate 989,726 of OZ014457.1, forward strand.
GTCTTGTGGTATCGCAACTTATTTGGTATTATTAATTATGTGATATTGCAATATTTGCAGTATCTACTAAAATAAAAAAAACAGGAGGGATGAAAATGATGTCATTTTTCGCATCTAAGGTCAAAAAAGTTGCTAGACGTCTAGCTGAGGTTGTTCTTTTACTGATCTCAAACAAGCAGTTACAAAAAAAAACAAATTTATAGCTATGATCAATTGATAAAAATAGTTTATTCTTCCAGGAGACTGAGGACAGGATAATGAGATTATTTAAAAATAATAGCCAATAACTATGTCAATGCAACATTTAATATTAAAATTATGCAATTCTGTACTCTAATGTAACCAATTTACGACCTATGAATGCAAAAATGTAGGTACATAAAAAACAATGGATTTTAAATAAATACGTGCCAGGATACTGTTAAGCTGACTGGCCTCAGCCCAACCTCACTCACACAACTCGCCGCGCCGTGCCGTAGCGACCAAGCCAACCGTGAGCCGAGACGGACGCGAGTGGTTGTAAGCTAACTTCACTTCAATCTTTCACTCAGACCGAACAGGAACACGCCAGACGCAGTAATTCAAACTGATTTTAACGTGTTTTGATGTAGCAGGAGACTAAGGAAAAACCGAGAGACAAAATATACAGAATAAGTTTCGCATTTAAGGTAAAATTAGAAAAACACATGAAAGCTATATATATATGTTATATAATTCTATTTTAGTGCAAATATTACGTATATACTCAAAATAAAGTTATGAAGCAGCCCTTAAGCTTTCATTTCGTCGTGAGAGACATGCCAGGATACTGAGAACTGGCAAAATATATTTTTTAAAGATATATACTAGTATAGGGGTGAGCTAATTTTTAGTGTCATACTAGAAAACATCAAGTTGTACAGTTTCGATCGTAAACCAATGTTATTTGCCTACAAAATAAAAAAAATACAAAATTAGGTGAGCCGCGGAAAATTCCCTTGCGTGTAGAACCACCCAATACAGTTTGGTTTGTAAAAAAATATAGTTTAATGTGCACTAAGTTTGGTTCAATATCATAAAATTAAGTTGTATTTGTTGATAAGTTAGATTGCATTTTAATTAAATGAAAATGTGTATTATTAGTCAATTTTGTGAACTATTTTACTCTTATGAATTTTTATTTATCTTTTTTGAATTCCTTTAAATATTTTGTATTTGACCTGATAATGGTTACCTATCATAAGATCATAAGGTTGAATTTCGTTACCAATTGTTTTGTTTGTCTGAATTTTAATAAGGCAGAATTTTCTTTTTGTCTGAAACCGAACTTGGAAGCCTTTTGGCCAATTTTTTTTTGGTCAAATGTATCATTTCCCAAAAAGTATTTTGTATTATTTTTGTTTCATTTCCGGGATATTGAAGCCGCTACGTCTATAAGGTTAGGTTATACTTGTCACTACAAAAAAATAAAGCAACTACGACGGGAAACAACTTTTTGCGAAATGAATTTTTTGAGAAATAATACATTTGACCAAAAATATTTTGACAAACGAAATAGACCTGTTAAACTTTCCTGGCTTGTTACAATAAACTTGCCTAACCTGCATGTTCTATAAACATTTTGAAAAGTTAATGGATTTAGAAAAAAAGAAACTGCAGACAAATGAAACTTTTGGGGAAAAGACACTTCGGACTTGCGATAGGATACCCTTGTTAACCTTTTTAATGGTAATTTTAAGCAAACTCCTTCTTTACTGTGTTTGAGTTTTGTGAAAGGCTATTTTTAATTCAATAATGTCTTTGATTTATCTCAGTAAGTATTACTGATAGTATAAAAAAATATTAGGCTTTCTAATCTAATTAGATCTTCAAGCATTAATTAAAAACAGGAATATGGTACATTTCCATGTGTAGGGTATTAACAGGGAGTTAAGTGTAAATTATAACCTGCAAAAATTCACAAAATAAAGAAATAATGGTAAATGGGTTTTTAATAATATGTAAAAGTATGATTTAAAATATCTAAAACCTGCCAAGTGCGAGTAGGACTCACGCACGACGGGTTCCGTACCATTATCTATAAAAAATCACGTTTGTTGTATGGAATGCCCCCCTTAAATGTTTATTTTAATTGAATTTAACTTTAATTTGTAAAGTGAATATACAACTAAATATTCTGTGAAAATTTCAAGGGTCAACCTGTTGCCGTTATTAATATCATGCATAAAATGTAAAAAAAATACTTTTGTTGTATTGGAGTCGCCTTTAAATATTTTTTTTATTCGGTTTTTAGTATTTGTTGTAATAGCGGCAAGAGAAATACATCATCTAGCAAAATTTCAACTGTCTAGCTATCACGGTTCATGAGATACAGCCTGGTGATAGACAGACAGACAGCGGAGTCTTAGTAATAGGGTCCCGTTTTTACCCCTTGGGTACGAAACCCGAAAAACTAACTTACTTACTTGTAAATAAGTTAAGAGTCTATAAACTAAATTTAATTGTGTTACATTTTTGCTTTAACTATTTCAACAGACGGCTTCAAATAATATTTTTTGTAAGACTAAGTTATTTGTTTGATTTTGTTTGATGGCTTATTCAAATATTTACTGTATTTATTAAGAATCGATGATAATTTTTTTTCATTTATTTCTTTAAAGGAAAAATATATTATAATTCTGAACATGCAGTAATGGAAATTGTCTTGTTAATTTACTATTTTGCCGTGAATTTTAGTGCTCGAAAATGCTTTATTTTTTATTATTATTTGGAGAGCTAAGCTCAAATTCATGGCCCAATAAAACAACCTCTGTTTAGTTAGATTCAATCCAACGTCTGAAAGCCCTCTACTATTAAATTTTTGAACTATAAATAAATTGTCTAATTTTAGGTCAAAATTAATTAAAAATTATTAAATAGTATGTGTTAATTATTATATTCTGATTTTATAATAGGGAATATGCATGCATTTTTTAACCTCCTGAGGTTCCTTGTACTAATAGTAGTACAAAATACGGCCATTGGAATAAAGATCTAATGCCAAGGAATTAAATTGGAATTTCTTTTGTTTTTATGACTACTGATCAAATTATAAAATTGACTTTATTTCATTCATAATAGATTCATATTCCACTGACAAATTTCGTTGTATGGTGGGCCTTAGGAGGTATCGCGTTTCTCAATAAAATATGAAAATACCATAAAAGAGATCACCATAAGTGAAATTAAAATTAAAATCGGCAAAGAAATTCGGATGATACAAGCGTTTTAAACTGCTAATCAGACAAAGATCCGAAGTCATTGTAACAGGTCGGCCATTATAAACGCCACGTAAAATTCTGTTTTGCTAGAAAGAGATAGGAAAAAAACTTTGTTGGCTTATACCTTGGTTATTTTTATAGCTATTAAAAAAAACCTCCTGTTTGTTACACGAATCAGCTGTGAAAAAAATCATGAATATTCTCTATCCTGGGGATGCATTTGTTAATTTTAAAATTTATTTTCATACGAATGATCTGCTTTCACTGTCTAGTACTGGAATTTTATTTATATTTTTGTTTAATTTGTAGTTATTGATGTGGTATTAAGACTGCGCCGAGCGTACGCCGGATGTACAGTGGCGCCCTCCTTACTATTATTGTGTTTTCTATTAAATTAAAGTATTTTCTTGAAATTGGTCGGTAGGTTTTTGTACTACAAATGAAAATGCAACTTTCAGGGTATATCACATAGTTTAATAACAATTCACCTTCGAGTTATCAACTTAACGGAAAAAAGTGGCCACCTTTTACCGTTAAGCTGACTACTTAACAGGTAAATGTTATTAGAGTGTGTCACGTATCCCATAAATTGTGTTTTTACTTGCGCTACAAAAACGTATAGTCTGATTGCAAGGAAATCAATAAAAGTAATGAGGGCGCCACTGGACGCTCGACGTTTGCTCGGTGCAGTCTTAAGAGGATATCTTAGGACATGCGTCTTGGGATATTATGGTGACTTAACTATTTTACCAGACACTCAAAATGTAAAGTTTGTAAGCGTTTGTACAATTCCTTTTGTAGTTTTTTTATATTCTAGGGTCATGTGCCTCAACGGGGTATGTGCGACAAACCATATATTTTTTAAGAGATATTGGTGGTTAGACGGACTTGCCTCGTAGACGCACGTACCCCACCTTACCTTAATAAAAACAAATAATTAAAATCACTTACTGGCTGGGTCATATCCTCTGCTACTACGCAATTTAGAAGAATATGAGCTATCCTGTTAACAAGTAAATGGGGTCCCTTAACCCACTGACTCGTTACTTATTATACTATTAAGACTGCGCCGAGCAAACGCCGAGCGTCCCGTGGCGCCGTCATTACTATTATTGTGTTTTCTAATTAACTAAAGAATTTCCTTGGAATCAGACGAAATGTTTTTGTAGTGCAAGTAAAACACAATTTATGGGATACGTAACTAATTTTAATAACAATTACCCTTTGAGTAGTCAGCTTAACGGGAAAAGGTGGCCACTTTTTTCCGTTGGTGAATTGTTATTAAACTATATGATATAGGTATAAGTTGTGTTTTCATTTGTAGTCCAAAAAAAATTCGTCCAATTTCAAGAAAATACTTTAGTTTATTAGAAAACACAATAAAAGTAATCAGGGCGGCCACTGTACATCCGGCGTACGCTCGGCGCAGTTTTAAAACAAGCCACAATATCTAATTCACAAAGTTTTACTAAGTAGTCAGTGGGTTAACAATATGTATCTTATATCTTTATTACGGGGTTCACCAACAATTAAACAGACGTTTGAACGTAGTTCTCTCCGTTAAACCAAATAGTGGTATCTTAGACATAACTCTTGTAGCAAATACATTCTCATTACTAATGGGATAGGACTGAATCTGCATTGGCAATTGAATTTGAGATACCGCATATTGTCTTAAGAGGGCAGAAGCATCTGTTAACAGTTCAATAAACGATAAAAAAATAATTAAACGTCAGTTTTATTGTCAGTGAACTCCACATTAAGTGTGTTTAAGCTAACACCGTGTTTCTAGGTTAGAGAAATGGAAGATCCAGTCCCACCGAGTAAAAAGCAGAAAATGAACCATACTAGAGTAACACCAGAATATCCTGAGGAATTGGATGTGGATCCGGCAAACTTCCAGGGGTTTCATGTGGGTGATACGTTCGTCCGGCCCGAAGAGTTGGATAAGTTGAGGGAGTTCACTGTCTTGGATGAGGTGAAAAGCAATGATGAAGACAGCGAAGATGACGAGTCGGATGAAGATGATGGTACAGTCATTTGTTTTTTACAAACTTCTAATCAGTCAGTATCTCAGTATGGCGGTAATATGTTCTTAGAAATTAATAATTATTAAAGAAAACACTGGTAATTGGAACAAATAGTATTTTCCCAAAAAAACACACATCGTTTTGTTTCTGTGATGGTGAGTGTAAGTGGTACGAATTGTTTATGACTGGTATCTATCTATGTCACTAGCGACCCGCCCTCGCTTCGCTTCGGTTTATGTGAGTATGATATATAGCGTATGCATTACTCCCATAATGTCAAATTCTCTCTCCCAAAATGTCAAGTTCTCAGAATGTCAAATTCCCAGCAAGTACAATTCCCAAAACGTCAAATTCTTTGAATGTCAGACTCACAATATGTCAAGTTCTCAGAATGTCTATTTCCCAGCAAGTACAATTCCCAAAACGTCAAATTCTCAGAATGTCAATTTCCCAATATGTCAAGTTCTCAGAATGTCAATTTCCCAGCAGTACAATTCCCAAAACGTCAAGTTCTCAGAATGTCAATATCCCAACAAGTAAATTTCCCAAAACGTCAAATTCTCAGAAATTATATTTAAGTCCCCATTTGATAAATCTAACCAGATAGCGTGTCTATTTAAGTGGGTTGGATGGTTTTCAAAATAAAAGTAACAACCGAAGTGGTCAGTAAAATGCCCTTAATCGCTTCATCTCTTCATGATGTGAGAATTTGTCATATATAGGAATTGGACAATGTCGGCATTGGTCAATTTGGGAATCGGACAATGTGGGAATTGGACGATGTGGGAATCGGTCATATATAGGAATTGGACGATGTGGGAATTGGTCATATAAGAAATTGGTCAATTTGGGAATCGGACAATGTGGGAATTGGACGATGTGGGAATTGGTCATATAAGAAATTGGTCAATTTGGGAATTTGTCATAGAGGGATTGGACAATGTGGGAATTGGACAATGTAAGAATTGGTCGATTTGGGAACTGGACGACCTGTCAAACACGCTAGCGTATAGCCTTCCTCGATAAATGAGCTATCTAACACTGAAAGAATTTTTCAAATCGGACCAGTAGTTCCTGAGATTAGCGCGTTCAAGCAAACAAACAAACAAACTCTTCAGCTTTATAATATTAGTATAGATATATGACAAATTTAAAAAAAGAAATATAGAAATTCTGCTGTAGTGCAAGTGGTCAAATTGTGAAACCTCTGAATATTGTTCTTGAAACTAAACAGTTTAATTTTTTACATTATAAAGAGCGTAAACGAAATCTACAAAAAAAATGTTATTTTTTTATACAAATGTGAAACACTCTAATACACACCCACACACTTACACGTCATACTTATAACATCCCTCTTTTTTGCGTCGGGGGTTAAAAATACTATAATACACCCCATCGATTTCTTGGAGACTAGCATTCCTGTTTGCAGGCAAGTCGGAGGGGGTGCCCGAGGATGAGATCGAAAAGATGCTGGAGGAAGACCTTCCAGAAGACTTTAAGGGGGTGCCCAAGGTCAAAGAAAAACCCTACATCACCCGGCAGAAGACAGTATTGGAAGGTTTGTCTGTTTAGCGAGTCAAGTCTTTCAGATTTTTACTGTTGATCTGCTGGCCAGATAATAATATATTGACTACCACTGCAATCCTGTCTGATGCCACCGAAAGGTTAAATTCCATTTGCATGTGATGCATGGCACTAAGCAACTACGAGTGACTGACTGACTTTAGCAAGATATTTTAAGGGAATTGTGTCAAAATTTAAATTGAATTATCGTTCAATTTGCTGTTTTAAATCGATTATATTTCTGGCCACTAAGGAGTTCCTATGGCCACCTTTCATTTCCATCGTGTCAGCTCGACCTCGATGGCATCATATTGTAATTAGATTAGCAAAAGTGGAAACGTTTACACAGACAGCTAATGCCCAATATTATTCTTATGGTCCCTGTACACATTACTCCATCATGTTGTGCCAATGCGCTGAGCCAGCTAGTATAGCTAAAAATAATCAAAATATAAAGAGCGTGCTGTTTGGGGTAAAATTGGCAACACTGGTTGGTACAACTTTTCGCCCTACTATTGGTGCAGTTTTAAAACAGCGCCTATCATTGCTCAGCGCTAGGCCAACGTTTCCTGGGACCATTAGTTCTCATAAAGCTGCGTGTGTACTTGTTTGGAACCGGAGAGTACGGAGCGGACGGATTTGTTGCTGTATGAACATAGAAATACCCTCCGATTCTGACCCAGTGGACACGCGGCTTGAGGGTTAATTGTCTTATGACTAAATTCGCATTCCAGAGAAGGGTGTGAATCAGTTCGAAGTGTTACCTCTCGACTGGATGATGGTGCGGCACTACAGTGGCATGCCAGTGTACATGCACCGTGGCACGCGCGTCTGCACCCTCGCCAAGCCCTACTCGCTGGGCAAGGGCAACACCAGGGTGAGTGGGGTTGGGGAAACTGTGTGTAGTAAGTGGGGGTAGTAAGAAAGCCAGTGGGGTATAATGGGAAAATTAGAGTAGGCGGCAGGGTATTTGGAGAAATAGGCAGCCTCAATTGGTGTATAATGGAAATGTCGGTAGTAAGTAGAGTATTAAGTGAAAAAAGATAATCGGGTATAAGGAGTGAACAACTTTGAGGTCATGCCTGTACAGCGAATGATGATGCGATGCGACAGTGCAGCGGCATGCTGGCATATATGCACCGCGGCACTCGTCTGCTCGCTCGCCAAGCCCTACTTGCTGGGAAATGGCATCACCGGGGTAAGTAGGGTTCGGGGAATGTAGGTAGTCAGAAGAGTATCATGTGAAATTTAGGTAGTTCATATACTTTTAACCTACTGGGGGAAAGGGAAAAATGGGTAGTGAACTAGTGAGTGTAGTATAAAAAGGTGGGTAGTAAGCGTAGCGGTAGTCATCCAAAGCTAGATTTGTCTTTGATCTTTTTTAGCCCTGTCCAGTGTGTAAGTGCTTTTGACTATGAAAAAACTATATTGCAGCGTCACGACATCCCAATCAGCGCGATCCCCTGTCTCGCCTACCGTCGTGCTTTACAAGAAGAAGAAAAACAACAAGTGATAGACGCAAGGATCAGAGAACAGATAGAAAGTGGGAAATGGGGCAAAAAGTTAAATGATAAAAATAGTGATATTAGTAATAAGCCGAGCCAAACAGATGCAAATAAGAAATTGAATGAAAATTGTAAGGGCAATTATTATCTTAGTAAGCTTAGTAATAGTAATGACGCAACTTTACAAGATAAGGATTTACAAGAAGCAATTGAGATTAAACAGGAAATCAATATACAGATCGAGCAGATAGAATCTGATATACGAGCGCAATGTCCGTTTAAACAAGAAGTTGACAATGTTTACGATCAATTGAATGGAGAATCTGACGTTAACGATACATCTCATGTAGAGGATTTAAATACTAATGAAGAAGGGAATACTAGCAAAGATGCTGATACAGAGATACCACTAGAAAGGCAGCCAGTGGTGCTACCAGGCGGTATAGTCATGCCTCCTCCGAGGGTGGAGACAGTTAATACTAGTTGGAAGACCCGGCAGCTTAACCACGATGAAGTGAACGCTTACTGCAAGAGCCTGTTCAAGTTCAAAACTGTCAATATAATGCATTTCAAGTAAGTTATTTTTCATCTTATAATATCGCACAAGCTCGCATGCAATTTCAAGATTGCAATCGCCTTGCCTTGAGGACCAAGATGGAATGGCTCCATGCTCGATCTTAGGGTTCCGAAGCTTTAGGTCTAGCTCAAAGACTTACAAAGTACTACAATGCTGTACTATGACATAGCTATACATTGAATTGGGTAGGTGGAGCAAGTAAGTCTACGGGGCAAGTCCGTCAATTCAACAATATTGCCTAAAAATATATGGTTGGTCGCACTTCGTTGACGCTCTTACCCCACGTGGTGCAAGTGCGTCTATGGGGCAAGTCCGTCAAACGAAGAATATATTCTATTCTTATCTTATTCTTATCTTTTTGATGGGGTCCTTACGGATACACTTCGACCCTATGGGATCTTTTGTGTAATTACCCCTCTTTTAGCTCTTAATCCAATGCAGCCTCCACCCTTTCCAAATAGCGGATAGTGGAGTGCAATGGCAGAGCCTTGAAATCGTTCGGTTCTGGGTAGCCACAACCGAGGATTTTCATTCTTACTCCGGCGAGTGCGTCACATTCACACAATAAGTGTTTCATTGTTTCCACCTCCTCGCCGCACATTCTAAAAAACACATGGTTTGTCGCACTTGCCCCACCTAAACTTACATGTTATTATAAATTTTCAGATTTTAAAACATTAATCTAGAAGAGTGTAATTTTTGGTAGGGTAGATGAAAGCACTAACAATAAGTAGACTTGATTGGTTCGTGAGATACAGGCGGCTAAGTTTTTATACCTACTAAAAATCACCTAAAATAGCACGAAATAACTTTAAATAGAAACTTAGTTTTTTTTGGTCTTTGTAGTAACGGCTTCGGAACCCTACACTGAGCATGGTCCTACATGGTCTTGCCCGGTTTCACACAGTAATAATGATTTGAGACTGCGTTATTCGTTGATTGGATTTAATAGTGTCATATACTTACTTGGGAAACAGGCGTGATTTAATGTATGTATGTATGTATATACTTATTATAATCTAAAATATACATGGTGTCCCAGAAACCGATGTCAACCCGTTAAAAGCTGATAAGCCTACTAAAATGCCTTAGTTTTCGAGATATGGGCAATTCGTTGGCAGAGAGTAACGCAAGTTACCGATTTCTAGCATTCTGCTTGTTTATTTAGTTATATTTCAAAATAGAAGGATTCATTTATATCTAGAAAAATATGAGCATTCAAAGTTTCAAAAAACACTTGTTGAAATGGTTTACATTATCGTGGGATTACTCATATTGTCATTTTTGTAAATTCGCGTTTTTTCTCCCTCAGTTTAGTTTTTCATAGGTCAGTCAGCTCTTAACGGGTTGACGACGTCGGTTTCTGGGACACCCTGTATAAAGTTCAAAAATGCAAGGAGCCTGCAATCGGTCCATAAGTTCTGTCACAAAAATGTAGTGAAATAAAACTTGGGAACATGTTAATTAGAAAATATATAAAAATTATTTCATTTCAGATAATCGCCGCAATTTTGCGATCTTTAAAAAATTACGACCAGCATCAGAATTACGCACGACTTTACAGCAAATTTTGGATTATCGATAGTCATTAAAAGTCAGATAGTTTACAAAGCAACTTTATCGTTTATTATTGTTGAACCTTTTATAATTTTATTTCTAATTTTAGTTTTTTCACCGGCCATATGAAGCATGACATAATGGGAGTTATTAAATTGCTACAAAGTTCTACAAAAGTATTAGTCGATTTGTAATAAATCAATATGAAAGAACAATATCACACAGATTTAACAAGTCCCAAACTAAGCTCTAGGCTTGTACTAACGGTACTAGAGAACTATAAACGTCCTTATATAGAGAAATACCTAAAAACATCCAAGAATCCGGAACAAATACTCGCGCTCATCACACGAATCGCGCAGAAAAGTAAAACATGGCCTATGTTCATCAAGGATAATTTAGGATTCCAACGGTGAAAGAATTTTTCAAATCGCTCTAGTAGTTTCGGAGCTTATTCCATTCAAACAATCAAACAAATCTTTCCTCTTTATAATATTAGTGTACATTTCGGAAATCGAACCCGGGACCGCTAACTTTGTGCGCAAGTTACCAACCAACTAGGTTAAATGCGTCGTCAATGACCATTCTTTGTATGTATGTATGTATGTATGTAAACTCTTTATTGCACAAAAATATAAATATTACAACATTGTTATTAAAGTAATGTACAAAGTGCGATCTCTTTCACCTAACCATTGATTATTTTTAATTTAATTGTATAATCAGATCTTAAATTGGTATCACTGTCGTGCGTAATTTCAAGGTCTAAATAAAATAAAATAACGTTTGATATTTAGTTATATCATAATAAATATTATCACAAGGTATTATTACCGTTAGATTTAACAACAAAAACTAAATTATTTTATATAATATTTAATTAGTACAACACTTAATTTATATAATACTAGCGACCCGCCCTCGCTTCGCTTCGGTTTATGTGAGTTTTCTGTAACACCCGTTCATGAAACAGGATTTATTATACATATAAACCTTCCTCTTGAAACACTCTATCTATTAATAAAAACCGCATCAAAATCCGTTGCGTAGTTTTAAAGATCTAAGCATACATAGGGACAGACAGCGGAAAGCGACTTTGTTTTATACAGGGTGGACCAAAAGTCCGTTAACATTTAAAATGTCATTATAAATAATATAACATATGCACAGTATAAAAACGTTTATTTACAATGAAAGTAGACACATTGGGGTTTTATTTTTTAAAAATAACATTATCTAAATGTAGCCCTTTCCTGTCCAGGCACTCGAATAACCTGTATCGGAAATTTTCCATTACTGCCCGTAGAGTTTTATGGGGAATTCGTTGCATTTCGTCGCGAATATTTTCTTTTAATTCTTCGATGGAGCTTGGCTTGCTGGCATAAACTTTACTTTTGAGATATCCCCAAAGATAATAATCCATTGGGGATAAATCTGGGCTTCGAGGTGGCCAGTTTATGCAACCTCTTTTGGAAATCACTTTTTCTCCGAATAATTCCCGGACGGCGGCAATCGCGTCATTGGAGGTGTGACAAGTTGCACCATCTTGCTGAAACCAAGTCCGTATGTTATAGCCCTTAAAGTTTTTTAGTGCAGGAGCAAAAAATAACTGCAACATTTCGACATACCGCTGTTTAAAGTCGATCTCGATACCTTTAAGACAGTAGACCACTTCCGAGTTGAGAGACCAGGTTGACCTTGAACAGACGCTCGAACACGCTCCACGTTTTCAGGGTCACGTGACGTCCTTGGCCGGCCGGATCGTGGCATATTTAGTGTCGAACCCGTTGTTTCGAACTTCTGAACCCATTTTTTTATTATATGACCCGACGGGGCAAAATTATCATTGTGTATGTTGTAATGATAGCAAAATTTTCTCTTGGCCTCGGTTGCAGAATCGCGGTTTCGGTAATATTCGCGTACAGAAAACGCACGTTGTTCTCCGGTGAATGACGCCATCTTACTAAATCCCCAATGGCCGCTCTATCATTTGACATACCCCGCACTCCCCCCCTCCCACTCAAATAGACGTAGCGGCTAATTCAAATGTTAACTTACTTATGGTCCACCCTGTACTATGTAGTGATGTGCAAAATGTGGTTACAGCATTAGCAACAAGTTTTTAGAGTTGTTGGTAATTCTGTATCTCTGCCTACCCCACTTTGGGAATAAAGGCGTGAAAGTATGTATGTATGTATTGTATAACATTAATGTAGACTAAATATGTTAATTTCGTATAACATACATTCGATATAATAATTATAATACAGAATAACATAAGAGAAATGATCGTTGTTAGTATATCCGTCCAAAAGAAGAAAAAAAAAGGTCACACCCAGGGTTACCAAAAACACCCCAATGTATGTTCAGCAGGGATTGAAAACCGGTTTATTTTCCGTACCGGTTAGAGCCGCACTTTGAGAGCCTAACCCATAATAAAGGTTACGTTCGCAAGAACCGCTCTAACCGGTATCTCTATGTCGGAGCGTAAACAGGGAACGAAATCAATTTACCGGTTAGAGAGCGGTTCCTCCGTGTGGGGGGTGAATGACCGCTCGTTTAAGGAGACAGGATTTGTTTGCTATGGTATTAGATTGATAGCGCAGCCACCAGCAGCGCCTCGACGCGCGACAGCGGTCATTCATCCCGTATCGAAACACAGAGTAACCGGTTAGGGAGCGCTTCGAAATAACGTTCCCAAATCATTTCGTTCGAACGTAACCTAAATTATTAAACGGTTTAACCTAAATAAATACCGGTTTATTTGTAACCGGTTACAATCCCTGATGTTCAGTGATTTTTAGTACCTATTTTTGGAGATATTGATCATTTTAGACGGAATTTTTGTAATTTTTCCATGTTACAAAAACTCATCATGTTGATGTATTATTTCAATATATTTTCAGTGGTTTCTTACATTTATCATTATGAACTTTGAAGATTGAGTCTTGTAAATGCAGTTGAAATGCGCTCTTTGCGTAGTATGTGTGGTGTAAAACTGATTGATAGAGTAAGGAATGAAAAAGTCAGAGAGAAATGCGGAATAAAAGAAGATGTAGTGACTAAGATTTAAATTAACCCCTCTGGGAAACAGGCGTGATTTAATGTGTGTATGTATGTGAATATGTTGTTTTTTTTTTAAATAAGTTTTTATTAAATTTATTGGTTTATAAAAGCACAACATAGAAAAACCTCGGTGACAGAACTTATGAATCGACGAGGTAGTCCAACAAACAAAAGTGGGAACACTTTGTTCATAGAGATTTTAGTTGAATCAAGTTTCAAGTAAGGAAAACCCACTGTTTTAATAATGATGACATTGATGACATCCACGAGGGTCAAACTGAAAGTTTCGTGAATAGAAAAAATTATGCAGGTAAATTTAATAAATGTACTTGTATTCATTTTCATATTATTCGCCTTTTTTTTTTGTAGCGTTCAAAACGATCGTTAAAGCACTTATTGAACGCTGAAATAGGGGACGACAAAACGGCCATTTTAAGGCCCCCACTGCATCTATCGGCGTCAGAAACCGCTGGCCACGCGACTTATTATTCATTTTGGGGAATTTGAAAGTCATTGCAGCTTAAATCTTCTATATGGAGGTTGCTCCAGTAGTTCGTACTTTTTCACCGTCCAGATACTCAGTTGTTTTGGTGAAGAATGATGCGGCGACTAGGGTTATTTCGGAGTTCATCAAAGATACTCGGGAAATTATTGTGTGCCAATTGACCGATCTATCTTCAAAAGGAATATTGGCTATGTGACCCGATTTTTGGCACGGCCAAAAACATAATCTCTAACCCCCTTACTTATAAACGTGAAATAAGCTTGGAATGGTTTATACCATGCTTTGTCCTAATCTGTAATTGTGACATTTGCATCTGACAGAAAGTGACAAAGCATGGCATAAACTATTCCAAGCTTATTCCACGTTTATAAGTAAGGGGGTACATCTTTATGGCCACGAGGCCTACGAGTACAAATAACTTTTTGTGTCACTTGAGATTGGTTTTTATCCACGACTCATCACCTGATATGACGCTAGAAACTGCATTTAAGCTTCCTCCATTGAATTTATTCAACGTTTTGCGGTATCCATTGACACGAGTCGTTTTCTGCTCGTCTGAGGGATCTAACGGGAAAATAACTTTCGCATGCCTAATTCTTGTAACATAACGAACCCAAACTATCATGAATCTCCCGATTTGTCAAATGCCGTTTACCTTACTCAGCTGACTCACAACATCGATGTTTTCTTGCGTGACTGCCGATTTTGGTCGACCTTCACACACATTGTCCGTGAGGGAGACACGGCCACGTTGAAATTCTGAATAACACCTGTTTATTGTCGTCTTTGAACGTGCTTCATTATTAAAAACAACAATCGTCCAGTCTCTACATTGTTTTTGTGATAATCCACGATTTTAAAGTCGTTATAAATCATGTTTCTTATATTTTCACTGGACAATCCCATTTTCAGCAGCGACTCAACGACTTAAAAAACCACTGAAACCAAACTATTACTTTTTTTTACTATGTGGCCAGTGTGTTAAGATAATGAAACTTTAGAGATTATAAAATGGCTATAAGTAAGTAACACGTGTCAAAAATAAGTCCGTAAGTATTTGATTCAGCCGTTAGCCGCTCATTATATAGTTATTATTGTAAGGTTTTCCTCAGGCCAAACTAAAAACGGAAAACTATATGGCCATTGCTCTGACCAGACGCTGGGCCGACCGACGGAAGTACGCCAAGGCGCGGAAGACGCTGCACTCGCTGCAGTACCCCACGCTGCCCGAGGGCACCAAGCTCATCACCATCCCCGCGGCGCCTGCCTCCGACGACTCCGGTAGGACGTGTGTAATATAATATGCAGAGGGCGGAATTGCTCATGGCAAAAATCAAACGTCAATAGAGTTGGAACGTTGAATTTTATCGACATTTTCTTCTATCGATAAGTTCAGTAACCTTTTACATTTCTGACTTTAACATTAACCTCTTTGATTAGCTAGGTAGTTGACCATTTGACCTCTTTGATTAGATTAATTTGCCACTAGTCTTTTTGCAACTAATTCACGTTTGTAAAAAATGGTTAATCCAAAAAGGAAAAAAATTAACAAATGGATAAAGAAGTATCCATGCTTGACTTACAACGAAAACAATTCAACAATGTACTGCTAAATGTAATACTCACTTAAAGCAACTGAAAAAGTATTGCGTTGAAACTCACATAACGAGTAAAACACATTCACTTGAGTTTAAAGAGGTAAAGGACGATAGTTTTATCTAGATTTGATAATATTTCCCGCTTGTTGCAACATTCCATGGTAAAAAAATATATAATCCTCATTTCCGTTTTTTTCTGGAAAAATATATTTTTTGTTCTTGTTCATGGAAAAACTTCCGGACGAATCGTTGTTGCGGAAAGATACGCTAGGTAAATAAAATTTCAGTTTATTCGATAGTCGATAAAATTCTACGTTCTAACTCTATTGACGTTTGATTTTTGCCATGAGCAATTCCGCCCTCTGGTAATATGTATACCTGGGTGAGTCGAACTGATGCCCCCTACAAGAGAAGTACTTACCCTAGATATTAAGGATAGCACATTTTAGTGTAAGGGAATGTCACTATTTTTGGAAATAAGAACATACTTGCTAGAGCCGGAGATCGTCCCGCCAAGTGTAGAAAATAAAAGACCTTAAGTTATGAGAAAACGACGAGAAATCATGAGATGATGATTTTAATATACCTACTAAAAATAAGGTAGGTACTTCTCTAGAGGGCATTGGTTTAACTCAACCTTTATTCTAACTCAGCGCGGAAAAGAAAAGCAATAAGAATAGCAGAATTCGTCTGAACTCTTGCTCAAGCTTTTAACTTACAAAAAGACAACATTTGACAGAGTAAAGCGACATTCAACTTCTCCAATTTTTTATCGCAGATCCAATGCGCGCGTTAGCATTAAGCGAAACGTTATTAAACTAAGAGAATCTTCTTACCATTTACTGAAATCTGCTAACACAAAAACCAATGAAGATGACCAAAAAATCTGAATAGTTAATAGAAATTCGTCGCTCTATTCATCAAGAAAAATCATCAGTCAATAAAAAGTTATCATCATGATGAGTGCATCATGTGAACAACTTTTTTGCTTGTGTAAAGACTAAACTGAAGATATCCCAGTCCGAGGTAAGTGATCTCCGCACAGTTACTTTTACAACAACTAAATGTAATCCTTCGTTTTTGTCCCTCGTGATAGTTAACCTCAGAAAATAGATAATAAATCCTTATGAGCCTTTAGTCCGAGGAGTGCCCCAGGCCCTGATAAAGTTCCCACAAATTGTATGTTTTTTTAAAGGAATACGCGCTTAAACTTCATAGTAAAGTGGTAAGAGAGAGGACACCAATGACCCATCTCCGTTTCTCCAGCAGTCTATAATGGATCTTAAGAAAGCATTTGACACCATCTCTCTTGCCATTTTGGTACAGAAACTGGAACACATCGGGTTAGACGCAAATCACTGGTATTACTAAGTGATTAACTAGATAGTCGAGGTCAGCGAGTTAAGGTTCATATTTGTGTAAGTCAGGGCTCTGAAATCTCCTTCGTCACCCTCAAGGAAGCGATTTGGGCCCAACTCTGTTCTTAATGTATATTAACGGCTTGATCATTGTTAAGGTTCATATTTATGTAAGTCAGGGCTCTGAAATCTCCTTCGTCATCCCTCAACGAAGCAATTTGGGCCCAACTTTGTTCTTAATCTATATTAACGGCTTGATCATTGTTAAGGTTCATATTTATGTAAGTCAGGCTCTGAAATCTCCTTCGTCATCCCTCAAGGTAGCGATTTGGGCCAACTCTATTATAAATGTATATTAATGACTTGATCATTATGAACGTAGAAGATGGCTGTACATTGTCAATATTTTCATATACAGATGTATTGTGTTGTAAATCATGTTTTTTTTTAAATTGCCGAAACCGGGCTAAGTAAAGTCAGTACCGGTCTCAATTCTACTATACTTTATGTCATAATGACAATAGCATCTAGTATTGATAATTCAAATGTAGAAAAAGGTATGTTCATTTATTTCTTTTTCTACACATCTTTACAAAGCTACATAAAGTTACTCGTATATAGAAACAGTGTCAATCCAAAATGAGCGTAATGTAATGGGGTACGGTTTTATCTTGCATTTATGTCACTTTTAATTTAACTTTTTACAATAGTTTAAAAAAAATATGTGGAGCAGTAGAGATATTATTCTCGCGTGCATCCGTCAATAACAAATAAATAAATAAAAAATAAATTTACCCTATTCTGTGCTCGCGGATTGTACATCTGTTTCGCTTAAAATATAATTACTTAATCAGCCAGTAACTTATATTTTAAAAAAAACTGTAATGTAAATGGTACTTTTTGTCCTAAAACTGCTCTGCCGTCCAAAGCAAAAACGCAATAACTAAGATAAATCTTTTGTAGTAATATCAACCTTATTATCAACTGCATAGAATTGAATCTGCTTTGGTGATTGAATACTGCTTTTTGGCTTAGGAGGGCAGTGCTGCTAGTCACTATTTACTCTTGAGAAGATTGTATTAGTTGTGATGAGAGCTCTGTCCACAGGCGGCAAGGCCAGCAAGCGCGACTGGGTGATGAACATGAACGGGCGCAGCTACCTGTCCGTGTTTCACGAGTACGTGCGCCGCGCGCTGCAGAAGCAGCCGGTCTACGAGTTCAAGCAGCTCGGTGAGTAATAAACTTGTTCAAGCGCGACTGGGTGATGAACATGAACGGGCGCAGCTACCTGTCCGTGTTTCACGAGTACGTGCGCCGCGCGCTGCAGAAGCAGCCGGTCTACGAGTTCAAGCAGCTCGGTGAGTAATAAACTTGTTCAAGCGCGACTGGGTGATGAACATGAACGGGCGCAGCTTCCTGTCCGTGTTCCACGAGTAAGTGTGCCGCTCGCTGCAAAAGCAGCCGGTCTGCGAGTTCAAGCAGCTCGGTGAGTTATAAACTTGTTCAAGCGCGACTGGGTGATGAACATGAACGGGCGCAGCTTCCTGACCGTGTTTCACGAGTAAGTGTGCCGCGCGCTGCAGAAGCAGCCGGTCTACGAGTTCAAGCAGCTCGGTGAGTAATAAACTTGTTCAAGCGCGACTGGGTGATGAACATGAACGGGCGCAGCTACCTGTCCGTGTTTCACGAGTACGTGCGCCGCGCGCTGCAGAAGCAGCCGGTCTACGAGTTCAAGCAGCTCGGTGAGTAATAAACTTGTTCAAGCGCGACTGGGTGATGAACATGAACGGGCGCAGCTTCCTGTCCGTGTTCCACGAGTAAGTGTGCCGCTCGCTGCAAAAGCAGCCGGTCTGCGAGTTCAAGCAGCTCGGTGAGTTATAAACTTGTTCAAGCGCGACTGGGTGATGAACATGAACGGGCGCAGCTTCCTGTCCGTGTTCCACGAGTAAGTGTGCCGCGCGCTGCAGAAACAGCTGGGTGGATCATGAACTTGTTCAAGTGCGACATGGTATGACTAATCTTTTCCAAGTTTTGACGTAAAATAAATATAATTTCATTAATACATGTGAATTATCATAAGAAATATGCAAAAAAAAGTACAGTCGGCAACAAAAGCTTGTCCCGATTTTTTTTTTATCAGAAACTTATTGTGATACATGTTAACAGAGAACGCCGCATCCCCGTACCAGGCCACGGTGTACATCGGCGGCATGCAGTACGGCTCCGGCCGCGGCTCCAGCAAGCGGCAGGCCAAGAGCGCCGCCGCGCGCGCCTCCATACACATCCTCATACCCGAGATGCGCGTGGAGCTCGAGCAGACGCAGAGCGATCCGGACTTCACAGTGAGTTCATTCATTCATGATCTGTGACAGTTACGTCTGGTTATGACTTCACTGTCAGTGCCTGGTCATGACTAGACCCCGTTATCAATTGCTCAGTTTGGGGGCAAACGTCACAATAGGGTAGTCTGGGGACTAAATGGAACGGTGTTCATTAACACTACAACCTAGTGTATTGGTGTTCAACGGTTTTTTTATATTGTTAATTTATTATGAACAGGGATCGGAAATTCGGATCGATATTTACCTAAAGTTGGCAAAATCCCGGAAAATGTTAAGCGAATATGGCGTCGGCTTCTTGAAATTATTATTTTAATAATATAATTTCCGGGATTCTGGGATTCTACAAAACGTTTATTTTAATTATTTTACATTTAGGTTAAAACGTTCCGTCAATTTGCTCCTCAGACTTCGTTAAGTTAGGTTAGATGAGTTATCTGTAAATTAAATAACATTTTAGTAAATCTTTATTTAAAAAATAACTTCATAAAATAGTGAATGTAAATACCTAATTATGATTTATGATGGCGTAATTTATTCCGAAATCCCGGGAATTTTATTAATAAATTAATATTCAGTCCGCCTCCATACAACTGAACAACAACGCCGCCGCCAAAGATTAGGTAAATATCGATCCGAATTTCCGATCCCTGATTATGAAACATACAATAATAAAAAATCTTTCAATACATAATAATTTAAAAAAAACCGGACAAGAGCATGTCGGACCATGCTCAGTGTAGGGTTCCGAAGCCGTAACGACAAACACAAAAAACTATCTCTTAAATCAACATGTATGAAACAATTTTCTATTTAAAGTTATTTGGCGCTGTCTTAGATGATTTTTAGTAGGTATAAACCCGTTAATCGCCTGTATCTCAGGAACTAATCATGTCTACTTAGCCGTGATAGTTTTCCTTTAAAATTCGTTATATGCGCTTTCGTTGAAGATTTTTTCAGATTTTTAGTACTTGTAGTTTTGGCTGTAGGGGGGGGGGGGGGGGAAACTTGACTCTAACAAAAAATAGCGCTTTAAAGCTTAATATTTCATAAACGGATCCCTTAATCGAAAAATTGTTTTCATAAACCCTCAATATTTTTGAAAGACCTATCCAACGACACCCCACACTATGGGGTAGGCAAGAAAAAAAAAAGACATCCCCACGTTACGAGAAGGGGAGGTGCATTAAAAAAAAAAATATACAAAATTTTATTTTACTACTGTTGGCGTGACTAATATGTACATTCATGCCAAATTACAGCTTTCTAGTACTATGAGTCTCTGAGCTAGACTGGGGACGGACGGACGGACGGACGGACATGGCGAAACTATAAGGGTTCCTAGTTTGACTACGGAACCCTAAAAATCACTATTAGTGTTAAGTACGAATCAGATCTTTTGATATGTTATTGAGTGAGTAAATCAACCTCATTTTTTATCGATTCAGATTATCGAAACTACCCCATGGCACTTGCCCTGGATTAATCATTGATAAATTAATCAATTGACAATTGAGTTGTAAGTAATTTATTATTAGTTATTACAGTTTAATTTATATCGTGTTAATGAACACCGTTCCATTTAGTCCCCAGACTACCCTATTGTGACGTTTGCCCTAAAACTGAGCAATTGATAACGGGGTCTAGTCATGACTTTGAATGAATGTTGACAATAGGCTATTTTTTGACAAGGTGAAAAAAAAACGTAATAATTATGTATATTCATATAAATTATGAGTTTTAAAATCGATTTAAGGTATTCTTACTTAAAAAAAATGGATCTTTTATCCAAAAAACCACCATAAAACTTGATAATTTTTTATCTGTAGCCATTTTATCGAAAACGGTGCCGAATCCATGATGACGTCAAGGGTCGGTAAATATCACAGATTATAGGATGTCTGTATATTCTACAACGTGTTACAAAATACCCCGTAAAAAATATAATAAATCATCAAAGCCAAAAATATTGTCAACCCTAGTAAGCTGTCATGTCAGGGAACCGGAGTTAGCATAGATTATTTTAACAGAGTGGCCTACCTACCAATTTAATAATTTTGTCAACTTTAATGGTTTCAAAGCCTTATCCCGAGCGAGGTTGTGCATTGAACAAAGCGGAGCTCAGTTTGAGCCGTTCCTGTAAATTTGACGTTCATTACGAAAAAGTAAGTGTTAGTTTAGGTTTCTTCGTTAGGTTAGGTCTTTTAAAATCTTCCTAAACTCGACTTGTAATATCTATCTAATCGAATTCTGTACATTTTGTTAGTATGTCTCTTGATGGTTTCAAGAATTAGGTAAAAAATTTTTACTAAAAATGTACTTACATAAACATTCTGCGTAGTTTACTCTTTAATTTTACTGAAATAGGGTTTGCACATCAATAAAAACAATAATAGTTTTATTTATTTTGCCGGTAGGTCATACGGTGCTCGTACGGTTCTCAAATATTGTAAACGGACTTGTTATAAGGCACCATTTAACCCCCTTTCGGCTTTACGGGTAGTTTTGTAACACCTTGTATATGACAGTTGACGTTTGTTTGTTTTTCTGGCTTTGCTATGATTAGCCAATGTCAGTTTGTTTATGTATTGACCACTGACGTCACTGATTCCTGTGCGACCCCATCTTGCCCAAGAAAGCGTTTTGGCGGCATATTTTAAAAGTGAATTTTTATTTCCTTTTTTTAGACGAAATACATAAAAGAATTTAAAATTACCACTTTTGCTTTGGTAGTTTTCAAAAACTTGTCAAATAGCCTATTGGTATCGCTTCAGTTTTTCGACTACGTGGGCATCGAGGACCCGCGCATCACGGAGTTCTGCGCTGCGACCTGCGAGCCCTCCCCGCACGCCATCTTGCGCACCTGCCTGCTGCGCAACTTCGGGGCGCAGGACCGGCATATAAACACCGAGGTAGGGAGCGCACAGCTGATCAGGGTAAGATACCGAGGTAGGGTGAGTACGAGTACTACTGACCAGAGTAGATACTCACCGATGTAGGAACAGTACAGCTGACCAGGGTAGTTACACACCGAGGTAGGAAGAAAACAACTGACCAGGGTAGACATAAATACCTTCTTGCCGTTAATAACCATAGCAGTCAGGAGCATCACCTATTTCGGGTTAGTCATAACTATGGCACAAGATCGGTGTCGGAGGGTAAATTTAAGGTGCCAAGGATCAACAACTATTACGGAGACAGAACACTTAAAAAACGAATACCCTACACTTTAAATAGTCTACCCGAAGACATCCGATCAGAACCTAATTTACACAAATTTAAAAGGCTGCTTAAATAACATCTACTCCATTTATTATAAAATAAATATGAATAAAGCTAGTATTAAGGAACCAAATTGTTACTATCAAGTTTAAAAGGACTCAGCTGCAGTCAAACTGTTGTGACAGTTTTGCAGACTATTTTTTAACAAAAATATGTAATTTTTTGGTTAATAAATAAACAATAATAATAATACACCGAGGTCGGAAGAGTACAGCTGAGCAGGAAAGATACACACTGAGGTAGGAAGAATTCAGCTGACCAGGGTAGATACACACCGAGTACAGCTGACCACGGCAGATGCACACCGAGGTAGGAAGAGTACAGCTGACCAGGGTAGACATACACCGAGGTCGGAAGAGTACAGCTGAGCAGGAAAGATACACACTGAGGTAGGAAGAATTCAGCTGACCAGGGTAGATACACACCGAGTACAGCTGACCACGGCAGATGCACACCGAGGTAGGAAGAGTACAGCTGACCAGGGTAGACATACACCGAGGTCGGAAGAGTACAGCTGAGCAGGAAAGATACACACTGAGGTAGGAAGAATTCAGCTGACCAGGGTAGATACACACCGAGTACAGCTGACCACGGCAGATGCACACCGAGGTAGGAAGAGTACAGCTGACCAGGGTAGACATACACCGAGGTCGGAAGAGTACAGCTGAGCAGGTTAGATACACACTGAGGTAGGAAGAATTGAGCTGAGCAGGGTAGATACACACCGAGTACAGCAGACCACGGCAGATGCACACCGAGGTAGGAAGAGTACAGCTGACCAGGGTAGATACATACCGAGGTAGGAAGGATACTGCTGATCAGGGTAGACACACACCGAAGTAGGAAAGAGTACAGCTGAGCAGGGTAAATACAAACCCGAGGTCGGAAGACTACAGGTGACAATTGTAGACACACATCTAGGTAGCAAGATTACAGCCGACCAGGGTAGTTTCACATCACACCGAGGCGGGAAGAGTACAACTGATCAGGGTAGATACACACCGAGGGAGAGAGAGTACCAGTTATTGACTCCGAATGACCGTAGAATTTGAGCCTCTTATATCCAATAAGGATAGTAAGTTGTCAAACGCAAAATTTCAGGTAAATCATTTTGTCATAATAATATGTCGTTGTAAAAGTTATCATACATTTAAAAAAAAACAACTTTGGAATTTACAGATGAAGAAACTGGAGTACCAGAAAATTGAGCTCACGATGACGGTGGGACGGCACTCTGCGACCGTCGTGTGCAAGAACAAGAAGGCTGCGAAACAGCGCGCCAGTCAGTCCATCCTGCAGGTTGGTGGTTTACTAACAGGGTTACAATATTCATAGTTACGGAATATATTTTTATCGATATCGATGTTTTATAAAATGAATTAATAAATAAATATATTTGAGATTGTAGTTCGACTAGATTATTCCAGTTTAATCTGCAGGATATATCTATTATTTAAACCATCCACGGCCTCTATTCTACTTTGTCTTCAATATCGTATTTAGGTGACGTTACGAGTATAGTAGCTAATGTCAAGTGAGTAAGGCCTAAGGAGTAGTGTAAGTCCATAAATCGTTTTTTAATTTTAATTAGTGGTAACATATTAACTACTAAACTATAGTATATTTTTTTGGCGCGATTTTTATATTTTCCTCAATATAATAGAATAGAAAACAGAAGCAAGACGGGCTGAAACGCTTTATTTATTCTCTGTGGCATATCTAGGCTCTTCACCCCCACGTACGTTCCTGGGGCTCCCTCCTCCGTCTGTACGGCTCGCGCTCCGTCAAAAGCTGCAAGGAGAAGAAGATCGAAGAGCAGCAGATCACGCTGCTCCAAGACAAGGCGCGCCACAACGAGCCCAACTACGCAGTTCTGGAGAAACTCAAGAATGAGATGCACAAGCTCAAGGAGAGGGATGAAGCAGTGGTCCCAATAGGCACGTTGCTGATGAAGGACGATCTCCCGACGCACAGCGGGTCTAACTTGAATAACGTTGATCTGTAGACAGCTTAGGTTTTTCGTGGGTCTCTATTGACTGCCTTATTTTTAGTCATAATGTGTTTTAAGTGATAATTTTCGCAAGTCATAATGCATTTTTCTCAGGACACGGTTATTTTATCAGATTTTGTATAAAACTAACCTAACCTAACCTAACTAATCTACACGATAAACGTTTATTAAAAGCTGTAACTTCAGCCTGAAAGAAGTTATGACCAAAAAAAGTATGACTAACAATACATTATGACCATATGTATGGCAGTCAAAGGGATCCGGTTTTTCGAAATGCCAGCGCGTGTAAAAGTTTTGAACTAAGTTTGAAGACTCGAGCAAACATTTGAATACATGTTGCTGCTACTGGCTGACATGCTTGTTACTGGTAAACATGTGCGCTCGAAGACCGACACAAAGTGGAAATGTTTGTTCAAAGTTTGAAAAGATGCTCAAATAGCGCATGTTTTGAACTATATCTCTCGCCGGCATTTAGGTTTAATTATTTGATACTCCGTAATATGCTCCAGCTATATTGTTTTGTATTTCCTATTATTATTTGAAGGCTATACCGAAAAAAAAGATGTCTAGTCTCTTTTTTGAGTGATTGCGATTTCAGACAGGAAACATGTCATTTCATACGTTATTTTGGTCTAGTTTTTTGCAAGTGAACAATAAATTAGTATTCAGATTAACATGTGTGTGAAAATTAAAATGTCATTTAAAAAAAAGACAATGGTCATGTTTGTTTCGTGTATCCTTCGTTTATAGTTAATTATTAATATTTTTTTAGAGACAACGTAAAGGTATCGCATACAGAATTGAGGTGAGTCATGTAGGTACTAGTGATGGCAAAATTTTATAAATTGAATTAATTAATGTGAATTTATTACTCGTCTGAATGATCGAATCAAATAGTGGATCCATAAGAAATATTTTACAATGAAATATAATCGTATATTTGTAATGATATTCCGGGACTCATTCATTTTACCAATGATTTCACTGCTCATAAGTATTTTTTAATAAACAATGTATACCGATACCTAGCTGTTACTGCTATCAGTACACATACTTTCAAATATATGATATGGCGCTGTGTGCGTGACTTCCACTCTCGTTTCGATATTTTCGATGCCTTTACTGAAAGTTAACTATTTATACTTCTGACTGTATGCGTAGATATCCGTAGTGGAAACAATAAGTGAGCTGCGAAGGATGAAATGAGCGATACTAATCAAATCAAATCAAATCAAAATCATTTATTTCAGCCATCTTTGGACCATAATAATAACAAAGTGTTAGTAAACAAATTAAATTAAAAAATTAAACCTAATGTTAGTAATGTCACTAGGGATGCAACGATTGTCGAAAAACCGGCAAATATAGATATTATATCGATGCCCAAAAATATCGATATTTATCGATATCGAAGATTAGCCGATACATCGATATCGAAAGAGATCGCCCAAAACCCAATAACCCACAATGTTTTTACAAATAAAAAAATACATAATCAATGAATTTAGGACACATCTAAAAGGACTCTTTTAAATGCTTTAATTAAATTTCGAGATAATATCGATATCGCGCTCTGTCGATATTTAAACACATCTTGCATCCCTAAATGTAACGTATGGTTGTGCGAGGCTCTTTTTTTATTACGCAATCGTATAATATCATTCACCCATTCGATCCATTCGAACATCATAAATCGATGAATTAGGGAAGTACATAGTTAAGTTCGTTTTTAGGTCTATGGGGCTGTATGTAAAAAAACAGCCAAATAAATAAAAAGAGCATTTTACTGTCTCACCATTGCGCAAAAAAAACTCAGGGTACCAATTTTGATTGAAACAGTAAATAAATTTACGGCATTCTAAAATTTTTCAGATATAGTACTATACCTATCCATAATCTACATGTAGAATAAGTATGTATACTTCTCATTACCGTAAAACTACACAACTATGGTCCTGGCCTACAATAATAGTCTAATTTTACTTTTAATATTATTGTAAAAATATGATAGATTTAGCTCTAGCTGAGTTTAGAGCAGTCAATTTTAGGCCGAACAGTACATATACCCAGCAATAGTAGCAGTAAGGTATCATATTTTAGAATAATGTAATGAGGAATATTGTACTATTGTTGCAGGCTAGGACCATAGTTGAGTAGTTTTACGGTATCATGCATGCAGCATGTCGGTTAACTTAATAATTTTGTGCCTTTGGTATAGATGACATGGATATATTTATAATTTGAAGCGCTGGATCACAAGCATGTCGTACCCGCCATTTGTATTTTATTGTATTTTGTGCAATAAAGTTTAAATAAATAAATATTTTACCAAAATAATATAATTACGCCTTCTTCCATGTGTTCATTGTATTGTACATAACCAGCGCTTGCCCGCGATGCCGTTAGCGTAGGACTCTTTAATCGCGTTTCAATAATTAGTTACTGGATTATCTTATATGTAAGTGTTAAATCTGGATATGGATTATCTTACAAACTTTTCATATATAATATAAATTAACCATCTTATCCATTAACCTACCGCCAAACAGCAGTGTTCGAATTGTTGTGTTCCGGTTTGGGGATAAGACAGCCGGTGAAATGACTAGCATACAGGCATTCCATCTTAGTCCTCTTAGTCTTAGGTCAGTTTTAGGATTGCTTTGCAGTCTTGTGAATGCGAATGTCTATGGGTCACAGTTTCCACTTACCACCAGGTGGCCTGTGTGCTCGTTTGTCTTCTTTATGCCATAAAAATCACAATAAAAACTCTTCTTACAACAGATTCGAGTGTCTATTGAAAGTAAAAGTACCTAATGCGATATATATGCATGTTTATTTAATATACAAAAAAAATGACAAAAAAAGGAACATAGACAGTAGACTTAATCTCTTGCAACAAAAGAAGTCAAAAATGTACAAAATAAGCAATTAGAATCCATTAGTATAATAATCCGCGTAAATAGTTCTAGGGTAATTAAAGATATTATATTTACATCCTTATATTTACATATACTATATAGAAACGAAACGATAAACTTAAATTAATTCTAAATACCATTACTATTTTTTAAAGAAAGCTACTGATTTCGAATGAAAATCAGCGTCGCGGTTCAGCCGTGACATACTGCTGAGTGGTGTCAATTTCGCCGTCAAGGAATCACCCATGGCCACATTATGCTACAATTGTTTTTTTTTGTCTAAATTCCTTTTCTTTATTGTTTTGTTTTCCGTGTTGCCATTCTTTGTTGATGTTCAATTTAATCTGTTTTATTTTTTTATTGTGATCGTCGAATAAATATTTTTATATTTAAATAAATATCAGGGACAATGTCACACCAATTGAGTTAGTCCCAAACTAAAGTTGCCGACAATATAACTTGTGAACGATGTAAACAAATTAGATATTTTGGGTTTTTATTTGATTTTGGGTTTTTATTTTATTTATGTGGTGTAAGACGGGTATATTACTCAGCAGGTTATTAATTCCATCTGAACATAGGCAGTAGCAGTATATTTAAAACATTATTACACGAGTAAATTATACGTGTTACGGAAACTTAATAAGGCTATTCTAAAATTATATTCATAATTATTAACAATAAGTACTTATAGTGGCTGTATCTGTCAAACAAGTATATTTATATAATAAATTAACTTGTAATAAAGGGAATTTACAGATAAAATTAATCTAATCGCTTCGTTAAATTTTTAGCCCAATTAGAAATAGACATTTACAAGTTAACGCTGTGTGTTCGTGCGCAATGTTATTAAATGTAATAATAGAAGAAATAGCACTAATTAAGATTAATCTACATTATAGTAAGTAAGATATTTGTGAATCACCTCAATATATCGTTCATTGAATACAAAACGGACACATTTTAAAATGAGTCAGTGGTGCATTTTAAAATTAAAAGCTGGTATAAGATTTTTAATGCAAGAGCAAATTATTTTGGAATGTGTCCGTTTTGTATTCAATCAAAATGTTATTTGAACTTAATTGACATTTGAAATAATCTATATATTTTTTATACGAAAAGAAAGAAATTTAGCAAAAAAAAATAGTTTTATAGAGTATTAGAGTATTAGACTAAGAAGGGAAGCCAATAAAAAGGGATCGTCGTTAGAATTAAGGTTAGACTCTTAGATCTGGTATGGTAGTATGGTATGGTAGCCTTTATTTCGTACACATGAAACTTTCCAGAGCAATACATGACTATTACCAACAAGAAACGAGAATTCTAGTTACCTAAATATAGTTTATTCGACTTTAGAAGTCTAAACATAGAATAAAAGCCTCAAGTAAAAGTATCACAATAAGGATGGGTATAATAGAGATCTGTTGGATCAAATTTCGCTCTGTCAAAACTTGTATGAAGCTACTAAAATTTGATCTGACATATTTACTAACCGACCCTAAGGGTTAATGTAATTAATAAGGTTCTTACAGATTATCCATTGCTTCCCATATTTCTTATTAGCCGCGTCAGGCATGTGTAAATTAAAACAATCAACAAAAAAAAAGTTTATATATATATATTTTCTAAACAATATGTCTTTTACCCGTATGGTTAATCGTATGTACCTATAGTATATTATTTAATATAGTATGTTTGTACAGCCTCCCGTGAGTCAGAGAGACGGTACTGGCTGAAAATCTGTGCATTAGGTAGGTGTCTGACACCTCAGCATAATGCTACGCAAGTGTCCGTTTATTTTTTTATGTATATTGTGTAGTGAAATAATTATTGTCATTATATATTTCTCTCTATTTTGACGTATCCTGAGCTGTCACTTAATACCCGTTTTTAACCCACGACGCAAACGATATCTGTGTGGTACCCTGGCTGGTTGGAAGACCAGTGCTGGCTTTACGGCTAGCGAATTCATGCTGAGTTGAGACCGTTTCGCAACTGTTTCTGTGTCTTATTTTTTTTATCTATGTACCTAATATTGTCTTCTTATCTTATCTTATCTTAAACGGTTCGCTAGCCGTAAAGCCAGCACTGGTCTTCCGTTGGAACCGCTTGGCGAAGAGGCGGAAAGTGACACACTTAACACAAAATAACGTAAAATGAAAAACATCAAGGATCAAAATTGCAATCATTTGTTCGAGATTATCTCGAGCGACCATAAAAATTACACCCTGTTAAGGTTGGCAACACTAAGGAAACAGAAAACAAAAGACTAGTCTATGGCAATGTAAACACAGCAAACAATATAGGTTACGTAACAATAACAAAAATTGGTACGAATTTAAAAAAAATATTAAAGAAATGCGTTTTTTAATGTACGTGCTTTTATCAATTTCTATATTTCTATGTTAGTTGTTGTTTATGAGATATCTTTGTATTTGTAGTAACGGACTTGAACCCTCTACTGAGCACTGTCCGACATGCCCTTGTCCAGTTTTTTTTATATTACCCAAACTTTTTAAACTAGGCAAGTGTCATGCTTAACCGAATAGGCATTCGAAATTTAAAACAAATCAACGTTTGTAAGAGGAGAGCAGCCTGGTGGCACGCGGTAGTCTCGCTGTCTTTATTTATCAAATATCTCGGTGCTTAAATACAAAAGGGCCACAAATCAAAATGTTTTTTTGTTGCATTAAAATTCGAAATGCTATATACATACATTACATACATTAAATCACGCCTGTTTCCCAGAGGGGTAGGCAGAGACTACTTCTTTCCATTTGCTACGATCTTGACAAATTTCTTTCACTTCTTCCACATTCATACATCGAGTCATGCACGCACGTCGGTTTCGGGTACTTAAGATTCGGCCCTTTTCCAGTATTTCTCCGATTTGACTCGAAAAAGTACGCCTAGGGCGGCCCCTTCCGACCCGTCCACTTACTTTCGATCTGTATATCTCTTTCGTCAATCTTCTTTCATCCATCCATCCTGCTATATACTTTAAGTTTTAAATCAAACTATATCTGTTTTTGTTTTGTGGCGCTTTTGTATTTATGCAGCGATCTGTTCAAATTGTAGGTACTTATAAAATAATTAAGGCTTTCTTATAAACTATAGCAGTAAAATAAAATTATCTCAGTCACTGAACAGACGTCTCTGTGACTAAAACGACTGAACTCCATCGATACTATGGATTTCACGCGCGCTTCTCTAAATATGAGTTCTAAGTATTAGACGTTAGCGTTGAATGCATCTTATCTTGGCCTAGTCATAAGTGGCCTTGTCGTGCGGCTTACGTGTAATACATCTAGCGTAGCATCGTTATATCATTACCTAAATATAAAAAAGATATTCATTATTATAAAACATATACAACAGTAGCATTAGAATTACCTTGTAGAATCTAAACTGAAGCATTTAGTTTTTAAACCTCTAGCAAATAAATTAATGACAGTTCTTTAGCCATTTCGTTTTTTTATTTACTTTAACGTTCTAAGGTTCAACTATATAATTTTTGTTGTTGATATTTGTGTAGTTTGTTTATAATTATGACGATTGACTGTAACGTTGATTCTTACTTATTTAATGTGTTTTTATTTAATATGCTGAAAGTTCAAGTGGTTGTAAAATTATAAGATGTATTTCATAAATTAATTGTGGTACTTATTAAAATATTCAATGTATTAGAAGTAAGCAAGCACCCATAAAAAAACTAGTATGTTATTCGCATTTTTTGCCCTTGACAACTAGTGGTCTATATGTACATATCTTCATGCGCCTATGATACTCGATTTACTTGTTCCAACGAAAATCCTTAGTAGTAAAATAATAATTAGGATTTACTACATTACACTTAAGTATATACATCTTAACTTAAATGTTTATTCTTCTTATACACTTTAAACGTATGTACAGTCAAAGAAATTTGTTCCCGGATCAATACAAGGCTGTCAAGTCATTTCTAAATTTTAGGAAAATCAACCTTATTGTTGTAGAATGTCAAATTGACTTTGGACCTAAGGTGGGTACCAAATTTCATCTCGTGACTGTACATATTGGGCCTATACTGCCCGCATTAGAAAAAAGGGCGTATGTCTCATAGAATCGCGAATGTATTAGTGACCTTATATCTGAAACTAGGGCTGTCAATTTGCTTTGACTATCAAATTGCACATGAGTCCTTTATATTTAGAAGGGCAGTATACCCCGTCCACGGAATCGAGTCGGTAGTTGGTGGTAGAAAACTAAGAAAGCACATGATTTGTCAGCGATAAGTGTAACAAGATGAGTTAACATGGCGGTCAAAGTTCCGTCAAATATTTTTACACTCATCAATCTATGTTTAAATAAAAAGTATCCTATCACCTGCATTTGGCTACACGGACCGAAAGTACCTAATTTAAATATTGTGGATAATTAATGTAACAATACACGCTGTAACATGAGGAAACCGAATAATTTTAACAGCGTATTGCTGAGGTAGTACTTACTTACTTACTGCTGCGGCTCAGGGACCCAAAGTGAGTCTTGGCCTCCGACACGAGATTGCGCCACTTGTCCCGGTCCTGCGCCGTCTCTAGCCAGTTGACGGCTTGAAGATCACGCAGATCCGACTCCACGGCATCGCTCCAGCGGTACCTAGGCCGGCCGACCGGTCGTCGTCCCACTGGTTGGCCCAGGTACGCTCTTTTGGCTCCGCGATCTTCACCCATTCTCTGGACATGGCCGAGCCATCGCAGGCGGTGAGCTTTAGTTTCGCCAATAATGTTGGGCTCGGCCACCAGGTCTTCTATTTCGGCGTTCTTCCGGACTCTGAAGCTTCCGTCTTCTCTCTTCACCGGTCCCAATATTTTACGGAGCACCTTTCTCTCGGCTACCAAAAGCTTGGCTGGCTTGGCTGAGGTAGTAAGAAGCAAAATTTATGTGAACCCAGAGGCCCTCGCAATCGTTCCACTTGGAAGGCGATTGCGATTGCGAGTGCGTTAGGCAATAGGCCAGCTGGTCAAAAATAGTACATTGTAGCCCAGGTACAGAAAGTAAGCAATAGATGGACGAGTTAGTTCGCGGGCCGAGCCGCAGGTGAGGACCGCGAAGATACGAGTCCATCTATTGCACTTTCTACCGAGGCAATACTATGTGCTTTTCACGCCTAATGTAAGGAAATAAAACAGGTTAGGACATAATACACAGTTTAATTAAAAGTAATATTGATATTAGCATTAGGACAGTTGCTGAATGACAAGGAAATGTTTTTTCCCGGAACATTTATATTAGTATTTTGTTGAATATCGTACAAATTTCCAATCAAAAGTTCAAAAGTTTAGCGTTTGTTTCCAATTAAAAGAACAGAAGTAATTTTCATTCCCGCCTTTTTAACTTTTTTAATTTTTACCTTATTTAAAGATGCAAAGGCGTTTTTCACGTACGCCTTAAAAACTTACATAAAAACACGTTTACAATCGCAAAAATACACTTTCACTGAGCGGATTTGACGTTTTAATTTTTTAATTAAACGTTCTAATGTCATATTTGTCAAACATTTTTTTATTTATTTCCGAACGAGTTACTAATGTCATAAATAACCGACCAATAGCAGAGTAGAAAGTAAACTGGTCTAAAAACACTCCATTTTACTTTGCAACTCAACATTGTTGGACTGTTTTTGTGTTGTACTACTAAGAGCAACTTTCTATTCTGATTTCGATCCTTCTTTGGCCATATTTCCGAGCAGTGGCGTGAAAAATTTTTTTTCATACCTGTGTTTTGTAGGTACTGGAGATTTCATTACAACTCCATGCTGGATTAAATAAAAAATCATCTTTCGACCTGGGTTAATGTAATTTTTTTTGCTTCTTATGACCTCAGGACTACGCTGTTATAATTATACGGTTCCATGTTACACCCGGTAACAAAAAATCCTAGCATAGTTCATATTCAAACAAAGTATGACGCGCGGGTTGCATATAGGGTTGCCAGACATACTATAATATATAGTATTATACTTTATTTTGCCTCTGTATACTTTATTATATACGAAACACATAAAGTATGCTAAAATACTATATTTAAAACTGAAATTCAAAGATCACAAGTTGACGTTAAAATTCGGGTTTACTTTAACATTTCCGAACGTACTCATAAAAAAGTGAGGAAAATATTAAAAATACTTTATTTTTTCAGTGTATACTTTATTTTTAAAGCCTTCAAACCGCCAAATACTATATATCTCAGAAAAAAATCTGGCAACCCTAGTTGCATGTGTGCGTGCCTCGACCGTACACGCCGCGAGCCACCACAAGCAAACGCAACAGGACGGACCAAGCTGGTTTCAGTCGGGGCCGCGCCGCCGCCGAGTTTGGTTGCGTGCGTATCGAAAAAATTTCGCTTAAATGTCATATTATGGATAATTTATCTTGTGACAATACGTGGATAAAACATCCTTCACTTTCTGACACGTATACAGTGTGTTACCAGCACCCTGGATTTTTTTAAACTTTTAAAATAACGTATATCTGTAACGTAACTATGACATTAATTTAATTAATAAACACATTTTCAGGCTTTGTTAACTTTCGAACAAAATTTTAATTGGCAGCAATGTAAAGCACTGCCATTTGACAAGTGTAAATGACAGTCGACGGATACTTTGATTAATGATTATGATTTGCCCCCGCACCACGATATGCCTTGTACTAAGCAACAACGATACTGATAACGATGATCACGCAGCACATGCACTACATTAAAAATGGACAGTATCTAAGAAAATGAATTGTGAAGTTATTTTAATTATTTTTTAATTGATAATACTTGAAAACGGTAACACACTGTATAAGTACGAGAGTGACGGATCTCAATCCAAATTTTGTTTAGCGATAAAAGCAGCCACACTAGGCTTGCTGAAACTCGTAAAGGGTTATCGTCAGTGAGCCAGCAATACCGCGTAACTAACAAATTAAATAAGTTGCAAAGTACACCTTAGCACCTAAGTCAGTAAGGTACATTTTGCAACTACATGATTTTTTTACTTACGCGGTATTGCAAGAGCACCGACGTTATGTGTTTTGTTCCTAGCGACGGCAAGTAAAGGCTGAGGCTGATAGCCCGCAAGCTTTTCGTGATACATTGCGTCGCTGCAATAGCTCTCCGCTCAATAATGTCAAAACAACCCGTCAATGGATTGCTACAAGTATCGACCAATAAAATTGAGCCTTAAGCCGGTCCTACAATTGAAATGCAATTGTGTACGTCCTTTTAAAACAAACATACTGACTCTTCTACAAACAACTAAACAAAAGCTTGAAAAACCAAACATCCCCCTGTTTACGAGAGGAGACAGAAAATACATATTTTTTTTGTCCCTTTCATTTTACATACAAAAGTGCAAAACAGAACGTCATACTAACTTGTTTCCGTGGACTGGGTATATAGTAAGTATATATAGATAAGATGCATTCTATGATCGTTATCGTTATCGAAAATGATTGACGTAAGCCGCCGGACGGTCGCGCCAAGCGCTTATGTCAATTCCATACAATGTGTCAGTTTTGGAAAATCGATATCATAGCATCTTATCTAGGCCCTCATGTCTATGACATCTCAGCTAATTCTGGGGTCCTAGTACAAAAGGGTATAAGTCTTCGGAAGATCAAGTGAAAAGGGGTTTAAGTTTAGTATAATTATAGTACTCTGTTCATGTCACAGACCACTTACCCTATAGACTCCGCATACAACCCCCCCCCCCCCCCGTAAGCCATGCTTATGCTCACAGAACACTAATTGGTTGCCATGGTTCTATTGGCGCGCACACTTGATTATTCGTTGATTTTGAACTAGCCAATCACGGTGCACTTTCCGCCCCCCGCGCCCCATTTTGGCTTAATGAGATACTAGACAAACTGTTCCGAAGCGGAGTCTATAGGGTAAGTGGTCTGTGGTTCATGTATATACCGTTTGGGTGGCCGTCTGGTCCCATAACAATTGTCATAATTTCGATTGTCATAACACATTACGCATAAAGTTGATGCTCATATATATTTTTTGGCATAAATTGTACTATGGCATAATTGTTCCCTGTCATAATTATATCGAGTCGTAATTGGTTTGACCATAATGTAGAATGTCATACATTCATTTAGTCATAATATTGATAATTATAATTATTTTTAGCAATAATTGTAAATGTCATACATGTATCAAGCCATAATATCGGATCGCAGATAGGTTGGGGTTATTTTTTTTAATAAAAGAGCGGAAAAACTAGTTAGTGCGTTTAACAGTATAGTTAAATTATTTTATGAGCAACAACGTTATGACTATTGTAAAGTATGGTTAAATTATGATATGTGCATCAAATTTATGCGCGTTACACAATATGTTCTTAAACATTATGATTAAAAACGTTATGCGCATAAATATATGACTATTTACAGTTATGCGTAATGATGAGTATGACAAATCCACGTATGCCTATCAAAAATATGACCAAACTTTATGCAACCCGATATGAACCCGTACCGTTTTTATAACGAGTTAACTCGACTTGTAACCTTTTTCACTAGACCCCAGAATAGTAAAAATGAGGATTTGAATGATATCAAAAACCAAGGGTGCTTATTGATTGTTATGTTATAATAATGGGTCTTAAGTGGAAGGCAATAAAGTTGTGAATCAGGTCATACTATTTAGTTAGCTCTAGTCGTCTGTAACTCTTTAGCCCTCTTATATCTCTATATTTTAATAAAGTCATCTTGTGAACAATTTTGTTTTATTTACTTACTTAATTGTATGGTGTGGTCAATCTAGGGTAATCCATGTTACAGCTCATAAGTATAAGGCGTATATTCGGTTACCTATCACAAGGCCGATTTTTTATTTTATCGATCGATATGGTCATTTGGAAAGGATGGATGAAAGAAGATTGACGAAAGAGATATACAGATCGAAAGTGAGTGGACGGGTCGGAAGGGGCCTCCCTAGGCGTACTTTTTCGTTTCAAATCGGAAAAATACTGGAAAAGGGCCGAATCTTAAGTACCCGAAACCGACGTGCGTGCATGACTCGATGTATGAATGTGGAAGAAGCGAAAGAAATTTGTCAAGATCGTAGCAAATGGAAAGAAGTGGTCTCTGCCTACCCCTCTGGGAAACAGGCGTGATTTAATATTTTTACGTATGTATGGCCATTATTTTATCAAAACAGAATTTTCATTTAGAAATGCATTACTTACCGCAAGAGTTAATTTTTGGTAGTCACCAGCCTAACCTAACCTACGTTATTAATAAGGTTAACTGGAAGAGATCCCATATGGGATAAGTTCGCTTATGTACATTATTTATATTGATGCAAACATGTCTTGTAATTGTTTATGTGCAATAAAGAGTTTACATACATATGTACATTAATGTTTAAAGTATTCTGAAAATATCATGGTTTCCTTGCAAATATCGTGCGATAAAATGAAATTCTTTGAAATGGTACAATCGATCAAGTCAAATTCGATCAAATTTTGGTTTAAGTTTTTTATCATAGTAATGTGTTAGAACCATAGACATTAATATACTAGCGTAATAGACACAGTGACTGCAAGCGAGAGCGCAATTGCTTACGGCACGAATACGAGTGCGAAAGAGATAGCGAACGGAAAAATCCTTTGAAACCATTTTGAGAGCTCGTCACATAGCGTCACACTGGCGATAGCGTAATTCAGTATTATGTCATTCCTCGAAGAAGAATCATAAATTGAATAAAATGACAGACATCACGACGTTAAAGACATTAAGACTGCGCCGAGCGTACGCCGGATGTACAGTGGCGCCCTCATTACTATTATTGTGTTTTCTAATAAACTAAAGTATTTCCTTTAAATTAGACGAAATGTTTTTGTACTACAATTGAAAACACAACATAGGGTACATCACATAGTTTAATAACAATTTACCTTCGAGTTATCAACTTAACGGAAAAAAGTGGCCACCTTTTCCCGTTAAGCTGACTACTCAAAGGGTAATTGTTATTAAAGTTTGTTACGTATCCCATAAATCGTGTTTTAACTTGCACTAAAAAAATGTATCGCCTGATTCCAAGTAAATTCTTTAGTTAATTAGAAAACACAATAATAGTAATGAGGGCGCCACTGGACGCTCGGCGTTTGCTCGGCGCAGTCTTAACGCCGCTGACGGATTGCGTCATGGTTGCCAGCGCAAAATAGGCTTGAATGTCTACGTAGCAAGGTTGACAATAACTCTGTGCGTGACGTCTTCAATATTTGACATAGAGTTGATAAGGTTACATAGAAAAACTATTCATTTTCTTATTATTTATTTCATAAAATTATAACTATATTTAAGTACAAAAAATCTTTAAAACAAGCCGTTTAAAAACTAAACTTAGTTCCGTTTGTAAATAAATAAAGAATACTTACACGAAACTTAAACTATTAAGTAGAATATTTGTAAAAATGTCGTAAAAATACTTTGTACAAATTACGCATTTGCGTACAAAAGGTAAAATTGGTAACTACAGTACAGCCTTTAATAAGGCACTGACTGGGAGCATCAATTGGCAAGGTTTTGCATAAATAATAATTAAATTAACAATACAAAAGAGAGACAGTAAATTGTAATATTTCTATGCGTCATGGTTTACTGTAATGAACGCT
Source organism: Acleris laterana (assembly GCA_963966035.1). Lineage (NCBI taxonomy): Eukaryota > Metazoa > Arthropoda > Insecta > Lepidoptera > Tortricidae > Acleris > Acleris laterana. The sequence goes on from OZ014457.1 coordinate 1,027,937, forward strand.
TCTATGATTGCTCTCTTTTTGTCGTATTCCTGAATGTTGTCGTTTCGTTGGTTTCCGTTTTTGATACGAGTATATTGTTGGACATTTAATTTTTAGCAATGATGACAAAAAATATTCAAAAGTCAGTATGTCACTAATATATATTTTTATCAGTAAGTACAAGATATAAGGGAGACATAATGTAATTTAATATTATTATACAATTTCGACCTTGTTAAAAGGTCCAAAGTATAGATTGCATTTTTTGCCCATATTTTACGATAGCGCTGAATCGGCTAAATGGGAGGTTACATCATTTCGCTGTTGAAAGCGATATACTCAATTACAATGGCAAGCGCCAGCTGTCATTCTTGAAAAACAATCGACAAACGGCGTATTTTTTCACGAGATCTTTCTACAAACCTGAGTCGAATCAACCCACGTCATGCAATCTACAACAACTTAAAAAAAAACTACCATGGACTTGAAAAATCACTGGACGTTGGAGCAAATTTTGGATATTGGGGATTACAAAATGAGTCCGTCATAAAGATAGAAAATTGAATTGAAGTAATTTTTTCACATTTCTTTTTATAACGTGTAACTTTAAAAATGTTTTTGCTTCGAAATTTAAGTATGTCTCTTTTCCAATCAGTCAGTTAAATTCTAAAAAAAATGCCAATTAGCCTGCTGGTTCTCAGGACTCGGCAGGAACTGAAGTATTGTCTGCCACTATCGCATCACTCATGACTCATGAGTGTCGAGCTAGTACGTCTGCCAAACAGGATGCAGCTGGGAGTCGCTGGCCTGGAGCACGTTGCTGACGCCACCGTGCTGACTCAGGGGAAACGGCGTCTGGAAACCAGGAGACAGGTTAAAACATGTTGAGACATGCTGGTGTAGAATAGTGAAAGAAAGATGAGGTGAATCTGGACACTTGTTATTTCAGTACATAGTATAACGTCAAACCTAAGAATATTGGAGTGCAGACCCACCGTACCACTAAACCGTACCACTGACCAAAATTAGTATCATAAATATGAGGTAGGTTTAGGTTTTGTTAGTTCTTCAGCAGGCCCGGAGGGCCAAACTACCCAGAAATAGTAAATAGTCCGTCGACTCTATTAAATTCTATTTTAATAGAAATAATTGGTCATAGTACCACCAGTGGTACGGTTTAGGGGTAGGGTGGGTCTGGAAGGGAATATTGTAGGGTACCTATGTACTACGAAGAGAGGTTTCAGGATTGACTTCTTATTTTAATCTTACCATACAGATAAACAGGCGGCTATGCCCGTGGCTTTGTCTGTGTACAACTCAATAGGTAGTCAATTTTCCTTCTCGTAAAGTAGTGCCATGTTTTATTGCGAAGAGACTAGTAGAATGACTAGGTCGCAAAATTACTAACTCGCAAAAAAAAAACACTTGAACCAAGAACCGCTTTTAACCTAAGTACTATCACTCCATGGAACCCTGACTCTACGGAAGAAGTGTAAAAAAATATATATTTGTAAGATAAGACAAGGGAACATACAGGCGTGTCGGTCAGCCAGCGCCGCTTGATGAAGTCGGCGGCGCGCTCGCCGATCATGATGGTGGGCGCGTTGGTGTTGCCCGACGTCACGGCCGGCATCACGCTGGCGTCAGCCACCCGCAGGCGGTCCAGACCCTGCACCTGAAGATAAACATACATACATACAGTCACGAGCGTTGATTTGAGACCCATTTCAAGAAAAATATGCTTGAAGTCGTCAATGGCATTAGAGATGTCAAGACATTGGTAACTTTTAGGAAACTCAACCTTACTGTTGTAGAATTTCAGATTGATTTTGGACCTAAGGTGGTTATCAAATTTAATCTCGTAACTGTACATACATTAAATCACGCTTGTTTCCCAGAGGGGTAGGCAGAGACCACTTCTTTCCGCTTGCTACGATCCTGACAAATCTCTTGCGAAGATAAACGTTGGTACCTACTGAAGTCGAGTATTTACTTCGAGCACGCCAAATCACACAACGTCCTACCTCGTCGCTCGCAATGGCATCATTGTCGCCTAACTTTGTTGACCACTGGCTGACACCAGTGGCTACGCACACACGCGAAGTCGTGTAAATACTTCGATCTTATAAGTTGTAATAGCGACTGTATGAATCTTCCCCATTTACGAATGGTGCCAATCTTCCCCCAACTCATAAATCTTGGTTTTAAAATATCCATGGGTCCCACTCGGGTCGGGTTTTAGTTTCTCGTACCATCAGATGAGCTACGTGCTAGTTTTCCTTCTCCAAACGATACAAAATCATTTACCTGCAGGAAATTATCAACGACAGCAGTAGGGTCGCCCCTGGGCCCCATCTTGCAGCTGCCGGCCTGGTGGTTCTCCGGGGCGGTCTGCATCCTCACGGCGCACTCCCAGTACGCGTCGCAGCCGAACTTGATCTTCTCGCAGCCCTTCACGGGAGTCTTGTCCAGCTTCACCCCGTACCGCTTGAGCGCCTTGGTCTCCGCCAGCTTGACGGAGAACTTGATGCCTTCGATCAGGGTTTTCACGTCGTCCGGATGGGTTAGGTAACTAGAATGGGAAGGTTTAACATCATAATACAGATTTTGCGGGCGTTAGGACCTCGTGCAGGGTCCGTCCGGATAGCTACCACATCTTATCCATTAACCTACCGCCAAACAGCAGTGTTCGCATTGTTGTGTTCCGGTTTGGGGATAAGACGGCTGGTGAAATGACTAGCATAGAGGCATTCCTTCTTAGTCCTCAGGGTTAGCAACGCATTTGCAGTCTTGTGAATGCGAATGTCTATGGGTCACAGTTACCACTTACTATCAGGTGGCCTGTGTGCTCGTTTGTCTTCTCTACGCCATAAAATAAAATAAAATAAGATAGACCCTTTAAAAAAAACGCGTATGAAGTGGTTCATCCGCTTGAAGAGAACGATGCCACAGCCTGACCTAGGTATCAAATAAGTGCTAACGTGAAAAATGCAGATTAAAAAGGATTTAGGAAGCAAGTCTCGGCTATTCAGCGGAGTAATGCGGAGTATTTGTCTTAAGTTAGTAACAAGTAGAAGATAACTTAAAAATTATTTCGGGTTTGGTTACATTTGGTAAGACTAATTAAGCCGCGTCCCCACCAAGCGCACGCGCTAGCGCGGCAGCCTCGGACGCGTGGCTCTCGAGCCTGGCCTCGCAAGCCAGCTTTGCGATCAGCCCGGAGATACTGAGGTGAGCCTCGCGAGGCAGACCGAGGCAGAATTCCGAGGCAATTCATGATTAGGTAAGTATTTAAAACTATTTGCGCTCGCGAGCCAAAACTACCTCCGTCCACACCGAACGAACACCGCACTGAGGCACCTTTGAGCATTTCGCATTTACCGACAACCTGAGGTTCGACCCCGAAGCTCGCTCGGCCGAGCCACTGCACCGTGCCGTGCGCTGACACTCCTCAACGACATTATGGACAGCCACAGCACAATAGACATATTTTTAAACTCTGAGTATAGATTCCTTGCTTTGGCCAGCCGTCACCTTGAGTCTATTGTCTCATCCAGCTCTGTTTGCATGTGGTGTTTTTTAGTTACTTATAACTTAGTTTTAGTAAATATTGTTTCTCCGTGATTTGATTAACGTGTGTGGCTTGACTGTTAGTGTTGATTATACAATAAATAAATAAATGTGCGCCTGAACGGCGTCGAGGCACGTCCACACAGACCGAGGATTTGGCACGCGAGGCTGCCGCGCGAGCGCGTGCGCTTGGTGGGGACGCGGCTCAAGAGAAGAGGAGAGAGTGAAGTACAAACCCGAGGATTGTTTTAAGAGGTCTCGTTCAGTGTTTATTTTTATTTTTATCTAAGTATTTCAGAAGACCAAGCCTGATCCATCGAAACTTACTTGGCAAAGATCTTAGGATGGTCGAACGGGTCCGCGCTCCGAACCTCGAGTCGGCCACGGCTCTTGGGGTGCAGCACGGTGGGTATGATCTGGATGCTGCGGCTGCCGTTGTCGAGCTTCTCCCCCACCATGCCGGTCTTGGCGCAGTCCGCCAGGAACCCGCCGAAGAACAGCTGGATGTCCGGGTTGTCGTCAGCGGGGTTGGCGTATTTGGTGTTGATGTAGGCTGTTACTTCGGATATGCCTGTTGGTAGGAGTTAAAAAAAAACTAAATTCAAAATATTTATTCAGTAAATAGGCCACATGAGGGCTCTTTTACACGTCGGTATGGTCAGGATTTTCAATATCTCTTGATCCATGGTTTTAGGATTTAATGATGGTACTTAGGTAAATAAAGATGCCTAAGGCCCTGTTCTTTGAACAGTAGTTAAACTAACTAATTGTTAATATCGTCGCTTAGCTAACAATACCGCACAAGTCAGATTTGCTTACTTTTCAGGAGAGACAAAAAACTATTTATGAAAATACCGCCTAAGTCAACCTAACTTTTCGCTACAACACCGCTCAAATACTCTTGTTTTTAATCTCGATTATATGAAGTATTTAAATGAATAAACTATTATGTTTAATTTTAAATAAGTTCACTTACCTTTTAACTGCATCAGAAGAGTCAATCCGTTAAGAAAACTTCAGTAATTTATAAACAAAACATTTAAACTTATCGACCAGCGACGTTGATCAAGCCAAACACTATGGCGGACTGATGACTTGCGCGGTTTTAGTGCAACCAGTGAGTTGCGTTGTGTTACTTCTATTTGAATAACGCGCTCTAATTGGTCGAAACTACTTCCTGCGAGAGCTGATTCGATGCGCCGAAAAATAATCTAGCGAATGGTGTATAAAACGTCACATGGTCAAAATATGACTTGTGCGGTATTGTTAGCTAAGCGACGATATTTGAAAAAGGGTATCGAAAATTTTAAGCAATCTCAAGGAAACGTTCTTGATTCCTTAAAATTTTCGTCAAATTTTGTCAGATGTTCAGTCCCTTTTTCGAATTTTAACGATTAAGTAGTTGGTTTAATTACTGATCAAACAACAGGGCCTAAGTGTAGTTAAGGTTTAAATATATGTTGAGAAAAATATCTTTACGTAACACCTGGCCATAATGTGAGTTTTATCGCACGCTGCGCGCACGGTAAAACTCGCATTGTGGCCAGGTGAAGACGTAAAATTGTGTACTCATCACGGGCAGTAAAAAAGAAAGCCCTTTATCGCATATTTACAACCCTCGCCTACGGCTCGGGTCTCAAATACCTGCGATTTCGGGCTTTCTTTCTTTTACAGCCCTTGTTAAGTAATGTACTATTATGGCACGGAGAAGGGAAATTACAAGTAAAAACCTAAAAAGGCTTGAATAAATTGAGAGCACTGCCTGTTCGGAGTGAAATTGACGATAGTTAGGTATGATTTATTTATTTCCAAAAAAGTTGTTGTTTCTTCATCACGTCAGTCTTTTAAAAAACACCTATTTTTTAAAGAATAAAACTTGCAATTTGTTGCCAATTTTACTCCCTATTTTTTTCAATATTTTTTTTTTCTTTGGCTTTTGTCCTTACCAGTCCCAGACATGAGTCCATCCCTGAACAGCAGGTACTCCATCGCCGTAGCCCAGTTCAGCGGCGTCGTGTTGTTGTCGTTCACGTGGAAGTTCAGGAAGTGGGCGACGTGGTTGTGCAGGTTCTTCCCAACGCTGGGCAGGTTGTGGACGGGCTTGACGCCGGCGCGGTTCAGCACGGAGGGGTCGCCGACGCCGCTTAGTTGGAGGATTTGGGGGGAGGCCACGGCGCCAGCGCTGTGGGAGAATGGTTTTATTACAAGTGGGAGGTAACAGAGCCTGGTAACTTATGGGAAGTAATAATTAAAGGATTGAAAGTTGTAACTTCTATTGGAGTTTAAACGGATCAACGAATCTTAGGTACCTGCGATGTAACACTTGTATGGATGCTCCAGCTAAAATCGTGGCAAAAGGGACAAAAAAAAGAATCACAAATTGTATTTTTTGTCTCTGTATTTGAGTTATTTATTCTGAGCAGTGTCACAAGATCATATCAGCAAAGGCTACCTAAGGTTTAATTAGGTAAGTGCACATTTTTTTAAAGACAACTAGATTCCGCATTTTATGTCAAGTCATCTGGTGTGTCAGCGGCAGCAATCAAAGAACACTCCGGTCTTCCCTGTCCAAAAATCCAACCCCAACTCACCTCAAAACGATTTCATTATTAGCGAAGATAACCTCGGTGCCCCCGAAGCTGTTCTTCACCTCGACGGCATACGCCTGGCGAGTGGTCTGGTTGATGAGCACCCTGGACACGGTCGCGTTGAGCATCACGTGCAGGTTGGCGCGGTGCTTGGCCGGGCGGAGGAACGCGCGCGCGACCGAGAGACGGGAGCCGTTCCGGTTGGTGGTCTGCGCGATCGAGAAGCCGGTGTGGTGGGCGCCGTTGAGGTCCCGAGCTTGGTAACCTGGAGGGAAAAGGGCGTGAGTTTTTGGTGCAAAAGGAATTATAGAGTAAGTAATGAATGGAGTAAGGAATGGAAAAGTCAGAGAGAAATGTGGAATAAAAGAAGATGTAGTGACTAAGATTGAAAAGGGCATGCTTCGATGGTTCGGTCATTTGGAAAGGATGGATGAAAGAAGATTGACGAAAGAGATATAGGTACAGATCGAAAGTGAGTGGAGGGGTCGGAAGGAGCCGCCCTAGGCGTACTTTTTCGAGTCAAATCGGAGAAATACTGGAAAAGGGCCGAATCTGAAGTACCCGAAACCGACGTGCGTGCATGACTCGATGTAAGCGATATTTGTCAAGATCGTAGGTAGCAAGTGGAAAGAAGTGGTCTCTGCCTACCCCTCTGGGAAACAGGTGTGATTTAATGTATGTATGTATATGTACTGCATTCTTACGGTAAAAAGGATACAATTGCAAAGCATAAGCTGCTATACAGCATATTTATCTACCTTCTGGTTAGAATGGGGTTGCTAATGCAAAGTAGTACTTTAACAAATGAGCCTGCGACTTGGAAGGGCAGATTTGTTCCATCATCTCTGTTTAGGGATTTCAACTAACATCGCATACCTCAATGACGTCATGTCATGTGAATGCACAGTGTGAATGAGTCACTTAATGACGATTAGATTAGTCGTTCCTTAGGTTCCTTAGTGACGATTATTCATACACAAGTTTGAAAAAGGAACGACTACATTTTCTTTCAAGTGTCTCTAAGTACGGCGGTGATACATGGTCCTTCTAACCGGATCGCGTTTATATAAACGTTTGTATTAATAACTTGTCCACCGAAGCAGTAGCTCAGGGCAAAAACCTGGCAAGCTTCGTTTTTGATCTAGTTCTCTTAAGTTAGCTTTTGTTTTTCCTTGATTTGAAGAACCAATCCAGACAAAACCCTTACCTAACTCCTCTCCAGCCTTAACAATGCTGTAACTCAGCGGGGGATGGTACGGGAACTGCGACACCGTCAGCGGCCCCCCCGTGCCGTGGAAGCCTTGGTCCATGTCCTTCAGTTGCTTGTTGTCCTCGGACCGGAGGAAGTACGGCAGCACGTCGTCGTAGCTCCAGCCCTCATTGCCGGCTGCGGCCCAGGAGTCGTAGTCGGCGCGGGAGCCTCGCATGTACATCATGCCGTTCATCACTGATGTGCCTCCGAGGACCTGGAGACAATTTTATAAATGCGATTTTTATTAGGTGGATTCGCTTCAACGGCTGATAATTGTAAACGAGCCAATTGGTCCAGTCAACAGCATAAAGTGATCGTTTCTGTACCTTGTCGCTATCAATCGTTTCACAATTTTGTATAACATTTTAAACACGACGTTAAAGTGACAATGTGCATGCAGGTACTATGTAATTTGGAGCCCGGTAATCTTCGGGAAGGGAATGGCCGATTGAAAAATTCTCTCACTTAATGGACATTGGCGAAATCACTGGGAAACCGAGGTGGACCGCCATTAATGGAGGAAGGGAAAATAGGAAGAACAATGTAATTTCACGAGAAAAGTACCAAGGTAATATGTTTGAAAAGTCATTGCGAAACAATTAATTCGTTAAATTGTTACACTTACTTGTTTGTATTAGCGGTTACAAGGATCATCCTAGATTGATGCAACATAGTTACACGTTGTAGAATTACCCTCAAACCAATCTTCGAATAGCCTTTTTATATTAGTTTCCTTTCCCCTGTGTGGCATCGCAAAACGATAAACCTATTCCCTGCTAAGTAAAATCTGCAAAGTATAAATCTAGATCAATTGAGCTGTGGAAGTTATCAAAAGGACAAAACCACTCGAAATCATTAATTACAGGGTTCAAAAGCAAGTTCTCGAAGGTAATTCTAAAACGCAGACGAGAAAAGACTTGCGCAGAGACTAGGATCCTAACTGGTCACTGCAAATTGAACAGACACTTGTCCCTAATGGGAATGAAACAAGAAGTGACATGCAGGTTCTGTCAGGAAACAGAGGAGACAGCTATGCACATCCTCTGTTCTTGCGGACCACTAATGCGTAGTAGAAGTATCTATCTAGCTCGACATATCATGGACGCACAAGAGATACAAACTCCTCACTGCCCAAAGCATCTGGAAATTCCTGGACGCAACGGGCCATTGAAGTGAACTCTATACAAAGGGCTGTCACAAAATATCAGCAATGGTCGACCCATTTCAACCCCTCACAATAATAATAATAAATACCTTTCCCCTGGGCCAGTAGCACTTGCGGTCGGTCTCCCCGAGGCAGGCGGCGGGCTCGGGCTCCGTCTGGTAGCCCCAGTCGATGCTGGACCCGATGAAGTTCAGGAACATCGAGGGGACCTGCGTGCCCGTCGGCTCATCAAATCCTGGGAACCAGAGGATATGGTTGCACAATCATGATCACGCAGTTTTATCTCATCATAAGCAACATTACCCTCTGCTGTGAAGAGTTTGAAGCCTAGCGGTGGACATCATCATCATCATCATCATCAGCTTATATTAGTCCACTGCTGGACATAGGCCTCTCCCATTGCACGCCAACGAGCACGTTTCGTGGCCACTCTCATCAAGCTCTTGCCACACATATTTCAAAACTTAAGCTCCATTTCCGATGCTCTTACATTTATAGTACATTGTGTATTAAGGGTGGTAAAGAAAGAATTACAAACGAGAGTCTGTTAGAAGCCCGAAGCCGAAGGCTGAGGGCTTTAATGACTCGAGCTTTGTATTTCCTTTACCACCCGTGTAACATACAATGTTTTTCATCACAATTGCGAGGAAATGAAATAAAATCAGACAAAAGATCATATTTTTAACTTATTAGCGGCAGACTACGTCATTGTCTGTGACTTACCACAGATAATGTCAAACGTGTTCGGAGTCCGATTCTAGTGACATATGAGATCAATAGTTGCGAGATTGTTAGGAAATAGTATTCAACTGACATTTCATCTCGAATGAAACTTCATATCGAATGGCACAAGAATTGGGGTCCTGACGTATTGTGATAGTTCGAGTCCACGTATAATATTTAAAAAAAAAGCTATTACGCACTTAAGTAACGTAATGGTAAAAAAAAGGCCCGCGGGTATTATTTTGGATTTACGGTCGATTTTTCTAGTATGTTAGGACACTATTTACGAGCAAGTGTGATGAAAAAACTATTACAGGATCGAAGTATATTCGAAAGGATCATTTATAACTTGGGTACCTTTTGTAACGTAATGATTTGAATTTGGCTGTATCTACCCTCATTAGCAGCCCCAACTGACGAACCCCAAGGTTTACGTTAAGTAAAGTGGAGATCAAGTGGCCGACTTTCTACTCCATCATCAGAGGACCTCTTAGATACCATTATATTGCATTGTCATCGGGTTCACAAGCGCATTCCAAGTTTGAGCACATTCAAAATAGACTTGCAAAAAAAACCCATTAAAAAAATCCTTCCACTTCCTGTTCAAAGCAAGAGCGTGGTTCAGGGTTGACTCACCAGCCTCCAGTAGCAGCACGCGCCACTCGGGCACCTCGGACAGCCGCGCCGCCACCACGGACCCAGCGGAGCCCCCACCCACCACGATGAAGTCGTACACCGAGTCCATGTGCGTGCGGTACTGCAACGGTCAACACGGGGTTACTTGTAACTGTGGGTATACTGGCCTATTGGCCTATTCAATACAGATACTCTATAATGAACACAAAAAAAAAACACGGAACAGACATTTTAATTACAGGTATACAACACGCGGTCTTACAGCTAAGGAGCCATTTCTAACAGACAACCTTTAACAGAGAAATAGCTAAGGACCCAGATACATAGCTGACAGTGTATTTAGGTATTGTATCGATGCAAATAGTATTGTCTTGTGATTGTATGTAATGTAAAATATAGCAGCAATATAGATAAGGATTTTTTTACGTGTAATAAAGAGTTAACATACATCATACATTCATTTGGGACCCGTAATGTAATGTGTATGTACAGTGTAGTGCATTAGATCCTTAAGACTGCACCGAGCAAACGCCGAGCGTCTAGTGGCGCCCTCATGACTATTATTGTGTTTTCTAATTAACTCAAGATTTTCCTTGAAATTAAACGATACGTTTTTGTAGCGCAAGTATAAACACAATTTATGGGATACGGAACAAACTTTAATAACAATCACCCTTTGAGTAGTCAGCTTAACGGGAAAAGGTGGCCACTTTTTTCCGTTAAGTTGATTACTCGAAGGTGAATTGTTATTAAACCATGGGATATAACCTATAAGTTGTGTTTTCATTTGTAGTACAAAAACCTACCGACGAATTTCAAGAAAATACTTTAGTTTATTAGAAAACACAATAGTAATGAGGGCGCCACTGTACATCCGGCGTACGCTCGGCGCAGTCTTAAGTTAACTGACAAAGCAAGATATTTTTGTTACACATCTTGATGGAGCTGAAACGACAGGACGCATTTCCCACGCATTAAACCAAAACACATAGTTTATACTCTTTATCTATAAGCGTGTGACTCATACCAATTGACACCCGTAGACATATCATAAATCTCGCCTATTAAACAATTATACTATTTCAGTTAAATACTGTATTTCCTTGTTAATAAAACTCCGCCGTAGATCATTTCCGAGATTTAGCGGTTCACATGATTGTCAGCGGTTATCTGGCTGGGTACCTACTGGCAGGTTCCGCTCATTAGTGTTATCAGATTCGTGAGGAAATCCATTGACAATGCAGTTTACTAACAATAATACTGATAAAAGCCGGTAGACAAAGTTTCTTAGAAACTCAACAATAATTTCTGCTTGAGTATTTTGACAGTAAAAATATACTTTTAATCTAAATTCGAATTCGAATACACCGAAATGCGAAAGGACCTTATTCAATATAGGTAATTGGGATTGTTCATATTTTTACAATTACTCCAATTCGAAAACCATTTCGAGGAATAGGGTTTTAAAGCCGTTCTGCATTATTTAAGTTTTTGAAATATTTATCTATTTTGGATATTTCGACAAAAGTATATTTAACCTTTGTTTGACTTTCGTTTTCGGCTTGGAGCCATCCTAGGTGTATCTTACGGGTTAGGCGAAAACAGTTTGAAATAATATGTTTTAATACACTATTACAATCACTTTTCTTCATTGGATATCATTTAATTGTTGTAATTTATTAGAAAATGCCATCCCAAATTTAAAATGCTCATGTCATCCATAAAATGTCTGCTAAATAAATAAAGATATTTAAACAAAACTATTGGATCAAATACAAAATTATTGAAAATGGTGTCTTAAAATTTCCTATTCTTTCGAATGAAAAAGTAAAACCCGTGAGTATTTTTTTTTGGTCAATCCCAATTCGACCACGGCTTCGTGATGTCGAGGAATACTTAAGCAAGACGAAATTAACAACTTTAGTAATGTCAAACTGGGATAAAGGGTCTTGACAGACAGACGGACAGCAAAGTGATCCTATAAGGGTTCCGTTTTATAGGGTTCCGTAGTCAAACTAGGAACCCTTATAGTTTCGCCATGTCCGTCCGTCCGTCCGTCCGTCCGTCCGTCCGTCCCCAGTCTAGCTCAGAGACTCATAGTACTAGAAAGCTGTAATTTGGCATGAATGTACATATTAGTCACGCCAACAAAGTGGTACTTAAAATAAAATTTTGAATTTTTTTTTTTTTTAATGCACCTCCCCTACACGTAACGTGGGGATGTCTTTTTTTTTCTTGCCTACCCCATAGTGTGGGGTGTCGTTGGATAGGTCTTTTAAAAATATTGCGGGTTTATGCAAACAATTTTTCGATTAAGGGATCCGTTTATGAAATATTAAGCTTTAAAGCGCTATTTTTTGTTAGAGTCAAGTGTCCCCCCCCCCCTACAGCCAAAACTACAAGAACTAAAAATCTGAAAAAAATCTTCAACGAAAGCGCATATAACGAATTTTAAAGGAAAACTATCACGGCTAAGTAGACATGATTAGTTCCTGAGATACAGTCGATTAACGGGTTTATACCTACTAAAAATCATCTAAGACAGCGCCAAATAACTTTAAATAGAAAATTGTTTCATACATGTTGATTTTTGAGATAGTTTTTTGTGTTTGTCGTTACGGCTTCGGAACCCTACACTGAGCATGGTCCGACATGCTCTTGCCCGGTTTTTTCTATAAAAGCTTTGCAAAGCTTTCGTAGACTCGGCCTTGCAGAGCTGCGCCGAGCAAACGCCGAGCTTCCAGTGGTGCCCTCATTACTATTATTGTGTTTTCTAATTAACTAAAGAATTTCTTTGCAATCAGACGATACGTTTTTGTAGCGCAAGTAAAAACACAATTTATGGGATACGTAACAAACTTTAATAACAATTACGCTTTGATTATTCAGCTTAACGGGAAAAGGTGGCCACTTTTTTCCGTTAAGTTGATCACTCGAAGGTGAATTGTTATTAAACTATGTGATATAATATACCCTATAAGTTGTGTTTTTATTCGTAGTACAAAAACCTATCGACCAATTTCAAGAAAACACTTTAGTTTATTAGAAAACACAATAATAGCAATGAGGGCGCCACTGCACATCCGGCGTACGCTCGGCGCAGTCGCCAAATTCACTTCTTTCCACATTCTTTGGTTTTAAAATATGTATGCCGCAAGTGGGCCTAATTTGTATCCCTTCCTATTGCAGTATCAGGTACCCTAGTCGCGATTGCATTCCCTTATTGTATGATTATCTGATTTGAATTTGAAATATTGCAGTCACGGCGTGATTGCGTGCCGCCTGCGATCGGCAATCACGCCGCATCACGACTTGACGACTCTTTACGATCTGTTTACTTTTGTAGCAGAGATTGTACTATAAAGCAAAGATGTTAACTTGTAGACAAAAAACTTATCTAAGTGTCGAGGGCCGTAAATTGATTTTGGCTGAGACGTTTATCAAAACTAATCTAAAGACACGTAAAGTACTTAAACGTCAAACCTCCTGACTCCACTTGAAACGAGCGTTTCAGACAAGCCTTGTTATTCTTTTTAGGACCTTTTCAACTCGACGGATATACTAGCGAGTTAAACTTTTCCCGACAGAGCGTACAAAGTACATTTTAGGACCTGCATTCTCAATTAGGTAGCTTAACCGTCACTCGTATGAGCTCGCTCGCAACCGATGGATAAGAAGCGGTTTTTAAGTGAACAATGATCAGTGAGTAAGGGTCACCCCAGACCTATCGACGCGGAATCGGCTTGAGCCAGTAAGAATAAGTTTTATGTCGCAATAAGATCGAAAACAACGTCGTCCCGTTCGCAACGACGAGCCGAGCCGAGCCGAACGATACCTTTTTCACTCTTACTGCACGGACATAAAACTTTTTCTTACCGGCTCAAGCCGATTCCGCGTCGATAGGTCTGAGGAGACCCTAATACGGCCTTTTGTATTTGAGTGCTCGAAATTTCTTCATAGTTTAATTGTTGCTTGCATGCTACGTGCTGGTTTCTTGGTTCTTCTATTACAATGGTACCTTACAATTGAATTCAGAGTACCTAACGCCCTTTAGCAGACATCGAAGGAACCTAAATTGATCCCAATGCATAGAAATAACTTGAAGCATATATTCAGCCTCTTATGTTGGGTAAAACCATACGTTGGTGGTGTTATCCTTTTCAACATTACGCCAAACACAAAAAACGTCACTCTCACGCCAAACTGTAACGTTTGCTATACTATACAAATTATAACTTAATTCATACGAAACAAAGGCTCTTTTAATCTTTGACTTTTGTCCGCTTTGGCCGATGGTGGCGTCAGCGGCACTACTTTCAGCCCCCTATTTCACCTCCGTGACAGTCATAGGTGACAGGTGACTTTTCAAGATGTATCAACGACTTAACTTTGCAATGTATACCGAATTGTCACCTGTCATTATCTCATGAAATAGGGAGCTGGTGGCGTTCAAAAACGTTAAGGATCCAGTCACTGACCTGCGCGCGTCCGCAAGGATCCTCCAGGTCGCACTGGCTGCGCAGGAACACCTCCAGCAGCCCCATGAACAGCATGAAGGCGCCGCCGCCGCACGTCGCGGCCAGCGTCGGGCCCGGCTGCGACATCGGACAGTCGCACGACAGAGCCATCTGCAACAAGAACACAACAACTCTTTAGGCACTATACTGCTTCCAATCCACGAAGTCACGCGTATTATTTTCTTTGATTACTCATACTCTGAAAGTAGGCCATTGTTTCTCTTATTGTTAGAAGCGGGTTGAAAGTATAAGTATTTAAATACCAGGAGCGCAGCGGTGAGTAGGAGGTGTAGCGAAACTTAGGTCACAGGCGGTGTGGTGGGCGGGCGCACACAACACAGCGCGGATATCTCCCACACGTCACAGCAACGTACTTTTAATGTATATGCACGATCCTAGTATTTGACGTTATATTTTTTAATATTGATAGCAGTCAAAGAATACTGTTATTACTATTTTCGGGTAGCAAATAAGTTTAGCATTGTTTTTCTCCTGTCAACAAAACTGTATGACTTATGAAAATTCTCGTGTGTGGGAACGAACATTTGAACTCAAGACAGGTAACCGTTTATGTTAGGTATATGGACAGTCGTAGTGACATTGGTTTTACGATGATAGTACAGAGTTCTACACGAGTACAATTGGACGTACTTTTGTAAACGGGAACCAACGCACAAAGATTTGGCAATAAAATGTCAATTGTCATGCTGAATACTGTGGGTTGGTTCCAGTTTGCAAAATCTTTGTAGGTTGGTTGTTGGTTCCCGTTTGCAAAAGTACGTCCAATTGGCAAAATAGAACTCTGTTCCATAGACACGACCACACACACACTAACTGTGACGTTACACAACAACTCGTAAGAATTTAGATACTAAATATCGCTGTCACACAGTTCTATGATAGGTCAAGGTTCCGTATAGATGTTTGTTCACAACTTAAATGTTTTTTGGACCTTGTAACACTGTTATTATCAAACCCACAGACTAATCTCTCCTTTGATCTCCCGATCGATAAAGGGTCAACATTCACATGTCATGTGTCTCGTCAAGTGTTGCCACACTGCCTCACACGCAGGTAATGAAGTAGGCGTGTAGCATGCGCGTGCGACGCCCTAGGGGACATGTGTCTGTTTGTTTTTTAATTGGAAAGTTATCTATACAGGGTGTTCTAGAACTTGACGTAAATATTGAAGAGATAAGAAAGCCCTTTGCTTATCGGTTCAGAATATAATTTCAACTATTCAATCTGTTCAAAAAAAAAATTTTTTTTAATTAGGTACAGTTTTCGTATGAATTGTTAGCCATTTATTTTGTACAATAAAGTGTTTACATACATACAACCCTAATAGTTTCAACATGACACTAAACGAATTATTGAAATGTTCATTAAAACTCTTATAACCCTTTACTATATTCGTCCCATCATAAGGTGGTGGAACCAGTAATGGACAAGAACGCAATGATGGACACTTGCTTCTTATTTAACAGAAGATAAGGGTTATTCATTTGTTTTGCCACATTCAATTTAGGACCGTATGAAATTTTAATTAAGAGTGAAGTGTCCATTACTGGTGCCTGTCAGCTAAAAGTGTCCATCATTGGTGCCGTCACCCTAAATCCCTGTATTGCGTACTTGATTGAAATTAAGATGTAACGAAGATAACTGATGCCCGTCATTTGGTCATTATTGCAGCAATCATCGCCGCCGCGCCACCATGTGTGCCAGTGATGACGGGCTTGCTTCGCTGGTCATCGGGGTCTTTGCCGTGAGTCAATACAAACCGCTCATTGAATACAAAACAGACACATTCTAAAATAATTTGCTCTTACATTAAAAATCGTATTCCAACCGCCTCTAATTTAAAAATGCAACACTGACTCATTTTGGATTGTGTCCGTTTTGCATTCAATAAACGAAACGTTGTGTGGTACAGTTGCACAGTCAACGGCATTTAATAGTCACTTTTGTATCTTAACGCCTTGTCGGTTGATAAAGTCTCTCTAATTAAATGTAAGGGGAACCTCCACCGTACAGGGTCCGCCTAGATCATTACCACGACCACCTTTGACCTTCCGACAAGCAGCAGAATTAGCATTGTTGTGTTCCGGTGTAGTAACCGGTGACATAACTGGCATTGAGGCATTGCATGTTAGTCCTCAAGTCCCTATTATTTTATCGAAACACCTTTCAACGAATGTGCGCCCGTTTACCTTCTTTTTACCATAAAAAAGCAGATACTGGGTGCAAAAATGGATTACAAATTTTGAACCGGAATAACGAACATACGAACGATGCAAGCTAATAAATAAAAAAACTTGTTAAAACAAATTAAACGAGGCCGTTGAGAATCGGTGAGATAAATCTCATCAGCTCGTAAATTGTCGCGTGGGCGGCTATTCTCGCTTATCAAAGCGATCGATCGCAATAACTTGTGACATGGATAACTTCATGTGCGAATAGAGGTCGTGTCGTAATATCGAGCAAAAAAACTCTTAAGGAAAAGTACAGTCACAACACTGCAATGTTGACTTGCTATATACTCTTTATACGAGTGGTACTCTTCTTTCTTTCAACAGTTGTGTTAGGTACCCAATTTTTGGCTCGTACAGTGACGAGATTAAATTTGGTACCTAAGTCCAAAGTCAATCTAACATTCTACAACTATAAGGTTGAGTTTAAGTTACAAATGACTTGATTTTTTTTTTTTTTTTTTTTTTTATGGCATAGAGATGACAAACGAGCACACAGGCCACCTGATGGTAAGTGGAAACTGTGACCCATAGACATTCGCATTCACAAGACTGCAGAGCAATCCTAAGACTGCAAATGCGTTGCCAACCCTGAGGACTAAGATGGAATGCCTCTATGCTAGTCATTTCACCGGCTGTCTTATCCCCAAACCGGAACACAGCAATGCGAACACTGCTGTTTGGCGGTAGGTTAACGGATAAGACGGTGGTAGCGATCCGGACAGACCCTGCACAAGGTCCTACCACCCGCAATGACATTGACGACTTCAAGCATATTTTTCTTGAAATGGGTCCCAAATTAACGCTCGTGAGCTCGTGACCGTACCGTAAATGACAATCTCCTGGTAACATTACTGGAATCATTCGTCTTGTAACTTCTTTGATCATTCTTAATTTAAACGTCAAAATGCTTGTAGACATTATTCGATATTGCAACAGTTTTTTACTCGAATACTAATTTTGAACTTATTTATAAAATTTATTTAATTTATTTATTTATAAAAGTACAAACAACAAACCTAACACATCGTTTACTTACTCCTCAACTTCTTAATGTTATTCATAAGCGATAGCGGGTAATAATGTGGCCGGACCAGTACTCATATTGGCAACACTGCATCATTTTCGGCAAGCCATGCAACACATTCGTTTTATGGTGGGTAATTTGCCAATTTATTAAGTTTGCAAAAACTATATGTTACGCAAGAGATCACTGTCTTTGTCGATTGCAAACGTATTTGGACGATCTACTGCCGCTTAATAGAAAGTATTTATTACTAGAGCTTTTCAAAATTGAATAGAATTTACACCTTCCCTGGACAAACACCTTCACTCTGTTCCATCATTGCCCCCTATTGAATTGATGCTTTGCCGCTTCCTTTAAAACGCGTCCAAATTATTGTCATTGCTTGAATAATATTGTAGTTTAATCCTGCAACTCCATTCGCATAGAACCTGTCTATTGCTATTCCCTCAGGTACAGTCCGATTTTCCAGGACAAAAAGTAGCTTGTGTCCATCTCTAAGCTTTAAACTATCCTGACCTGGGCCAAGATGACACTTTGACCGCAGTGTGACCACAATTATTGGAGCTGTTTGTGAGAACGCAGTGCGTAGCTTTAAAGTACAGTCACGAGATTATTTTACCCACCTTACGTCCAAAGTCAATCTGACATTCTTCAACAGTAAGGTTGAGTTCCCTAAAAGTTACAAATGACGACATCTCTAATGACATTGACGACGTCAAGCATATTTTTCTTGAAATAGGTCCCAAATTAACGCTCGTGACCGTACTTATGATGTGTCTCGTTACATAAACGTCATATCTTAATTAACTTGTCTGACACTTATAAACGAATGCTCAGCTTTAATTGACTCCCCTAATCTTCGGTCCGTCCGCAACAAATTTGTTCGGAAGCCGAAGTGATTTTGTTAATGGCCGCCATTTCCTCTAGTAAATTGTTTAATCGTCTTGCTCTCGCTAATTTTCCACGGAAACGTTTGAAGTAGTTTGGCCAGACGGAGAGGGACCTGTTTCTTTTTTTTAAAGTTTTTAATTCTTATTTATCAAGGAATACCTACAACGCACATCGCGCATAATCGTAAGTCATGACGGTTTTTTTAAAGATTTACTTACATCAATATATTTTTCTGTAAAAATTGCAGCAATAATGTGACTACAGCTGAAAAATAGAAATGACTACGTACCTAAGAGTTTCTTTTTTATGGAACTCTTTTCATCGACTACAAAACAGGATAAGTTCTCAATTTTTTTGTGTTTTTTGTGTACCTATGTCACTTGATTTCTCCGCCCAATTGTTCCTCACGATTTTAATCATTCTCTTTTGTGAGTACCTAGGGTATATGTCAAGGGTGATCCTTCAGTAAATTGAATAAAAGAACATCACCCTTGATGGTGAAATAATGATGGATGAAATTTCTTACGAGTATATCGCGATCTGTCGACAATAGTGACTTGCGGGCCAACTGTGGTAAAGTATCCGTCACTTTTTGACACGTGTACTTATTTACCTGTCAGAAGGTGACGGATGCCTTATCCAAAATATATCACGCGATAAACGCAGGCATATTATTAATATTATTTAATATTATTTAAAATATAACGGCTTCATTAGATCTCGATTAAATTCTACCATCCACCACGCATATCAAGGTGGTAGATACCACAATGCGTTAGCGATTACGACACGCGTCGAATAATTACTTTTATTATTTATCAAAGTTTTCAAACAATTGTTTTTTATTTACATATTTAACCTTTGCCCACGAATAACAACCAATCTTTTGTACCTCCGATGTTCCACATCATTAAGACTCAAAATCCCGTGACATTGAGACGCCCCATTGTACTCTCCACGTCAATTAGATGCCAAAAGCGTTTGTGCAATTCTGACCTCTGGGGCCTTGACCCGTTGCTGGACAATCTATCTCAATGGGTGATTCGGGACTGGCTTTAATGACATATAGTTATAATAAGTTTAGAGCGTGGGAGACTTATGAAAGAGTTGTGAATCACACATATATGTTACTTTTTTTTGTTAGAATATGCAAAAGAACACACAGGCTGACGTTAACCGGGGTCTTATATCCACAGACATTTCCGATCTCGAGATAACTTTCTTAAGAATGCAAT
Source organism: Acleris laterana (assembly GCA_963966035.1). Classification (NCBI taxonomy): domain Eukaryota; kingdom Metazoa; phylum Arthropoda; class Insecta; order Lepidoptera; family Tortricidae; genus Acleris; species Acleris laterana. The sequence goes on from OZ014457.1 coordinate 1,047,769, forward strand.
TCTAAGACTGTAAATGCGTTGCCAAGCCTGAGGTACTCTTCGCTAGTTGTGCTCTTATCTCCGCTGCGCACCGGAATACAAGAACACCAACACTGCTACTTGGCGACAAGTAAGTAGAAGTGCAAAGTAAAAAGAAGATAGAAAGGCAGAGAGGACAATTTTTAACGTAACATATGCTAGGAACTTTATAAAAGGAAAAGATAGGTACCTAGTATCCAACTAAGTTTAAAAGAACAAAAATTCCAAAAGTACAAAAGTTAGTTAGAATACAATTATATATAAAGTGTAAATTAAGTCAAAAGTAGCACAAAATCACTATTTCCCGGACAGAGAAAAAATATTGTTTAACAAGCCAGATCACTCCTAATCTAAGTACAGAAAACCTCGTCTAAAGCACTTCGAATAGAGTTCAGTATTCTCCGTAAAGGCCTGACGAAATAAATTAGATAATTATATTGATTAACGTACTACGGATGTCGTGTTATTAAGCAACGGTTTTAATTATGGGTCTTACATGTTAAGGGGACGGGACATGTCAACGTCAACTTAAGTTAGGTCTAAGTGTAGGATATAACTCTATGATGAATGATAATTATTTCTAATTCTAGACTTTGTAATGAGGGTGTAATTATTCTATTAGTAAACTTATTAAGTTACTTTGTAACTTAGCTTTAAGTTGTTAAAATGCGAATTACTTATTTTAGAATTGGTTTTAGGCGAAAGTGTAAAATGAAATGTCTTCAGTGACTATTTTCTTTATTTAACCTCAGTAATTGTCATTCTATTGTTACTACAAAGTTTCACTTTACGTGGATAGATTGTTTGAAAAATAAAAGAACACTACATTTATTCGTAACGAAAAGAGAGGTTTTGTAACGCATTCAACCGTTTAAACCTCACTATACTCTTCCATACCTATACTATAATATTATTAATGTGAAAGGATTTGATCTATTACGCTTTCACGGCAAACCCGATGTTTTTTTTTTTTCATCCATTCTTTTGCTTGAACTCTGTGAATGACGAAGGATATTTTTAGGTCTTAGAAAAAATAAAACAAAAAAATCACAGCTCATTATTTCTCGAGAGAAAATGGTGTGTTGTTCGTGAGGTGTGTACAGTGTTCGCATTGTTGTGTTTTAGCGTGGGGGTGAAGACTATACCGGTAAGACTAACGTAGTGGCATTCTATCTCAGCCATGCAACGCATTTGCAGTCTTAGGACTGAAATCTTGAGAATGCAAATGTCTATAGGTCAGAGATCTCACCATCAGGTTGTTTGCCTAAGTACCATAAGAAAAAAAAAAACGCGAGTAATGTAGAAGTTAGTTATTACATAAAAAGTATCAAGATTCTCAAGCATCAAATTACTTTCCAATCTAATCTCTAAGTCAAGGTTGTCAGTTTAGCCCGAAGCTTCAACGTAACACCCGTGAACCTGATATCTCTGTACCCGTACCATGAGTTACAATTACCGTACTCGCTAGCGAGTCCAATGCTCTGTCTCTCGCACTCTATAAGAATGCTGCGAGGTCTGCGAGGGACAGTACCCTTACCATGAGTTGCAATTGGGATTGTTCATATTTTTACAATTACTCCAATTCGAAAACCATTTCGAAGAATAGGGTAATAAAGCCGTTCTGCATTATTAAGTTTTTGAAATATTTATCAAATTTGGCTATTTCAACAAAAGTATGTTTAACATTTGTTTGACTTTCGTTTTCGGCTTGAAGCCCTCCTTGGTGTATCTTACGGGTCAGGCGAAAACAGCTTGCAATAGTATGTTTTAATACATTATTACAAACACTTTTTTTCATTGGATATCATTTAATTGTTGTAAATTATTAGAAAATGCCATCCCAAATTAAAAATAATCATATCATCCATAAAATGTCTGCTAAATAAATGAAGATATTAAAACAAAACTATTGTGTCAAATACAAAATTAATGAAATTGGTGTCTTAAAATTTCTTATTCTTTCGAATGAGAAAGTAAAAACCGTGAGTTATTTTTTTTGGACAATCCCAATTACTTTACTCGCTAGGGAGTCGAATGCTGTCCCTCGCACTCTCTAAGAATACTGCAAGACCTACGCGGGACAGAGCTTTCGCCTCTCGAGCGAGTACAGTAATTGTGTTTCATGGTAAGGGTACGGTCACGAGCGTTAATTTGGGACCCATTTCAAGAAAAATAGGCTTGAAGTCGTCAATGTCATTAGAGATGTCAAGTCATTTTTAGCTTTTAGGGAACTCAACCTTATTGTTGTAGAATGTCAAATTGACTTTGGACCTAAGGTGGGTACCAAATTAAATCTCGTGACTGTACCTACAGAGCATTCGACTCGCTAGTGAGTACGTTAATTGTATCACATGGTAAGGGTATACTTATATCTCTGTAACCCACTATGTCACGCAGCATAATGAAACGCGTCTGAACTTGTTCTTTGACCCGAAACACCACTTTGGATTTATTATAATATGAACTGGTTTATTTGTAACGAATTGCAAGAGAATGTTACTATTTTTGGGTGCGTTAACTTGTAAGTGGCGTAATTTTATTGCAGTTTGCAAATACTTATTTCAATGTGTAGGTGTCATATTCTTGCAAAAAGTGCGCTACTGAAAGATACAAATAAGTATTATTATTATTATTATTTATTTACTTAATGGCGCCTACAAAATAACGTAATTTGGCCAATGATCGCGTCATTGATAGATGACGTGATATGAAAAGTCACGTGATCTACCAGCGACGCGATTGGTTTAAAAACGAAAGGATTAGAAACGCTAGTTAGCGTACCTATAATCTTGGCATGGGCCTCTTAACAATGCGTAAATTACTGTCAGTCAAAATTGACGCCGTGTACAGATGTAGTGAATAATCCTTTCCCATCGTTTTTGGTCGGATAACTTCGTATTTATCTTACTTTCTCAATTGGCTTATTGATGGATACTGAAGCTAATTGAGAAAGCTAGATAAATACGAACTAATCCGACAAAAAACTATGGGAAAGGATTATTCACTACATCTGTAATTGCTATGACCCATTCTTTTGTTTACGCATCGTCACTTTATTTTACGCGCTGGATCCTTAAAGACGATCTTTGAAACGTCATGCTTAAAGGCCTCGCCGCACCACTAAATTATATCTAACGTTCAAATAATTCACACAGTCATCCAAAATCATCCGTCTTTCTATTCCCAATGTCAAATTGTAGCGCTTAAGTGTAAGCCTGGTATCATTTAAATACCACGACGATTCCGCATTTCCTTGAGACGAGTCGCTGACATTCAGAGGAAGGTCTGCAGAAACCGCAGCTAAAACTGTTCATCACGATTGACATTCTACATGTGTCACATGTCAAGATATTCCACGACAGCTTTGATATTCATTTTAAATTGCCATAATGGCAGGGCCATTTTTGTTTGCTCTACTTGCTACCAAATGGTTTAGGAAGAAAAAGTTTATTCAGTCTCAACATATAATATCTCTAATAGTATAAAATTCGGGTGTGACAGTGTTTGTTACAAAACTCCTCTGAAAAAACCCCGCTGCAAATTTCCCGTTCCCGTTGGAATTTTCTATTTTTTCTTACATACAAACCTTATCCTGACAACGAACACAACAAAAAAGAAATCAGACAAATCGGTTAAGCCGTGAGTTATAAAATTACAACGAAAAGTGGCATTAATTTTTATATATAGAGATGGGTTACCCAACATGCCTCTTAAAGCATGGTTGTACATGTCAAGGTCAAGGGAATACGACGATTGCTTTTCAAATTGATAAATTACCTTTCCACGAAGCTACGGTAAATTAAAGTTGATTAAATAAAACACAATGAAAATAAATTAAAACTTAAACTAAGCTCCGCCTAACCAAATAAACTAAAAGAATCAATTCCCAATCAGTGCCATTGCGCGGCATGTCCATATTAAGCCCGGCTGCATTTCCTCATTTCTCACTTAAGTACATATTTCACTATAAAATGTTCTTACTTGGATTTTATAGGTTTCATGTACTTAAAAGTTTTCGCCATGTTTCACACCTGTGGAGTGAGTTCGTAAACGCGTCACGGTAGGAAGTGGCTGGAGTGGCTCCCACATGGCCAAAACCGGCGCGCGCGCACGTGCGCGGTGCGCGGCTGCGTTGGCGCACGACACGGTATCGATCTACATTCTTACATACATACATAAACTCACGCCTTTATTCCTAGAGTGGGGTAGGCAGAGCTACAGAATTACCAACAACTCTAAAAACTTGTTGATAATTCTGTAACCACATTTTGCACACTTAGGCTAATATGTTTACCAGTGTATTAGTGACAACCCGTGTGGTTGCCGGGTTAGAATAGTGCCACTCCATATATTCCCGTGGATGTAGTAAGAGACGGCTAAGGAATAAAGGCGTACTTATAGTACTGTTAGGCGATGGGCTTGCAACCTGTCACTAACACTGGTAAAACCTACATTCTTTAATCCGTTAAAGCAGTTATTTATAAAGTGGCATTTTAACGCATGTCGCCGACCACTTGTAAAAACGAATGAATCGATTTCAGTACGAAACAAAAACAAATACGATAAACAGACACAAACAGAGAAAAGCTTCAGTCATACAAACACATCAGCTTATTAGCTTTTGCTTACGGCTCCCGCGCAGAACTGTTCTTATTCCTCGAAAGCGTAAATTTTTCCGAGAGTAAAGCTACCCCACCCCATATCCTACGATCCTTCCCCAAAGCTCTTACACCAATCCAAATTTAAAAAAACCTGGTCTAGCTGTGAAAGCATAACAAACAAAAAAAGTTACTTTCGCATTTATGATATAAATACAAACAAGTAAAGGTTCTTGCTGGGTAGTGATTCTCTCAACAACGACGGTCGGACGGACGACCGAGTGAATGTCCAAGCGGCGAGCTTAAGTAGTCCCGTCAGAGCGAAAAAAACATGTTTTAGCGCGTGCATTTTTAATTTAGCAGCATGGTTTCTGCCGATGGGTCGAACGTATAAGGCTGTTTAATTGAAAATGCACGCGCTAAAATGTGTTTTGTTCGCTCTGACGGGACTACCTAAACTCGCCGCTGCGATTTCGCTCGTTCGTCCGCCCGTCCGTTGTTTTTGAGAGAATAACACCCCTGAAATGATCGCTCCCACTTTCAACTATTCCTTGTTTAGCCTATTGTGTGACTGGTAGAGAATGCCTTAAGGCATTAATCCGCCATTTCTACGTACTTTTTGTATTTAGAAATAAAATTTAAATAAATAAATATGGTAATTCACACCTAAATACTATGTATTTTATTACATTAATCTAAAGCCGTGAGCCGACGGGCCCGCGCGCGGACGACATTTAGTGAAAGTGCACCGACTTATCAGACGCACCGTGTACCGAGACGGCTCGTAATGCACCTCATACAAGTCCATACACTTCGCACCATCGCATACGTAATGCACTCTATTTACCGCATAGGTTCGCTTAAGTGCTGAATCGGAATCAGACTTAGGCCCGTATTAATAAACTCATCTTGGCTGAGATGCACGTCACAAGATACGTCAAAGTAAACGTCAAACCATAGAACACTGTCATATTTGACACATCTCGAGACGAGCATTAGATTTGAGATTAGTTTATTAATACGGGCCTTAGATGAAATGTATGTATGTAAAACATTTTATTTTACAAACAGGAACTTTATTTTAAGGGGGGCAAAACAACAATAATACATCAGGCATCTCTGGGTAAGGCAGTATATAAACATAACTATCATTTAGCTAAGATTAAAAAAAATGGTAGTAATGTATGTTGAATAGGGGATATAATCAATGTATGTTTAAGTAAGTAAGTAATCTCTTTATTGCACAATAAGAAACCGTTTTACAAAAATATACTTATATGTAAATCAATTATGTACAAAGGCGAACTAATCCCTTTAGGAATCTCTTCCAGGTAACCCTTGTAATGCCTGGGTGAGGACAACGCAAGAGGATAGCAAAAAACGAGTAAAAGCTACAAAATATTTTTACTTTATACATACAACGCAATTACATAACATTAAATACATATTAACTTTATAAATAAACTAATATATAAATACAATAATATTATAGATACAATATATACTTACACCAAATGGTTTTTTATAGGTAAGGTTCTTTCATTTTGTAACTTCCATGTCAGTTAGGTTACTTGAATACCTACACATTTTCTTAACATCTTTGTTTACTTCTTAGGTTTAATTCATCATCCTCAATCTATACAAAACTATGTTTCCTCACATATTATAGGTACCTACTTTCCCCAAGTACTTTCTTAAACCTAATCTCCGAACACAAACACGTAGAGCGAGATGTTAGGCTAGATGTTAGCCTCCGTGCCAGCAAATCGTGACTCGACAATGACACGACCCCTGCGCAGACGTCGTTAGACAACTTAGACATAATCAAATAACAATGGCTGGATCCTTTATATCATTCACCTTTGACACGATCCACTGCCAATTGGGATTGACCAAAAAAAAACACTGACGGTTTTTACTTTCTCATTCGAAAGAATAGGAAATTTTAAGACACCTATATCATTAATTTTGTATTTGACACAATAGTTTTGTTTTAAGTAATATCTTAATTTATTTAGCAGACATTTTATGGATGACATGATTATTTTAAATTTGGGATGGCATTTTCTAGTAAATTACAACAATTAAATGATATCCAATGAAAAAAAGTGATAGTTATAGTGTATTAAAACATACTATTTCAAGCTGTTTTCGCCTAACCCGTAAGATACACCTAGGAGGGCTTCAAGCCGAAAACGAAAGTCAAACAAAGGTTATAATCTGTCATATATTTTTATTATAGTCACTTGTCTAATCCTAAAGTTTCGCATTGGTATACAAATGACATTATGTAACATTGGCGATTATGACGGCGTGACCCGCCGGGTGGCTGCCGTCGAGATCCCGTCCAGATACCGTCCAGATACCGTCCAGTTTGACGGCTGCTTCGCTTAACACGTTGTGCAAACAGTGTGTCTGATGAGTGAGTTAATAGATTTGATTATTAGGCTCTTGCAGACAGTCTGCATGATTGCAATCTATGCAGATTAGCAGGTCAGATGCATTTGTGTTAACTGCAAAAATGCTTTCTAACTAGAATTTCTCAGCTAGATTGTCAGCTTTATATTTGACGAAGTAAAGCGGGACGAATATGTAATATATAAAATAGTATTTTTGTATGTTTGTAATGAATAATCTCATAAGGCCGATTTCAAAAATTCTTTCACCATTAGAATGTTACATTATCCCTGAGTAACATAAGCTACTTTTAATCTTGGAAAAATTAACCGTTCCCGTGGGATGCAAGTACATAATTAAAACATCTAAAACTTAGGCACAAACACAAACACACCCCAATTCCGAGAATTGAACCCGGCACCGCTAGCTTCGTAAACAAGGTCAATATCAAATAAAGTCTAAACTCTAGAATAATTGCGTCGTCAATATATACATATCTAATTTATCGGATCACTTCGTTTACCCGAATTTCATTTGCCATAATTGTGTCACTTGCCATAGTGTTAATTTGCCATGAAGGCATTTTTTCTGAAACTGTAAACCTTTCAGGTAATTTTTACATGCCATCGTATAGAGCCCTATAGGTTTGGTTAGGTTTGTTTTATAACAATTCAGTGGGGCTAGACAAGTTGCCATCGTTCACGAACGCTAGCGTTAGGTGATCACTGGCGACATGTGTTGTCATTGAAAAATGTATGGGAATGACGTAAGTCACGTGATATATCACTCGTTACAACTGACACGCTGAAAAGTGATCACTATCACTCGATAGGTTTGACGACTACGGTCGATACGCGGTACTATTTTGACACAAAGGCTAGACAAGTTGCCCTTTTGACAGGTCGAATAGAACACGAGCACAATCACCATGTCGCACTGCTAGATCAAAACAGTATTAACTCAAAATCATGGCTAGTTTGGTTTTAAGTTCAAAGAAGTTGAATTAAAGTTGATTTTGACATGCATTGTATTTTGAGTTACTACTATTTTCATCTAGCAGTGCGATATAAACGTCGGTATCTAAGGGCGGTATCTATGGACGGCCGTAACGACCAAGAAACTGTCAACTGAGTCCGTGTCATCACTGTCATCATTGCTTCGCGGTCGCATAAAATTATATTGTTTGAACTTTGATTTCTTATTAAAAATGCTTCCGCTGAGACTTACATATACGCTGCTCACAACAGTACGAGCTTATCCAGGCGCCGACCCAGAGAAATCTCTCGTGCGAGCCTGGAGGCCGCGGACGGGATGCATGAAATGCTGTTCAGGAACATTTTACGTTAAGCAAGGTCTCATTTAGAGTTCTTTGCAGCCTTTTGCGTTCCCTGACTTCGTTGAGGAGATTGAAGGAGGTTCTCCTTGAACTGAAGGTAAGCATCATTTTGATTTTAACATGTATAAGTTGGTATGTGCATTATATAAACAATACCTACAATGAAACTTGTCAGTACCAATAAAGATATTTATTACGATTATTTCAGGTCCTGTGTGCTCTCAGCTTTCTGGCGACAAGGTCGGATCAGAGGATCACGGGGTATCCAACCAATTAACGCAACGGACCGCTGCTAGTAGATGCATCCGTCAAGTAGGGGATGCTCTCAACAACGACACAGTCTTGAAGAGGAGGATCGTCTTCCTACAATCGGATGAAGCTAGGTCTCGTATAAGACAAGAGTAAGTTATGACATATATTTAATGAAAGTATTGGATGTTTCATTCCCTGAATATGTGTAATGTTTTTTATTCACAAGGTCCCGCCCAACGTTTAAATTAACCGAGGGAGCGTTTTTTCTTTTATTGAAAACTCTTTATATATATATAGTAGTATGGTTTTCGGAAAAAAATAGTACTTAAGTAGTTACTTATAGCGAGGTTAAGTAAGTATACTTAACCGATATCATACAATTTATTGATAAAATAACTTTTGTGTGTTTTAGGCAACAAAGAAAATCCTACAGACGGCTGGTTGTCGATGCCGGATGTCCATATACTATTATCAACCCCTTGTCGCAGAATTACAAACTCCGGTGTTTCATTTTTACACGGAGCCTGCAGCCTGTATGGAAGGAGTATCTCAACTTCCATTCAATGTCTCAAAGGTCGCCCCCTAGGTTATATTGTAGTGCGGAGCAGTCCTTTTATAATTGGAGCCAAATCCAGGATGAGCCCTACTAATTAGAGGCAGGATTATACTTAATTGTTTGGTGAAATGAGTTTGAATTACTATTAATTTATTATGTTTAAAACCTCATCCAAAAAATGCTCTGAATCAAAAAATTATTGACTTCAAGTATTAAACGTTCAAAACAAAATCGAAGTACATTATTTTAGTAAAGTTTCATTACTCGAAGTTACACTGATGGCCATATAATTAGGAACTGAACGCTTGCGTTTTTCTCGTAAGATATACTTAATACAATTATGACTTAAATTTTGACCACCAATCAAAAATTTCTTGACCAATTTTATTTTTAGTTTACACTTATCATTAAATCTGTTTAAATGTATGTACAGTTTGTCGCTGCTAAAATCGAATATTTCATCAATTTCATGTTAAAAAACTTTGTATGGATAGGTACGTCAGCACTAAGTTTTTAAATCCCTTTAAAAAATATTCGTTTTTAATGGCGGTAAACTGTACAAAAATTTGAGGCTTAGTTTATTAATTAACGATAAGTGTAACTAAAAATAAAATAGGTCTAGAACTTTTTGATTAGTTGTCAAAATTGAAAGTATATTTGTAGGCAATTATATGGGAAAAATGCAAGCGTTCCTAATTATTTAGCCACCACTGTTATTACAGGAGGTCACGACTAATTTGGTTACGATCTCGGAAATGGATTATTCTGGCCTGACAGGATAGAGAGCAACTCCCTGATGCCAAATATGTCGTTCTGCCTGCGCACAGCGGTCGCATTAACTAATATGGCGGCTGAAAGACGTGTTATCGTTCCCAAAAAAAAAAGAGATAAAGGAAATGGCTGAATTTTGTACATAAAGTAAGTACTAGTAGTACTCATGTCAAATACCTATGCAAAAACTGTTCAAAAATAGTTATGGCGTTATGTACTTTCAACGGCCGATAGTTGTTACCAAAAAAAACGATAAGGGAAATGGTTGAATATTATGAGCAAAGTAAGTATTAGTTGTACCAATGCCAAATAAATATGTAAAAACTGACCAAAATTTTGGTCGCGTTAGGGCACTAGGACCTTTTAAAGATACTTCGAAAGTATATAACGCCATAACGTGACCAACATTTTTGACAGGTTTTGCATATTGGACATGAGTACAACTAGTACTTACTTTATTTACAGTATTCAGCCATTTCCCTTATCGTTTTATTTTGGGAACGATACCACACGCATATAACGCGACCACTGTGCGCAGGCAGTCTGACAAATTTGTAGTCAGGTTCCTCTATTCCCACTAGTTCAGTTGTTTAGTTCAGTTGACTGAACAAGTGAGATTTTTTTAATCGTTTGTTCAGTTGAAAATAAAATAAATTATAACTGAACTAGTCAGATTTTTTTTCTCGTTTGTTCAGCTGGATAAAATTAATAACCGCTTAGTTCTACATCCATGTATGACTTCTTTGAACACGTAAAATGGTACTTTTTTGTTCTGTCTAGTCATACACCTACACGATGTGTACAAAACGAGTTGTTTAAAATGAGGTAGGTTTAGGTTATGTTAGTTTTGCAGCAGGCCCGGAGGGCCAAACCACCCAGAAATTGGAGCTCCGCGTCAGCGGAGCTCCGTCGACACTCTTATTTCAAATCAATCAGACAGTGTCGACGGAGATCCGCTGACGCGGAGCTCCAATTTCTGGGTGGTTTGGCCCTCCGGGCCTGCTGCAAAACTAACATAACCTAAACCTACCTCATTTTAAACAACTCGTTTTGTACACATCGTGTAGGTGTATGACTAGACAGAACAAAAAAGTACCATTTTACGTGTTCAAAGAAGTCATACATGGATGTAGAACTAAGCGGTCCTCCTCCGGGCTTGCTGCAAAACTAATATAACCTAAACCTACCTAGTTTCTGGTTATGAAAATGGAAAAAAAGTCTTGTTTAATAACAGGTTAAGAAACAGTGAAGAAAAATCATTATTCATAACCAGTTATGAAATCTTACTTGTGAAAGTGGACGAAAGGAAATTGACGACTTCAAGCATATTTTTCTTGAAATGGGTGTCAAATTAACGCTCGTGACCGTACAGTCACCATCAAATATCGGAGTAGGCGTTCAAAAATACCCGCACTCAACTCAATTAATTAAGCAGTGTATGTAGAGTGTGTTGATATATTTTTGCACACTTTGTTTGCTGCGATGTGTTTAAAGTCGTACCTACTTTAGTTGCTTACATTTACTTCAACCGACCTACAACATCCGACATTATGGGAAAACGAGCATATTTGGAAGGTATTATAGGAATGAAGACAACATGAATTGATTATTTTACTGAGCAGAAATTATGGAAAAGTACATAATTGTATTAACGCAGACATCACAGGAACATCGGAGTGCACGGATCCAGTTAATCTGCATTGCAGTCCTTCTAGACAATGCATACTATGTGGTAAAATTGGTGGGTGAAGTGGCTGGAGACAATGGTGTTGGTTTTTTTCTGAAATTAAAATAAAATGACTTATCATAATTTTTGTCATGAATATAAACTATAACTTTGTTTCTACATTTTTTTTACATTCAAGTCAAATATCCGTAAGGGCGCTAAAACACTGAGATATTTTTGGACAAAGGTTAAGAAAAGTTATGTACTCGCTGTCTCCAACAATAATATATTATCCAATATAGGGCTGAAACTATTGGACACGTCTAGAGGCAGAGAGCGTGTCAGATAATTTTGAGCGTAACGCAATGTGAAATATAAATTATTATTGGCGACTGTACTTATTCTCATTTAGTTTATATTGGTTTTGCAGACACCTTAGAGAGATCAAATAACTTATATGAATAAAAAGCAAATTATTTACATAGATTTAATGCTTAATCTTTGGCCAAAGTAGCTGGTCACCCGAAACGTCATTTAGGCATGAGGAAATTTCCTTAATGAATGAGTTATCTCACGCCCCAAAACATAAAGACTTGGCTAAAAGCAGACATATTTATGCCATTTCACTGGTTTGACTGATGCAGCCGCCGTTCTCAGTTTGACAGAGGAAGTTTGAAGTGGGACCTAGGCAGCGTATGCATGCAGGTAACGTCCGCCAGGTTAGGTAAAATACTGAAAATACGGAATAAAACTGTATACACACCATGATCTGCATTTGCGAATATCATTATAGGTATCCAGTGGACTTCATAAATATTTTCTTAGTTCCAATCACGTGTAGTCTATAGTCCCTGTAAATTAAAAATTAACTGTAGGTATATCTATATCACAAACACGCTGCTCTAGTTAATTTTATCGAGTACAGGCTTCTGTACTATTCTGCCCATGTCATTACGATTAGTACAGTACCGCAATTTTAGCAAATGTTATCCGATTTTAAGGTGTAGCTGAAAGAAAGTCAAACACAACTACACTAAATAAATAAAAAATCGTACATACATACATACATTAACCCTGAAAACATTACACTCCTTATTTTAGGCAGTCATGTAAAAATAGTTGGGTATGCCTGTGCGCCCCTGCTGCGCTTTCACGTGATTTGAACATAAACCTGTATCTGATCTTCATTATTGATTTAATAGGGAAACTATTTAACAATGCCTGGGAGACGCGTTCATACAAAGGAAGTAACTTTTCTTACATGTTACAAGAATTCATAACACATACATACACGTACATTTACCTTAGAATAACACACAACACACAACACAATCACAATCTCATAACATTTTATGAAAAACCACATGTAAATAAATAATGTAACAAATACAACATAATACGTACCTAAATATGTTTATTTCCAATGCACATCTGCGACAGCGTCAACTTGACTTTTAAGGTCGAAAAGTATAGACAAATTTATCATTTTTAGAAAAAAAAACTAGACTGTCGAGCGAGGTTGTATCCATCGTGGGCATACACTTTGGCTAGATTTTTCATTTTTGACAACGCATGTCGACAGTGATGATCGCCTAACGCTAGCGTTACATTCGATGGCAACTTGTCTAGCCTATTTCGCCAAGTGACAGGTGATCACCAAAGTGATCGCCTAACGCTAGCGTTCGTGAACGATGGCAACTTGTCTAACCCCACTGAATAGTTCACGATTTCAGAAAAAATGCCTTTATGGCGAATGAATATTATGGCAAGTGATAGAATGACTTTCGGGCAAACGACAGAGAACCCTAATTTATACATGTCTACTCGTATATTTGCTAATACACTGGTAAACATCTTAGTTTCATGGTGCAAAAAGTGGTTACAGAATCATCAACAATTTTTTTGAGTGTTTGGTAATTCTGTAGCTCTGCCTAGCCCACGCTGGGAATGAAGGCATGCGTTTATGTATGTAATTTTTTTATATGCAGTGTCAATTTATCAAATAAATATTATGAGGTTTAGGGCCTGTCCCACAATCGATGAGTAAATTTATCTGCCATTTAAGACTGCACGGAGCAAACGTCGAGCGTCCAGTGGCGCCCTCATTACTATTAGTGTTTTCTAATTAACTAAAGAATTTCCTTGCAATCAGATGATAAGTTTTTGTAGCGCAAGTAAAAACACAAGTTATGGGATACGTAACAAACTTTAATAACAATTACCCTTTGAGTAGTCAGCTTAACGGGAAAAGGTGGCCACTTTTTTCCGTTAAGTTGATAACTCGAAGGTGAATTGTTATTAAACTATGTGATATACCCTATTAGTTATTTTTTCTTGTGTAGTACAAAAACGTACCGACCAATTTCAAGAAAATACTTTAGTTTATTAGAAAACACAATAATAGTAATGAGGGCGCCACTGTACATCCGGCGTACGCTCGACGCAGTCTTAAAATTGGCTCTCTCCTTATCTAATTTAAGTGTAAAGAAATGAAAGGGCTAAATTTAATCTGTCAAATATATATGCTTTACTTGTCGATTGTGCAACAGGCGGTCAGTTTGTTAAAGTTTAATTTCAATCGTGAACGACTTTATTATTGATAAACTAATTGGTACATCACGTACAGTCAAAAACCACTCTCTGTTCTAATTAATATACGAACTATTAATGGGCAGACGTCAATTAGCGAGTAACGCATGCGCGGTTGGGCAAGCGAGGATGTTGCCTAATGCGATTCTAGAAAACTTTGCTTTCCTGGAGAGAGCGGTTAAGTAAGCTCCGTGTTTTTTTTTGATTTGTTTAACTGGCACACCATTTATTTATTTATTAAGGACATCAACGGCACAATACAGAAAGTTTAAAAACCGATAGCAAACAAAGACAATAAGGGTGTGTCCTGGGTAGTGATTCTGTAAACAACGCCGGTCGTGCGGACTGTCGAGTGATGTCCAAGCGGCGAGATGAAGTAGTCCCGTCAGTGCGAACAAAACACATTGTAGCGCGTGCATTCAATTAAGCAGCTTTATACGTTCGACCCATATTCGTGCTGCTAAATTGAACATGCACGCGCTACAATGTGTTTTGTTCGCACTGACGGGACTACTTAATCTCGCTGCTTGGATATCACTCGACAGTCCGCACGACCGGCGTTGTTTACAGAATCACTACCCTGGGTAGCCGGGCGGGTGAACGTCCAAGCACCGAGTTTATGTAGTCCCGTGAGTGCGAACAAAACATATTTTAGCGCGTGCATTTTCAATTTAGCAGCATGGTTTCTGCCGATGGATCGAACATGTAAGGCTGCTTAATTGAAAATGCACGCTCTAAAATGTGTTTTCTTCGCTCTTTGACGGGACTACCTAAACTCGCCGCTGCGATTTCGCTACAAAAATAATCATTCTAAGTAGTCCGTCAGTAAGATTATCAAACAATATTGAACACGTATTGTTCGCTTTTTCAAATCAATTAAAATTGACAAATATAACGCGCCTCTAAGTTCGGGAGCGGGGGCTCGTGACGTCACAACGTGGCATAAAGTGTGCCACGGCATGACGCGACGTCACGCGAAATTGCAACGCACTTTATCTTCGTAACTTTTTGTTTTATTGACAAAAGAAAAATATATGTTAAATATTTTTTGATGATGTAAATGACAGAATAGTCAGTGTTTCTTAGGACACTAGCCTATTTTAGATATCCACAGATTAACCAGATTTAACAACACTGGTGCGTAAAAATGTTTATTGCGAAGAGAATGACAAACAAACATCGATAACGCGTTGGAGTAGTTGGTCACCCTGCCTACGAAGCTAGCGGTCCCGGGTTCAAATCCCGGTAAGGGCAGATATTTGTGTGATGAGCGCGAATACTTGTTCCTGAGTCATGGATGTTTTTTTATTTAAATATTTATATCGTTGTCTAGTACCCGTAGTAAAAGCCTAGAGTTTGGGATTAGAACAATTAGTCCCATAGTAACATAGTCCCCTAAAAAAAAGGACAGTTGACAACCAAAGCTTGTCCAATTTTAAATGAATAAGGTGGTTGGATTTCCAATTCAGTTAACAATGGTAACATTTTTTGTATAACGGACTGACAAACCTCACAAATTCAGTTTTTTTTTACAGAATGTTTTGAATGTTATACTTCATCAAAATACCTTGTATGTATGTATGTAAAAAAAACAAAAACATACAATATTTTCAGATTTGGAATGTACAAAGGCGAACTTATCCCTTTAAGGGATCTCATCCAGCCAACCTTTGGGCGATTGAGCAAAACAAGAAAATTAGAATAACCTTACAAATGAATCATCCATAAAAATATGAACAAAAAACCATACGCAACACCTGACCTATGACCACAACAAATACTAGGTACATCGTTACAACACGCTCAAATTACTTGATCCATATAACAATAACTATAGGGCTCAATTTGCTTATGCAAATCGAGTAAACCGAATTGCGCAGGAGTGCATCTTCGCGTGACGCAACCGACTTTCGATTTGACGGGCATTATGGCAACAATAGCAAATTACCGGATCACGGCACCAGACGATAATACCATAATAAAGCCCGCTATTCAAATTTGAGAGTTATCTATTCTCTCTGAGGTTTGGATTTCGGTGGCATATCGTAGTTCTAGAATCCATGGAGTCGCTATTTCCTAATTATTGATGACACTTTGATTTTGACCTTAAGTATGGTGATATTTCATGAACTAAATACATTTTTAGTTCCGTTATTCCATACCTGCTAATATTTGCTTGTTTGTAACGCTTTCACAGTGATCCTTTATACCAAAATGCATTTAAATTGGGTTAGCGGTTTAATTAAGGTACAATCAAAAGGAAATAGCGACTCAATGGATTCTAGAACCACGATTTGCCACCAAAAGTCTCTACTCTTGTTATATTATAACACATATAACGTAAATTTGTCTATAAACATATCAGATTAGAGGACGCTCGCGACCTACTAGGTACCTCGTAGAATTAGTTTCTAGCTACACCCCCTATTTTAACCCCTTGGGAAATGAATTTCCAAAAATCGCGTCTTAATGCTACCTCAAAGGAATATTCCCTCCAAATCTTCTTTCATGTATAGGTAAAGATTATACGCCTTTACGTTAAATACTCCACTTAAACTGGAAAAACACTGCGGGAAGCGGTTTTGCGCAAAGGGCCAAGTTTTTCTTTTAAGACTGCGCCGAACATACGCCAAGCGTCCAGTGGCGCCCTCATTACTATTATTGTGTTTTCTAATTAACTAAAGAATTTCCCTAAAATCAGACGACGCGTTTGGTAAAGCAAGTAAAAACACAATTTATGGGATACAAAACAAACTTTAATAATAATTACCCTTTGAGTAGTCAGCTTAACGGGAAAAGGTGGCCACTTTTTTCCGTTAAGTTGATAACTCGAAGGTGAAGTGTTATTAAACTATGTGATATACCCTATAAGTTGTGTTTTCATTTGTAGTACAAAAAACTACCATAAAATTTCAAGAAAATACTTTAATTTATTACAAAACACAATAATAGTAATGAGGGCGCCACTGTACATCCGGCGTACGCTCGGCGCAGTCAAACAAGTATTCAAATATTACACTCACCACTGTTATTATTATTACTAATTACAGCTTTAATTAGGGCATCAGTCTTCGATATTTTCTATGTATTTAGTTATTTATATACGAGGTTTATATTTGTTTAATACCGATAGTAACATATTAAAGCTTAATAATAATAATAATAATAAGTCATTTATTTCAGGCAAGTGTACCCATAGGTACATCATAGCTTAGTTTGGGACTATGTCAATTTGAGTGAGACTGTCCCCTGATATTTTTTTACTATTTATTTTTTGCGTTACCTAGGTATAAGAATCAAAATGGCGGACTTACTGCTTCAGGCTCATTAACATTACCCATTGCGAGCTGTTTTACACTGGTCTTACCACACGCCCTTATTTTAACGCGTAATGTAATTTTAAGCGCCTTGAACAAAACCGCGCGTGCGCAGGTTATCTCATAGCGTGAGAACCGGGCCGCACTGCGGGAGCATCGACTTTATTCTCCACAGTACCACTCTATGCTGACCCCTGAGGTCATAGCCATTGCTTGAAATCAAAGACCAAATTATGATAGTAAGTTTGGAAAAGTAACTAGAGTGTTTGACCTGTGCTGTCGTGTGTTTGTATACGTTTGAGGGGTCAACTTGGAATGGTTCGAAGGTGAACTAGCTCGTTAAGAGAGTAATGACTGTTTTCTACGCTCTTTTACTAAAATTGTTATGATTTTTTTGATTGTTATATAATTAAGTTACCTTTAACTCAGTTGTTTAATTGGGATTGTTCATATTTTTACAATTACTCCAATTCGAAAACCATTTCGAGGAATAGGATTTTAAAATCGTTCTGCATTATTAAGTTTTTGAAATATTTATCTATTTTGGATATTTCGACAAAAGTATATTTAACCTTTCTTTGACTTTCGTTTTCGGCTTGAAGCCCTCCTAGGTGTATCTTACGGTTTAGGCGAAAACAGCTTGAAATAGTACGTTTTAATACACTATTGCAATCACTTTTTATCATGTGATATCATTTAATTGTTGTAATTTATTAGAAAATGCCATCCCAAATTTAAAATAATCATGTCATCCATAAAATGTCTGCTAAATAAATTAAGATTTTAAAACAAAACTATTGGGCCAAATACAAAATTAAACTCAAACTCAAACTCAAACTCAAAACTTTTATTGCTTTCATAAAAAACTTACTTAATAAATATAAGTAGGTATAATTTATGAGCCCTGCAAGGGCACTGCAAAATAACACTTAGAGACTAAAAACTAAAACCTAAAACTGACATAATGTATCTACACTTGTTTTGTATACAATAAGAGTTTATTCTATGTATTAAAATATTTATTTATTTATTTCTCACATTTATTTTTAATTTTATTATTATTTCTCCTTGTCATCAAAAAACTCTTGCAGCGTATAGTAGGATTTTTTTGCTAAATAACTAAGTAGCTTTTTTTTTAAAGAATTTACATTTTGTATGTTTGTAATTGTATGAGGTATTTTATTATATATTTTAATGCACATGACATACGGGCCAGAGTTAAATATTTTTAAGCGAGACTGAGGCACAGCTAGTCGGTTTTGGTAGCGTAGGTTGTGAGGTTCTGCGCAGCCTAACTTAGCCTGAGGAAAGAGCTCCGGGTGTGTTCTGACGAACACTGCAGCTTCAAAAATGTACAGGCAGTACAAGGTGAGAATTCCCAATTTTCAAAAAATTTAACAAACGTCTGTCTGACGTTAATATTAGCGAGAATTCTTATACATTTTTTTTGAAGAATTAGGATGGTTTTTGCTTGAGAACTGTTTCCCCACAGTAGCAGCCCGTACCGGAGACTTCCGTGCGCGTAGGCATAGTAAGCAGCTGTGGCTGCCTTCACGTCAGTAGTTTTTTTTAATTCCAACAAAGCATACGTGAATCTAGATAATTTACTAGAAAGTTTTGCTATGTGTTCTTTCCAGTTTATATGCGAATCTATATTTATGCCTAATAGGTTAAAATTATTAACTTTTTCTATTAGTATGTTATTTCGTAATTTAAAGTTTATGTTTAAGGGTTTCTTTTGATGTGGTCTGAATTCCATTACTTTAGTTTTGTCCAAATTAATTTCTAGATTGTGGTCTTTTAGCCAGGATATAGTTTTATCTAGCAAGGAATCATTAATGAAGTTGGTGTCTTAAAATTTCCTATTCTTACGAATGAGAAAGTAAAAACCGTGAGTTATTTTTTTTGGTCATCTAACTTTCGTGATAAAACGTTTAAACATAGGGATCCCCTTGAAATATCGACAAGCATTTCATCGAATGTGTCATTTCATCGAAAGCTAATTCCTGCTGAAATCTTATAGTTTTCAGGTTATCTTAAGCATTTCTTACGTAGGTTAGCTTAAGTTAGACTTGTGATCAAAAAAAAACTCCTGCACGTGAAGAGCCTGTCGATGAAATGAAAATTCAAGAGTTGGTATTTCAAGAGTAAACCAGGTTACACTAAGCCTTTCTTTTCAGAAAACTTTGAATTGTTAAAAAATCTGCAGTAATTTCTGATTTGGATCGAAAACTACATGTTCGTACAATTAGTGGCGTGTGCGGCTCGTCCTTGGCTGCGGCATGCGGCGGCCTAATGAGCACCAATCACAAGACTTCAGTCTGCCAACCGCAAGGTCTATAATTGCATCGACGTATATGGGGCTGCCAATTGCATACTGCGTGCTCTACAGTCATGAATGTTCTAGCAGAATATGTCGGGTCCTTCAACTTAGTTGATACTTTAATGTTTTAGGTGATTTGAGCTAACGATTCGTTTTTTACTATTTGGCAAATGGCACATATATATGGCAATGGCAATGGTACGACTTGCCACCACTAACCTAAATGGTTTAACACGTCTCTTTGCATAATGCGTTTTTAAACGGGTAAGGTCCAAAATGTTGGGCAACACGTCTTCTTCAACTTATTAATATTCCTAGCGTCTAAAAATAGAAGGCCTTCAAGCCATGTTCCCATAAAGCTGGAACTTGCACTTTTGTCAGTTACGCATTATCATTACGTTGCAACACTGGTGTGAGACCGCGATATAATTACTGTTTTATGATAAAACAATGGCGGCACAGCGGGGGCTTGCAACTTGTAACGAGACGATGTTACGAAGTTTTTTGTTGTTTGGAAGCATGGAGGAGGCAAACGGCCAACTTACCCAAGATCTGTGACCCACAGACATTTTGTATTCTTGAGACTACGATCTTAAAACTCTAATCCTAAAAACTCAAATGCGTTCCCAACCCAAAGGACTAAAATGGAATGCTTCTATACTAGTAGTATGTATGTATGTATGTAAACACTTTATTGCACAAAACAAAAACAAAAACCATACAATCATCCCTATAAGTGATCTGTTCCAGCTAACCCTAATAGTAATTTCACCGGCTGTCCTATTCCCTCACGATTTGAACACTACTACTTGGCAGAAGGATACAGGATAAGCAGGTGGTGTTGGGTTTGCGTGATGGTTAAAGGTTATGAGAGCAATAGAAATTTGCAATAGATAGGAGTTAGGACATTGCATCGTTAAAACTACTCCATATGATTTTAAGATTTACGATAGTAAGTATTTAACTTGAAATATGAACGGTTACCGTGATCTATTTGATCAGGTTACACAATAAAAAGGAAAAAATGCAGAAAATAAGGAAGCTAAGAAGGTCAGAAGGCCGTGTCGGCCACTGAAACTTTACCCATCTGTTAAAAGGAACTTGTGCTTCATTACAACGAAGATTTACAAAAATGTACGTTTACGTACAATTGAGATGTTGGGGCTTGTTTCAGAGCTAAACTCTTTATCTCTTCGTACTTGCACAGTACTTGGCAATATGTGTCAAGTCTTTTATTCTCCTCTTGTTTTTATTACATACATACATATATTAAATCACGCCTGTTTCCCAGAGTGGTAGGCAGAGACCACTTCTTTTGTGTGCTCGTTTATCTTCTCACAGCCATCCAAAAAAAGTAGACTGAAATTTATTACAAAACTAAATTTCTTTATGCAACCAACTACATGCAGCTAAAGCCCTAATATTGAACTATTTTGTGCAATATCCTAGGAAACCGTGGGAAAATCAAACAGTCTAGTTACGTGAAGACCTATTTCGAGCTTCGTGACGGCGATATCGTCTCCCTTTGTTCACGCGCGGCGTAATTGGGCACTCAATTGGTTTCCTTGAAAGTTCTCGAATCCACGAGGACGATGACCTTTGTTGGTAAACAAAACAATGCACATATGTAAGTATTTGGTTGATGCTGCGAATTTGTTGACTTTCATTTAAACATATATTAAAGCAAGCTGTAAAAAGTCGACTGTACGTTTTCAATAATTTACTAAACAAGCTTCAAGTGTAATTATTCGTTAATAGCGAAATATTACTTAGCATAGGGCACCCCAGGGATAGAACTATAAAAGATTCCTCGAACTTCAAGAACTTTCAAAATAACGTTGACAAAATCTGCACGAAATAGGGTACGGTCGGCCTAGAAAGTGGTCTACCAGTCTTGACAAAAGTTTCTTTGAGATCTAATTATCGCTAAGGATGACACTTGTCACTGTTATAATATTATTGCAAGGGAAAATCGAACTTGTTGTACCATGGCGTGCAAATGAACTTCAACCGTAGGGTGGTAGACCACATCTATGCTGACTGTACTTAATGGATTTGAGAATGGCAAACGAGCTTACAGGCAAGAGAACTCAAGTCTTATAGATCTATATACATACATACCTACACATACATAAACTCACGTCTTACATACATACATACATTAAATCACGGCTGTTTCCCAGAGGGACAGGCAGAGAACACTTCTTTCCATTTGCTACGATCTTGACAAATTTCTTTCGCTTCTTCCACATTCATACATCGAGTCATGCACGCACGTCGGTTTCGGGTACTTAAGATTCGGCCCTTTTCCAGTATTTCTCCGATTTGACTCGAAAAAGTACGCCTTTATTCCCAGATTAGAGTAGACAGATCCACAGAATTACGAACAACTGTAAAAACTTGTTGATTATTGTAATCTCAACACTGGAAATGTCTGAGGAAATCCTCCAAAGTACTCATTTGTCTTAATGCATAGTTAGTTCAAATTTTTGTTTATCCTAAAGCCATTTTTGGCTGAATTTTCTCATGACACATGTATGTCGTTCTTATATACTAAAGGGCCACAAATCAAAATGTGTTTGTGTTGCATTTAAATTCGGAATGCTAATACATATACTTTAAGTTTTAAATCAAACTATATCTGTTTTGGTTTTGTGGCTATTTTGTATTTAAGCAGCGATGTGGCCAATTTACTGAATAAGAATGTTCTAAATGGAATTTTTGAACGTTGCACAAATTAAATAGACTATATCTTGACATCGATCTCGTTGTCCGGAGATGGTCTCGAGTCTCAAGAGCGAGTGAGCGGCGCCGCGCGGGATGCTCGCGTAATGTCAAGGCGCACGCGCAGGATTATCGACCGAACTCGTTTGATCCAACTTCGGGAAGTATCCAATAATCGCCGTTACATGTAATTGTAGTGTTTAAAATTAATGCAGTCTTTTCTTTTACTAAAGAGTTGAGGACAGGTTACTTTTAAGATTGAGGCAGAACTGGCGGTGGTTTGTTTGTCATCGCCTAAAATATCTAATATTTATACATATATGTACTTAGTTGTTGATTTGGTAGTAAAAACACAATTCACAAACTATATCATAAATATTGTAGAAAGCTCCCAATAGTAGGTATTGTTTTATATAATAATTCTAACCGTGCAACGCCGCCGTGGGCTCAACGGAATTATATAAAATTAATCACCTACAAAAAAACGGGACAAGTGCAAGTCGGACGCGCGCACTGAGGGTTCCGTACCACCGCACAGTCGATAGGTATTTCGATTTCTATTCGATTTCGAATCGAATCCGCGCGAGCCCAACTTACACTTGTTGTCACACTCGTTTTTTGGGGTCCATATTGACTCACATAAAATTCTTACTCCTATTTTTTGTTTTCCTACCGATTTGTATTCATAATAATCACTCTTCATAATTTTTTTCCTCATACTTTTTTGTTCATACTTTTTAAGTCATAATTTTCGCAATTCATAATGCATATTTTTTTAAGAAACTGTTACTTTTTGAGATTTTTTATAAATCTAACCTAACCTAACCTAACCTTATTACACGTAATATATTTAAGAAATTGTGAAAAATGTACGGCTTTATTATATTGGCGTTATGAATTCAGATGATTATGAGTTCCAATCGTTAGTACTAAATAATTTTTAGAAAAGTATGAAGAGTGATCATTATGATGTGAAATGGTATGAGAAACATTTTCGGACTTCCGATAATAGGACTTAAAAAGTTATGTGAGTAGATACGCACCCCGTTTTTTGTTATGTTGTTATTTTACACGACAGCCCAAAAAAAGAGTGTAATGTTTTCACCTGAGCCGATTTGGATGTGAGTGCTATCATTAGAATCCTTTCACCATCCCCGGTGACAAAGGATAAAAAACCTACACTGTTAAAATTGAAATAACATCAATGGCAAAATGTGAAATATTGACACAGGTATAGACGATATAAGTACATAAAAAGTGTAGGTAGTCGATTTTTTAAAGCTTCCTTTCATTTAGTTGATATTTCAGAATTTGTACTATAAACAAGATGAATATCACACCGAATTTGACACTTGATAGGACCGCTTCATTTTTTCAGTTTCGTAAAGTATTTTATTTTTTAGTGAATCCGCAGTAACACATTCTTGAAAAAAACTGTTGTGTGAAAATAGACCTAAGTAACTAAATTTAGTAACTAATCACACGCCTCGGCATGTCAACTTAAACCGTATTATTTTCCTTTCAATACAACATTATAAATGTCATACCTCAAAACCTAGATTGCCAAAACCCAACAAATATTTCCCTTTCAGTTTGACAGTATGATAGCCGTAATGATAGCCCGGGGCATTTCATAGGTTTGATTTCTTGACATTACGGTCTTGCAACAAAATTGCCATAAATTGAGGCTGTGGCAAAAATAAATTATGGTGAGGAAAGAATAGGGATTTGTGAAATTGTTCTAAAGGTGGAACGAGAGGGAAATGTGAAGTATGTTTTTTAATTTATTTTAATTAAGCTCAAGGGTTAAATGGAGGATGAAGCCATAAGCCCTTTTGTGTTTTTACGCAGTTTGTATAGTAAATCAAAGAAATAATTGTAAAGTAGCTAATTGATGTGGATATGGGTCAAATTTTTGAAGAGTGTGTTTTTTCGACATTTGTATGGCATTTTTTTTATTTTATTTAATTTGGTTCTTAGCGACGTCATCAGGTGGGGTTATTAACAAGAAAAAATATGGTGTATGAGGCACCACTCTGCTTCTAATAGTTAGCTAGATATTGAAGCAAAAAAAAAATGGTGGCATACAAATGTCGATAACGCCATACAAATGTCGATATAGTGCCATAAAAATGTCGATACTGCCATACAAATGTCGAAAAGTCTTATTTACTTGCATTAATACCTTTTAAAACAAACTTACTGATTATTATATCGAATTTAGGAATAAATAAAAAAGAAAGATTATGTTAATGTTTATTTAAAAAAAGTACAAATGTTAAAAAATAAAAAAATAAATAAAAAAAAACACATCTTATAAAACCCAAACAGGTTAGGGTCAATTTTCAAACAAGCGTTTTTTGCGGTCCCAGAGCTATAATACCAAGTATATTTAAAATTGAGTATAGTTAACATTATATATTTGCATTTTGTGCATTTTAATTTACTTGAAAATATACATTACAGTTTACTAAATATTAATGGATTCCGAAAGAATCGAATTTGAAATCCTAAAAACAGCAAAATTTACCGCTTTTCGCGTGTCCCACTTCCGGTTTTGCTTAAATAAAAATTCGACAAACGTCAGTGTAACCTTCAAAACAAACTCCTCAGCCGCGTATGTCTGTCAGTCTGGGATAAACTCGAAAAGTACTTGACCGATTTTGATGCGGTTTTCATTAACCTTTAGCTTGATACTTGGGGGTGGATTAAGTATATCATTTATATGTATAGTCTCTCTCCGTGTGCCGTAATTCACGGGAAATACGGACTGGGTCACTAGTTACTTAATACTTAAATATGAAAACCTTCGCTTATAAGTACTTTATTTTTATACGATAGCTCACAAAAAAATTACAATTATGAAACTTAACAAAAAAGTTGATATTATTGGACATGGAATTGATATATTTCGATTTTATTTCGATTTTTATTTTAACTGACATTTGTATGCCACATTCGACATTTGTATGGACAAAATAACCGTACAAATGTCGCCATACAAATGTCGACAAAAATGTTTTTCACCGATCTTTCTTACACTACTTACTCGATTCACTTATTTACTAATACGAAATTCTTACTTACCCATATTGCTAACAATTGTTATGAAACACACATTTTTATTTCATTCGTACGTCAATAAATACACGCCTATACAAATGTCGTGATAACCGTACCAAAATACTTCTTAAAAGACTTACCCTGTTTCCTCCGTCAAAAACACTGGCTCTGCGTCCACTCTCGTTGGCGGTCGAAGCCCAACTAACGTGCTTTGGTATCCTAACGTAAATATGAAGGTAGGCCATTAGACCAAACCAGATTCAGGGGGTTCCCTTGAGTCATTACAAAAACGGTCGCACGCGGGACATCCACGAAAAGACTTTCCAGGTTTTAATTATTAATGGTTTTTTTTTAATTATTTTATTATTTAATTTGCTAATAAAGGCTCTTTACAACGATATATGTTGTATATTAATACGTTGTCTACGTCCAAAGTTATGAATTTTTATTTAAGCAAAACCGGAAGTGGGACACGCGAAAAGCGGTAAATTTTGCTGTTTTTAGGATTTCAAATTCGATTCTTTCGGAATCCATTAATATTTAGTAAACTGTAATGTATATTTTCAAGTAAATTAAAATGCACAAAATGCAAATATATATGTTAACTATACTCAATTTTAAATATACTTGGTATTATAGCTCTGGGACCGCAAAAAACGCTTGTTTGAAAATTGACCCATATGGTTGCCTGCGACTTTTTCCCAATTAACATTATGCCCGATATTCATAAACGGGCATTACCTAAAGTGTGCTTTTTCTTCATCTGTCATTATACAACTTTCTTTTTTTTTTTTAAATAAAGGCAAACAAAAACAAACGAAAGAACTACTTAAAAGTACACTAATCTAACAAACCGCTACGAGTGGGCATTGTTCCTAAAATGCTGGCAGCATTGCCACGTTGAATGGCAATGCTAATCTTTGTGCCAAGGTTGCGTCGATCAGGCACTTTGACATATCTTTAAAAATACGGTGTGCCCACACTTGGTCCCCACGGTCCAAAAGTTTCGACCCCAAAAGGCTCAAATACAAAAAAAAATAACTAAACTATTAAACTAGAACTGAATAAAAACTTTGGCGCATTAGATTCTTTTTTCTGGAAACTATGATAATTCCCGTGTACATACCCCGTTACTCATAACTAGGAATCAATTTTACTACAAATTTCCCCGTGTGGTTGCCGGGTTAGAATAGTGCCACTCCATGTCTTCCCGTGAATGTCGTAAGAGGTGACTTAGGGAATGAAGGCTTGCAGTATTGTTAGGATGGGCTTGCAACCTGTCACTAATACACTGGTAAACATCTAAGCCTGATTGTGCAACATGTGGTTACAGAACTATCAACAAGTTTTTAGAGTTGTTGGTAACTCTGTAGCTCTGCCTACCCCACTCTCGGAATGAAGGCGTGAGTTTATGTATGTATGTATGTATTTTACTATTTAAGTATAAATTAGTATAGAATTAAAAAAATAATTAATGAAATACAACATAAAATAATATTACAACCATAACACAATAACTGAAAAAGAAAACTAAAATAAAAAAAAACTAAGTCTAAAAATATAAATTAACTAAAACATTAAATCTAAGAATGCGGCCCCTGCGGCATTGTACCAAAGATGCTGGCAGCATTTCCTCGCTGGATGGTTAAACTTATACGTTGAGCGAGGAAACTGCCAGCTCTTCGGTCTCCCGTGACGTCAATGAGCCTCTTCGAAACTTCTTTGAAGAGGCTTCGAGCACTAGGACCCCACGGGCCAAGGGTCTCGACGCCGAATGGAATAAACATATATTCTGGGCCGAGATCACTATGTTTTACTACCTACTATTTTACTTCTAACCTTTCCCTCTTTTCATAGCTCATTATTCCGTCCATAATGTCCCGCCGTCTCGCAAAACTCGTGCGCACCCAAGACAGATGGGTCTTGCTAAACTCGCACCAGCGTGCCCCGCGGCTGCGCTCGCTTCGTGCCGCCATTGCATGGTCGGTATTAAATTGAGATGTTCATTAAAATTTTATGTGTGTTTAAGTTCACGGTTTTTATATATTATTTAAGTAGAGTTATGTAGGTTAGTGAAAATATACTAATTAAAGTTAAGAGAGAGGAGGTATAGTACATTGTGCATCAAGGGTACTAAGAAGGGAATTACTAACGAGAGTGTTAGAAGCCCGACGCCGAAGGCGGAGGGCTTTTAATGACTCGAGTTAGTAATCCCCTTACTGCCTGTGATACACACAATGGTTTTCATCACATTTGCGAGGAAAAAACACTTTAACTCTGCAAAATATAAAGAAATAACTTTTGACAAACGGGAACGTAAATGGAAACGATATTTTTTTGTGACCTCTACCACAGATAATAACTGCGTTTAGTTTCGACCTGGCTCGAGCCAGATTTAGCCAATTTGATAAAAATGTAAACTTGAAATAGGTATAAAAATAATGAAGTTTAATGAAGCGTATACATAGGTTTTGTGTAATGTAAGTTAGTCTATAGCTAATTTTTAAAGATGAAATTAGAAACCGATTTAATTTTTGGCTGAAAATTAAACCTCCTTAGTCAGAAATGATGTACGAAAGAGTTGCAAATTTTAAAAAGAAAGTCATTACTCCCTAGGGATGACAAACTCGCCATAATTCCCGCGGGAACAATTTAGGCCATTGTCCTTCTGTATACAGGCGTGGAATAACACCATTTACGAGCAAGTGTGATGAAAAAGTAATTACTCCAACTCCAACTCTAAAAACTTGTTAATAATTCTGTAACCGCATTTTGCACAATTAGGCTAAGATGTTTACCAGTGTATTAGTGACAGGTTGCAAGCCCATCGCCTAACAGTACTACACAGCCTTTATTCCCTTAGTCGTCTCTTACGATTACGACATCCACGGGAGGACATGGAGTGGCACTATTCTTACCCGGCAACCAAGTTTAGTTAAACTGAAGTATTCAAACTCTTACGGGATTACCATCCCGATCATAACTTTTATTAACCTCCTTATAGAACTTTCGCCTAATTATGCTATCAAACGACAGTATCTCGGATGCACGTTGCATCACCGCTCTCTGCATTGTCGCGTGCTCGCGGCACAATGGAGTCGAACACGTTGCTAATGATATGAAAGCGTGAAATATTAAGGATCATCAGACTAGTTTGTAGATGTGGGTGGTGGTTTGGAATTGTCAAAGAAAGTTGAAGGGAAAGCAGACCTATTTACACCTACCTATATTGTACCTCTATAATTTATGGTCGTGTGTAAGGCTCATGCCTGAGAGCATAGCATCTCTCTTCTCTTCATAGCCGTACACTCTCGTTAGAGTGGTTTTAAAGTTTTCCAGTTATATCTGCGGCATGGTTAGGTTATGTTTGTATTAAAACAACACTTTTTTTATTTAGGCAGTAAAGTCTTTTGGATATACGAAAATTCGGCCAAATGACGATTTGCGTTTCCATAGGGGATCGGGTCATATTCACAGCTGGGCGTGGCTTCTATTTTTTGTGTATATCATTAGAGATGTCAAGTCATTTGTAACTTTTAGGAAACTCAACCTTATTGTAGAATGTCAGATTAACTTTGGACCTAAGGTGGGTCCAAATGTATTCTCGTGACTGTACGTACTGACTATGGTGAAATTTAATATGGAGAGAGTTGAAGCTCTAATAAGGACATTGAATACATTTCAACCTAGAAATTAATTGTTACAATTGTAAACTTGTTCTACACGAGCAAAGTCATAGGCAAAAGCAAGTAACACTATAAACTATAATGTATAATGGTTCGATAGAAACACTGCACGTAAGTTAGTTTGAGGTGATAAATCAAGTGAATTACGTGGTTTAAAGAGCTATGTACGTTTGATGTGGCAACACTATTTCAAGCCGTATAGGCATATAGCCATCGACACATTCGTTATATCATCGGGAAGCTAGCTTAAAGTTTCTTGCATTTAAATGTTATTTACGTGTTAGTAAGATTCAGTTTTTTCTAACCACAATGCTAGTCCTCGTGAAAAAGGGTATAAGTCTAGTGATCAAGTGAAAAAGGGGTTTAAGGCTGCGTTTCCACCAGAGCTGTGTGAGGCAGCGAAGCGGTGTTGCGAGGGAAAATCCACCAATAGGATAGTGAGGTTAGTAGAACAAAATGATCCTATTGGTGGGTTTTTCCTCGTAACACCAGTGGAAACACAGTGACCAGGGTAGTGATTCTGTAAACAACGCCGGTCGTGCGGACTGTCGAGGTATATCCAAGCGGCGAGATTAAGTAGTCCCGTGTCCCGTCAGTGCGAACAAAACACATTGTAGCGCGTGCATTTTCAATTAAGCAGCCTTATACGTTCGACCCATCGTGCTGCTAAATTGAAAATGCACGCGCAACAATGTGTTTTGTTCGCACTGACGGGACTACTTAATCTCGCCGCTTGGATATCACTCGACAGTCCGCACGACCGGCGTTGTTTACAGAATCACTACCCTGAGTGCTCGATCGCCTTCTCCAAAGCTTAAAAATAAAATAAAAGAGTACGCGTGTTGTATTGTTAATCTTACCCCTAATTTTTGGTAAATCGCTAGTCACAGCTTTAAAAAAGAACAATATTTTGCATACTTTCTAATTTATGAGCCCGAAAGAAGCACTAGAGAGTTTCGCAATGTTTTTAATAATCGACTGCAACTGCCAATTAACGGTGGTTACACATGCAATCTCAAATCTCGTACAAACCTGCTAGTTGGGAAAGATAACTAGGATTTTTTTAATTGTAGAATTACTCAAGGTTGCCTTGATGATGACTAAATACCAACATCTCAATTAACGGGTAAAACTAACAGGCAACGTGTTTAAGATATTTCAGAGGACATACAACATTTCAATCAGTTCAGCAAGCTAATGAAAGGTAAGGGGGTTATTATGACGTAGCTATGCAGTTAATTTTACGTTGAGCGTAAAGGACAGAACTATAGCAGCTATATAGCTCTGTCTCTCTCGCTTAGCATGCTATATCATAATAACCCCCCAGGGGTCGAATCTACATTGTCTGGCATAATTATTTTTAGAATTTTATTTATTTATTTAATGGGACTAAAAACAACTGAACATAGTTAGTTTAACTACATGTGGGTCAAGCGCAGTCTACCACATTATACACATAATAGTGTTTTAGTTCATATTTATCACAAGCCATGATTTGGTTTTATGAAACTGTCACTTTTTCAGGATTTTTATAAATCAAACTTAACCTAACCTAACCTAACCTTGTCTACACGATAAATATTTAAGAAATTCAGAAAAGTTTACGGTTCCAGCGATATAAAAATTACGACTTTTAACAATTTTATCAACAATCAATATGATCAATAAAAAATATAGGAAACGACGGCCTCCCTCGCAAACAACTACGTTCCTTAATTGGTCGTTTCGTTGCCAAATGGAGAAGCTAGTTGTTTGATCATTATTTTTTATCCTTCTTTGACAGTTGGATAAAAACTTACAAAAACAAGTTTCAGTTGCGCAAAACCAGAAGCTATAACTGAACCAAATTAGAAAGGATTCAATCATGGGACGGAGGACCTGACATTTAAGCGTTGCCAAATATGTCGACCAGTCGCGCGTCCATCTGTCCGGTTGCTGAGTCAGTGCTTTGATCTGATCTTAATTAGTCTGATACAGATCTTAAGACTGCGCCGAGCGTACGCCGGATGTACAGTGGCGCCCTCATTGCTAAAGTATTTTCTTAAAATTGGTCGGTAGGTTTTTGTACTACAAATGAAAACACAACATAAAGGGTATATCACATAGTTTAAGAACAATTCTCCTTCGAGTTATCAACTTAACGCAAAAAAGTGGCCGCTTTTTCCCGTTAAGCTGACTACTCAAATTATTAAAGTTGGTTACATATCCCATAAATTGTGTTTTTACTTAGTTAGGCCAGTGGCGCCCTCATGACTATTATTGGGTTTTCTAATTAACTAAAGAATTTACTTGCAATCAGACGATAGGTTTTTGTAGCGCAAGTAAAAACACAATTTATAGGATACTTAAGAAATACGCCTAATGAATGATAAAAACAAACCAATAACATACCAATATGGATGCTAATTGAAATGTTATCTTTATCTCATTAAAACTCGGACATTATGGCGCGAAAAAAAAGGTGAAAGTACCGCAATGGTGATACAATCACACGATTCGTGTTTATTGCATTTTTTCAAACTTAAATTAAATTATTTCGGTTCAGTCAGAATTAATAAAAGTACTTAGGTACAATCGACTACTAATATATATAACTACTACAGTGCAATAAGGTGAAAAAGTGGACACATTTCTTTGTAGCAGACAGTACGATAAAAACAAACTTACAAACTACTGGGGCTCTGTTCTAGTCGATAAAACCTAATTGATTTTGACATGTTATCGTATTGTTAACATCATTATAGTTCTTATTTACTTGACAGTATGGGCGAGCAAGTTAAAAACTATATACCAAGTAAAACATAGGCCCTGAAAAATTACGTCAGTGTCATTTTCGCTACAATATTTATTAGTAGAGTTAAGAATATCGGATATACCGACACGTTAGCCTTGTTAGTATCCGATCCCTCTTACGAAGCTAGCGGTCCCAGGTTCAAATCCCGGTAAGGGCAGATATTTGTTTTTAAGTTTGGAATTAAGTTTACATTTGTCTATAGTATCCATTGTACAAGCCTAATTTGGGACTAGGTAATAATGTATGTCACATCATCCTGTGATATCTATTTATTTATTTTATCCGTATACAAGTCAATGCGTGAATATCACTAACTCTGAAGCTTAAACCCGTTAGAAATGCTTATGCAGTATATTGATAAATCCTTTTTAATATGCATTATAATTTGTTTGATAATCCGGAAACGAGTAACGCGGATATAATGACACCTAGGCCATGACTCGACCCACTCGTAAGGTGTTTAGGTCTCCGATTTACTTCAATAATTTACTGTTTTATATTTTTTAAAAGGTAAAGGTTTGGTTTTAATAAATCTATTATTTAATTTGAATAGGTACGTCGAAGTCATAAATATGTTTACACTTTAGTACCTTGTCACTTTAATCGTCGTGTCAATTTCATATGACAGTTTAAACATGACGTTAAACAGACAAGGTACGAAAGTGTAAACATATTTTTGACTTCGACTGTACAAAACATTTATATTGAACCTTGAGATGCCAGTGTCTATGGGTCTCAAATCCCATTCACCATTAAGTGCATGGTCTGTGTGATTGTTTGCTTTCTCTATGCATGTATGGGATAAAAGTAACAATCGTAAAGTCCATTCAAAAATAAAATTATTTAAGTACCTAACTATATAATTCTTTAAATTACTTTTTGATAATAAAACAAAATATTGCGCTTTAACCATATCACTAGATTTCTAGAGCGATAGATGTTACGTTGTGCCAAAAAAAGGTTCCAGTCTCGAGGGAATAACAATACTAACCAATATTCATAAACGTAAAATAAACCTATTTAGTAGTATTCTTTGTTCATTTCTGTCAAATTCAAATGTCACAATATGTATAAGGCCGCAGCGTAATTACAGTGCACTTTAGCTACTTATTTCGTGTTTATGAATAAGACGGTCAATCTCTACGCAAACTGCGCCTGCATCCCTATCTGGCTATAAATTACGGCCGCAATCAGAGTCAGTTAATGATACCTAAATCGTTCTTTAGTAACGATTTTTTATACAGAACTTTAAAAAAGGAACGAATTAATTGTCTCTAAGTACAGAGGTTAGTTTTCAATTATTTTGTAACGCAAAAGGCAAAGCGAAAAAAATTACGTTTTAAAATTATTCTCTTACATAAATAATGCTAAGAAACACTAAGTAATCGATTATTATAACGGAAAAAATCGATTACCGAGTGTCGAGAACACGGACGTATTTTTTATGATTTGGCAATGTCCGACATATCGCGGCTGGTGACCCTGGGGTGCATTTGTACGTGAGATTATAACAATTGGGGTTTTACCATTTTACGAGCAGTTCGAGTAGTTACGTCTGTTTTGATACATTGATGTTTGGAACGAAAATACTAGAGGTAGGGAAAAGCGGTACATTTTAATAGGGTCCATCGTTCCCGTTCCTGAAAAATCACTGCGAAATATCACCGTGACTTTGTCACTCATACAGCGATCACGATTTTCTCATATCACATGACTTCCTAATAGAAGATTTTGATATTTTAACGTAGAAATAGACACAATCTAACCTAGCCTTCTCACTTATACAGTGTGTAAATGGTATACGGGCGTTTATTAAAACTGGACATAGATTAAGACTCTACTAATCATTAACAGAAATAATTATTTTGATTACGCTAACGTATACACCGTTATTAATTTTTGAACATACTATCGACCCGCAATGTACATCGAAGTCCATCTGTCAGGTAAGTACGTAATGTTTAATTAATTGCATTTTTCGTTATACATTGCGTGTTAAATTATTTTGTATGGTTTTTTTTTTAATTTAATTTTAACAAAAACTGCCTAAATGTGCTCAGTAGGGGTTATACTAACCACAGTTAAAAGGAACGCCGGTATACCATTTACACACTGTATACCGATATGGACGGGAAGGGCAGGAGCCAAGGAACGTCAACTGTGATTTAGTAACGTGTCGTTCGGTCGTGACTCGTGACAAATCACAGTGATACTTGACTGTGACTTTTTCATTGTGACATTATTAAGCACCTCTCTAGATAATACGAAAAAAGGGCTAAAAAAATCACTAAAAATTTGCCGTTTTATCATTTAAAGTTATATGACATTGAAACGTAATCTAAATAGCTATTATTGTGGCTAAAACGTATTGCTAGAACGTTTTCATTATCGAAAATAGGATTTACGTAAGCTGCCAGACGGTCGCGCCTAGGGCTAACGACAGTTCCATACTTATTGACAGTTTTCGACAATCGTAATCGTTTACGATAGCGTTAGCATCTTGTCAAGGAACACTGAACTATTCAAAGCCTCTTCTTCTACTTTCTTTATTTTACTTTGCTTCTTAATTTATTTAAATCAGGCTGAAACCAACGGTTTGATTTCTCTTTAAGTACTAATATTTAATGGTTATAAAAGAGTAGAATGCGCTTCCGGCGTCTGTATTTCCGAGTGCATGCCATCTGAACTTGTATAAAGATAGGGTGATCCTTGTACAGTCAAGGACTTTAATTGTTAAGCCACTATGGAACCCTGTCATAATGATAGCGTCAAATTATATGACAGAAATTACGCTAAAATTAATGATCAACGTTATGCGACAGGGTTCCATAGTGGCTTAACATTTAAAGTCCTTGACTGTACCACATTTTTATTGACATGTAAATTGGCTTTACGAATAAATTATTATGATTATGATTATGAATGCATCTTTTGGGTGAACTCGCTTCATCGTCAACAAAATCTTTGTCCTCCAGGAGCAAGCGTAAGTCAAAAGCAAATTTATCAATAAAAAAACTAAATTAAATTCTATTGTTGCAGAGTTGCTACTAACAAAGCTTGAATTGAATCTATCCGGTCACTACATCCGTTGGATAGCGTTATGCAGAAAACAGCCATCTGACATTTTCTCAAAAAATTACTTTTTGAACTCAGCCAACTATTTACATCAATTGGAATTTTTGCCAAAGACAGCCATGTTAATATCTTTATTAGATACGGAGATATGAAAGAGTAAAAAACAGTCATGAGCTGAAATAATTTAGTAAAAAACACTCATATTATGGTTGAAATAACCTATCTTAGCACAAAGCAAAAAAAGGTATTTTGCAGAAAGCAACCAAACATATGGCTGAGTTTAGCAATTTATTTTTTGTATTACGTATTGCTGTTTTAATTTTTGCAAAAAGCATCCATGAGAGTTGGCTGGCTTTTACATTTTTTTCTTGTAGAATATGAGTGATTCTGTCATCTCGGCTGGCATATTTGGCTGGTTTCATTATAATAACGGACAATTTTGGCTGTTTTCATTACAATATGGGAGATTTTTGACTGTTCCAGACCTTTTTAAAAACTATAATATTCAGGCGGGAAAAAAAAGCTCCAATGAAATTGAGATGTGTTATGTTGGCTGCTCGGCTCGCAAGCCCCTGTATGAACAGGTTTGATTAGTGGTCGCATCGCATCAGCGC
Organism: Acleris laterana; assembly: GCA_963966035.1. NCBI lineage: Eukaryota > Metazoa > Arthropoda > Insecta > Lepidoptera > Tortricidae > Acleris > Acleris laterana. The sequence goes on from OZ014457.1 coordinate 1,083,548, forward strand.
TGCGCGTGCCGTACAAGTTTTGTTTATGTTAATTCAATCGATGTTTATGTTATAAGATGAGTTTAATATTTTGTTTGGATCTAAGTACTTAGTGTCAGTGAATAGTGTTCTTTGATGATTCGTTTCGTAATGTTCGTTTGAGTCAATATGAAAAAAAGTTCAAATAAACTTTGGCGTGGCAAATACTTAGTTAATCGTGTTTTGAATCCGAAAAACGAATGTTCATCGTCAGAAGAAGATGATGGTCTAAGGCAGCACATTATATCTTTAAGTAATCTAAATCAAAATCCTGATCCGTCCTTTACGAGTACATCACCTGTTTTGAGCCTTGAACGGCGGAATGATGATAACTGTGTGCTTTCGGATATCGTCGCATCACCAGTTACTAACGTAAGTATTTATGCACCTACCTACATTATTTTTAGTGTCGATATAATTTTTATTTTAATCAAGGTCAACCACTCTAAATAGAAATTTAACAACTGAAAATAGGTACCTACTTTTAATGAAGCCGGTTGTTAATCCCAAACAGAGGGGTGTTATAAGTCTGTTTAAAGCGTAGTGTGTGTGTGTTTATGTCAGTCTGTCTGTTGCACCGAAGTCGTTAAACGGGTGGACCGATTTTAATGCGGTTTTTGTTAAATTGAAAGTAGTCTTCATTGGCATGGTTCTTAGTTATGTCTTATTTGTGCAGCGAGTTGAAGGGTATCAGCTCTTTTAAGATGATGCGTTAAAATTAACTACTTCTAGAGATATGTGTGGCGTACCTACTTCAAAATTTATTTTGTTACTTATTATACAATTTCAAAGTAAAGTACTTACCTACTTCCCTTGCATATTTGTGTGTGATATGATATTTTTTAGATATTGGCGGGGTTTGACGGGGATCAAAATGAAGTGCAACACACCAACCACGGAACTCCTCCAGTTTTAATATGTGAACCTAGTGATTCTTCTCCAATACCTGCGGACTCGCTAAATCAAACAGCTAGAGAACTCGATAATAATCTAATTACCCCTGAAGATTTAGGCATTGTAGCTTGTAGCTAACTGCAACATAACAAGTTTTGGAGTACCATCGGATGTAAGTACCTATGATGTAAATACCTTAATTTGTAGGTATTGGAATTATACGTTTCCGTTAGTGTATAATACCTTTTTACTTATTTTCTGATCTCGGGTTCAATGCCCGGTAATTTATATGGTGAGCACGAGTACCTATTTATTCTTGAGTGTTGTCTTTATACATATGTAACGATTTATTTCTCATAGTGAATTAATATTTATTATTATTTCAGGACGAAATTGAAGGCGAAACAATACGTAATTCTGATGTTTCAAACCAACCCGACACAGTACTATTGACTCATCATGTTGTTTAAATACCTTTAAACGAAAGAAAGTTTTTAATGAAAATATCATTAATTGTATAAATTCTGGTAACTCTTCGAAGTACCAACAAATAGAACAGAACAACAACCTCAAAAATATAGCTCAGAACTATGCTTCCGATTCCAGTTGTAAAAGTAGTTGCGAATCAGATGGTGACTTTTCAGCCACTGAAGGCTCTGATTATATCCCATCAGGTGGAAATACTAGTGATACGGCAAGTGAAAATGCAATCGAGGACAATAACTCATTACTGCCATTGCAAAATACTCTGAATATGCACTTGGATTCGCCAAAATTGGCATCGCCGTTATCTGAACATCTTGACGTTAATACAGAACAGACCTTGTCAAATTTAATTGAGGCTCACTCGCATGACCCTGAACTTTTACCTGACTCGCCATCATTACTAGATCAGCTCCCTGAGGAACTTGGAGATTTAACAGATGCTGAAGATTTAATAAATGAGAGCTTAGATCAGCATACTTATACAGGGAGGCCATCACGAGGTAGAAAAAGGAAATGTCCTCAAAGCCGTGATGAACGAAAAGCAGCACGCAACAAAAATGAACAATATTATGATTACAAAAAGAGGGTTGTAGTGCCAAAAAAATTCATAGATTTTAAATGCAAGTGTAAAAATAATTGCCAAAACGTTGTTCCTATAGACGTGCGAAAGAAGTTTTTTACAAAATTTTGGAGCCTTGGCAATTATAATTCTCAAACCAATTTTTTGGGTGTTTTTGTGCAAGAGTCAGATGCAGTTAGACAGACTACTGGGAAAAAACAATTTACTAGAAAATACAACATCGAGCAATATGAAGTTTGTCGAGACATGTTTTGCCAAACATTGAAAATCTGTAGTACGCGAGTATCAACAGCAATGCAGAAATTACATTCACGAAAACCATTGTTGGACCAGAGGGGTTTAAAGCAAGCGGGAAAGAACTGTATTACTGATGATCGAAAACAAGATATAAGAGAGTTTATTGATTCCATTCCATTATATACTTCTCACTACTGCAGAACAAGAACATCTGCAAAATTTTTCAAACCCGGACTGACTTTGGCTGCAGTATACGATCAATATAAAGAAAGAACAGGGATAAATGCCGTTAGTTTTGCCTTTTTTAAAGAGTTTTTCTATAGCAACTATAATATTAAAGTAAAAATTCTAAGCAAAGATACTTGTAATGTTTGCGATGGATTACGTGTTCAAAAAATTAACGCGGAACGCCGAGGTCAAGATGTAGAACATATAAAAGATAAAAAGAAGGCTCATTTAGATCTAGCTGAAGAGGCAAGACGTAAAATGAAGGTTGATATGAATATGGCAAAAGATCAAGCCGACGTGGAGTGTCTCACTTTCGACATGGAAAAAACTTTACCATTACCGAGACTTCAAACTAATTTGATCTTTTACAAGCGACAACTTTGGCTTTATAACTTGGGCGTGCGCAGTGCAAAAAACAATCAAAGTTATTGTTATGTTTGGGTTGAGGGACAAGCTGGAAGAGGTGCCCAAGAAGTAGGTTCTTGCTTATTAAAGCACATTAACAATGATGGTTTTATGAGTGAAGATGTTAAGCATCTAATGTTTTGGTCTGACTCGTGCGGTGGCCAAAACCGGAATATTAAAATTACGCTTCTGATGAAAGCAGCACTAGAAATAAAGCCGCACTTGGAATCCATTACATTTAAATTTTTAATGCCCGGTCATAGCTATTTGCCCAATGATAAAGATTTTGGTGATATCGAAAGAGCTCTAAAGTTTAATCAAAGAATATACACACCTCAAGAGTACCTTGATATTATGCGTTTATGCAAAAAAAATCATCCTATGATAGTCTGTGAAATGAAATCGGAAGATTTTCATTCAACCGAAAACCTTGAAAAAAACATTATTAATAGGAAAAAGACGGTAGATAATAAGAAAGTCAACTGGCTGTTAGCTCGACAAATAAAGATCACAAAATCAGAGCCATTTAAAATTTTTATGAGGCCAGATTTCAGTACAGATGTATATGACTGTATTGATCTACAGAAGAAAACACCCGCACGGAGTATTTCTACTAGAACGAGATCTGCTACTGACAATGTTTTATCTACTAATTCCAATGATGAAATATTATCATTTTGGAATCTTTTGACTAAATTGTGGCCAAATGGCAAGCCTATTGCGGAGCCCAAGTTGAGGGATCTCCTGTCTATAAGACATCTGATACCTGGTGATGCTCAGCTCTTTTATGATGCATTAACTGGATCTCCTAATGTTTTGGATGATGTTGACGGATTCAATACAAATTTAGACTTTTTGTTAGAGGATGAAGCCGTAGAGGATTGAATTTTTATTTCAATTAGATTGAAAGTACATTACTTATGTTCCTTTTAATTAAAATGAGAAGACACTATAAAAGACTTTTTGTTATTACTGAATGTTATTTTATTATACTTAAAACTTTTTAGTACAAAAGTTTTTTTTTGTTTAGTTATTAATTGCGTGTTAGAAATAGTGCATTAAGTTAAAATCTTGTTATTTCTATTGCATTATTTAATTTTAAACGTTTTTCTTTACTTATAGTACAAATAAAGAGGTCTCTACATTATTTTTTTGTTTTTTTAATCAGACAACATACACAACATACGCGTATGAATTCTTTTATTTATATTTCTTTTAAAAAACAGTGTAGAATGATATTTACATACAGTTTATTTAATAATTTCTTAATCTTGGCTGTTTTAAAACAAATGATATGATCCAAGTTTTAAATATGCAGAAAACGGCCAAGTTACTTGGCCGCTTTAAGTGAATTGATTTTACCATACAAACAGTATTGAAGAATACAGCCATCCATAAAAAACGTTCATATCTTTAAAACGGAGAACGTTTTTTGAGATCCCGCTATTTATTATAAAAATATAGCATTAGTTTAACAAAATTTAACGCATACCTTTGCCCTAAACATCATAAAATGACCGAAATTCACCGATCAAACTTTAAACGCTCATAACTCCGTTTCAACTTCACATCAGTTGGCTGTTTTCTGTATAACGCTATCCTTGTGAGTCTAGCTCACAAATCGTTTAAGCAAGCATTTAATTGTAATGTCTAGGCAATTTAATATAGAAATACTGACCCAAACTGTAAAGATCAAATTCAATATACAAATCATTAATAACTGTCATCTCATCAGTCAAGTTGAATCATTTGTTACAATAATTACACTTTTATTCTTGATCCACTGTAGACCCCTGTCGTAGTGAACCAATGATTAATTTTTAGGTAATTTCTTTCTCGTGACTGGACGCTGCCATTGTGATAGAGTTCTACAGTGGCTCAATAAATTTTGTTCTCAATACAACGTAATGAATCTTAATTGCTCTAAGAATATTCAGGCTATCACGACATATTGACGACACTTAAGTTTAGTAGGCGGTGACCCCAAATCTTGTATGTTCTCTAAGTATTTAAGTATGTAGTTCTCTATATAAGTAAGTTTTTCGTTTTCTAGTAACCCATATTTAGTACAATCCTAGAAATTAGTATGGGACTAGATCAAATTGTGTGACGTTGCCCTCTCTGTTATTTCATTCAATTAACATCTGTTTTTTGACCGTAAGGCCAGCCAGTTCGGGGCAGACCCCTTACAGGTTCTGAACTCCTGGTAATAGGATGACTAACACCCTCATCTGAATGATTGTCAAATTAGACTAGCGGTCCTGTATGGCTGCGTCTATATCGCGTGTCAACTGTGGATAAAGCATCCGTCACTTTTTGACATGTGTACTTATTTACCTGTCAGAAGGTGACGGATGCCTTATCCAAAATGTATCACGCGATGAACGCAGCCATGTTAGGCCCCCTGCTTGACCATCAATTTATTTATTTATCATCAGGTTATCCCATTTATTTAACAGGTTGCTAGTCGAGATAAAATATATATGTATATTTAATAAGATTTTTGTTTACGCAACGTGATGTCTATAAATGTACAATATGGGCACATTATAAAGTACTTGGTACTTAATGAGTTTAGGATATAACTTTTTAATGAGTTTTTAAGAAATAAGTTAGATAAGTTCCCACAGAAACCAGAACACGTTATATTGCCATAAAATTAACTTATATGATTAAGGGCTCTTTACACAACATCCTAATTTAAACCAACTTATTACTGCGCGTGGGCAATAATTAAACTAAGTTAATAATATACAAATTACAACGCAAACTAAACTAACAGCGCCGCTTCAAATAGCATTATAACTTGGTAAGCAACTTGGAAGCAAGTTATTGGACGTAAAAGCACATAATAACGTTTTAAAGTTACTTAGAAACCAATTACGGAACGTCCGTATAGCTTAAGTGTCTACTTAAAATTGACAGATGTACTTAAATAGCCATTGTCGACCATTAATATTAGACCTCCGCAACACACATCTATAACTCTTAAATTTCACGTAACTACAAGACACTATCACATAAGCAAAGTCTTATCTTTATGTCTACTGGATTGTATTTATTGCCTTGTAAAAGTAATGAGTTGTAAAAAGGGCCGTTTAAAGTATGTAATTCGCTTCAATTTCCGGTTATTAAGTTTACGATTTATTTATTGACAAATCATTACCTTAATGTTGGTATTAGGAAAATGGAGAAATCCAGTTACCTATATAGAATGTTCCGCTTATATGTTTTCATCACACTTACTCGGAAAGGGTTTTATAACACGCAGGCGTTTAGGGCAGTTATAGCCGACTTAGCTCCCGCGGGAGTTATAGATTTTCATAACTCCCTAGGGAGTTATGAGTTTAGTTTTTAAATATAGAATCCACTTGTACATCATTTCAGACCAAGGAGGTGTAAAATCAGCCAAGGTTTATTTCCTATATTCAAAACTTGGCTACAAACCAATTTTACTGTTTAATTAAACTTATACGGCACATTTGTCTGCATTATATTTCTATTTTACCATTATTTCAGAGACATTCGCAATTATTTTATTAAATTTCATTTTGAAAATTTGTACAATCTGGCAGAATGGCGTGTATTTGTCAAGTTTAAAAAAAAGCAATTCTAAGCATTATCTGTGGAAGACTAAAAAAAAGTTGTCAAACTATTTTAGCTTAGCGATTAGCGAATCGAGTTCGTTTAATTTTGTTTGATTGTTGTTTCCGAAGCGTATTTTGTTTAAAGGTACGAAAAAAACAAACTAAATATGACTTCCTCATCGGAAGAATCTGTAGTGACATCAACACCACCTGATTTGTTAAATGCGGCTCAACTACTCAACAATGATTTGCTGCCGGCGAAATCTAAAGAAAGGTTTTTTTTTCTATTTGTTTTTTATTTCCTCGCTAATGTGATGAAAATCATTGTGTGTATCATGGGCAGTAAGGAGATTGCAAACTCGAGTCATTAAAAGCCCTCCGCCTTCGGCGTCGGGCTTCTAATAGTCTCTCGTTAGCAATCCTCTTCTTACCGCCCTTGATGCACAATGTACTATTTTATTCGATCATTCTACTAGCACCTCTTTTCTAGGTGGTAAAATCCAAATCGAATTTTCGTTCTCAACTCGGCCACCATTACTGTGAAGTAAATAAGAGCTATCAAAACGTTGGCGATACGATAACAAGTCAAAAACTATATGGTTTTTGACTTGTTAACCTACGACGTTAAACAATATTGCTTTTGACGTGTTATGGTATTGTTCTTAACTCGTACTGTCAAGAGAGTAAAAGCTATAAAACCGGGCAAGAGCATGTCGGACCATGCTCAGTGAAGGGTTCCGAAGCCGTTACGACTAACAAAAAAAAACTATCTCAAAAAACCACATGTAAATATGAACTAATTTTCTATTTAAAGTTATTTGGTGCTGTCTTTTTATTTTACCCCTTTGTTGGCATGACTAATCTGTATATTCATGCCAAATTACAGCTTTCTAGTACTTGAGAGTCTCTGAGCTAGACTGCGAACGGACGAACGGACGGACGGACGGACATAGAGAAACTATAAGGATTCGTAGTTTGACTACGGAACCCTAAAAACGTTGACAATACGATAACAGGCTAAAAGTGATATTGTCTGTCTTAGTATAATAGATGCCCTGTCTAACTTCACGATTTAAAGCTCTTGCCGTATAAAGGTGCAACCCACCGCTGCGTAAAATACGGTGTCGTTGCGTAAACTCAAGACGGGGTCGTAGTAACAACATGGCGGCGTTTTTGACGCACCGTTACAATAAAACACAACTGATATGGCTTACCGATGTACCTGCGCAGAAGACAATTTTTCGAAGCGCGGGAACCAATCAGCATGTGTCACGCGTTGCGTGGTTGTATTCTGTGCTATTATTGGTTATTAGTGACGCCATGTTGACGCGCGCCCGCGTGTCATTCAGTCAGCCGTCAAACAGCCGTGAGTGAGATGGAAAATAGATACAATTTAATTTTAACCTTATAACTATTAAGTAAAAGACTGCTCGTAGTTTTAATCGTGCTTTTGGAAATCATCGGAATCGTTGTTCGTATCCGCGCGAACGAAGATTCACGACACGCCATATCAATTATGTTGTGTTCTACTACTGGCTACATAATTCCGTCTTCTGGCACTGCTGATCGAATTGTCGAACGTATAAGGCTGCTTAATTGAAAATGCACGCTAAAATGTGTTTTGTTCGCTCTACTAAACTACTTAAACTCGCCGCTTGGACATCACTCGACAGTCCGTACGACCGGCGTTGTTTGCAGAATCACTACCCTGTAAGCAGCGGTGCGCTTTAATATATAGTCGCGATATAGTCGTTGAAGTTGCGGCAAGTCATGACTGCTTAGAAGTGTAAGGTCTACTTTATCTTTTTGCACAACAATTATGAAATTAAGTCCTTTCCCAACTCCGTAAACATATCACGCGATCCACTACCTAAATACCACCGCGCATGTTCCCAGCGAGACATACTAGGTCCTATGTTACGATAGTGCATTGTTCGCAAATGCGCAAAAACGCAAATATGCCCTGATTACAGTGATTATGTGGATTAATCTGTAAAAGGTAGGGTAAGTATATGACAATAGTAATTAGACTTGTTAGGTCTAATTAGTGATTAGAACGTGATATCTACTTGAAAATCGGGCAGTTCGTTGTTTCCCATATTTTTTATTGGTTATGTTTTTTATATCGCTGGAACCGTAACCTTTTCAGAACTTAGATACCTATCGTGTGGATAAGGTAAGGTTAGGTTTGATTTGTACAAATCCTGAAAAAGCAACTCTTAACCAAAATACACCCTGAAAATCTATGAGATTTGAACATTTTGAAACAAATGTTACAACGTTGTACATTTTTGCCCAAACTGGACCCTTATCTGACATAAATAAGCGGTCTTTGAGTACGTATGGTAAAGTCCGAACTGGGGGGTTATTATGATATGACATAGCTATGCAGTTCATTTTACGGTGAGTGAAAAGGACGGAGTTATAGCAGTTACATAACTCTGTCCTTGTCTCTCAGCGTAAAATGAATGGCAAAGATAGGTCATAATAACCCCACTGTGCATTTGGGACTGTGTTCCAACTTCCGAATGAGCGATAGAGGCGAGTTTCGGCTGCGAAAACTCTGATACCTGGTATTTTATTCTTCTTTGCTTTAAACCCTATTGCAGTTATATTTGACCGTACTATCAAGTTAAATATGGGCTATCATAAAGTTAAAATATACAGTAGAGACCCTGCCAATACTTCGAACAGTGCGTGTAAACGATTAAAGCGTAAGAAATAATATCATTACAAATGTTACAATTAATCAAAGCTCTTACTGCGCACTCAGAGACGTCAATTTTTAATGCTTGTTTAGTGACATGTTGTCTTATTCTATTGCTGTAGCAAAGAATGTGACAGCAGCAACTTTAATCAAGCATTAAATTTAATTGAAGTCTCTGAGTGCGGCGGTTAGTCATTCATTCATTAAAACACGTAATAATCTTACTATTAGTCATTAAAACCTATCCATCTATCCTATTGGTGACATACCTCCTTTCATAATAGGTCGTGCCATGGATCTCACATTATATTTACTACCTAACAATAAAATAACGCATAACCTTACGCAACTATCAAAATCACGAAAATTAAGATTTCAAATTCCTCAAACGACCAAAAAGTGGAACATTTCAAACACCGATAACAGAAATAATACGCACGCACAATGGCGTTAATACCGTCAAAAAACGCTTGATTTTCAATTGAAACAGGCTAACTTGGCCTCTTCATGCCGTAGAATTGCGTGACGATCCATCTCTTTCACGCTGGTTCGAGGTTACAAGCAACCAGCGTAACATACATGAACTACCGTACAATTCTAGCTTGTACAGAGGTCAAATTACACCAGTTCGATAAAGCGAACTTACCTTTTCAAACGAATAACACTTCTCTTGCGCAGTTACGGGCGTTACTAAAGGGCTTAAACCGTGAAATCGCACTATTGCTCATCGCACAACACAACAAAACCATAACTCCAATTTACACCGCATTCTAATCAAAACCTTGAACTGCGGCAACTAAGTTTAGAATGCAAGTGAACTTTGTAGTCGCTTGTTCCGTGTAGTATTATTCAATAACTGATCAATGAACATTGTTACGATGAATAGATACAAATTGTAGCCATAATAAGATTATACTGCGGTTTATCGGTTAGGTAATCTTTATCGATTTGATTTATAGACGTTTTCTAAAACTTTTAATACATGGTAACGTAAAGAATAATTGTTTAGTATGGACGTGTATGAGGTATAACTGGGTAGTGATTCTCTCAACAACGACGGTCGGGCGGACGAACAAGTGAATGTTTTAGCGCGTGCATTTTCAATTTAGCAGCATGGTTTTTGCCGATGGATCGAACGAATAAGGCTGCTTAATTGAAAAAGGCACGCGCTAAAATGTGTTTTGTTCGCTCTGACGGGACTACTTAAAGTCGCCGCTGCGATTTCGCTCATCCGTCCGACCGTCCATTGTTTTTAAGAAAATAACACCCCTGGAGTTACCGGGGTCTTGTTATTACCCTAGTAGATTTTTTCCGTTGGCATCAATTGACCAACGATAGGGAATCCATTGGTACCTATATATGTAGTTATAGTTAGTTTTCCCACATAAAATTAACATTGGCCCAATACAATAAAACATTATAAAAACGCCCAACCATTTACCACCTTTCGGCCAATGTCACTACGCCCGCCGTTGCTTAAAAACTGTTGGCATTTCTGCATATAGGTACATAAACAAGCGACCTACCCTCGCTTCGCTGCGGTTTATTTGAGTTTTCTGTAACACCCGTACATAAAACAGAATTTATTATACGTAAAAACCTTCTCCTTAAATCACTCTAGCGAATAAAAAAAACCGCATCAAAATCCGTTGCGTAGTTTTATAGATCTAAGCATACATAGGGACAGACAGACCACGGGAAGCGACTTTGTTTTATACTATGTAGTGATAACGTGGGACCTGTTAGGCATGAACAGTGGCCCATTACCATTAATTACGAGTATTAAGGTTGGAAATTCTACAATGGCCCTTGGTTGTAGACCCTACTTCAAGAAGATGGCCAAATCTAACCGTTTTCCAACCAATGATGTTCGAGGAAATACGATATCGTATGATTTATTAGTATTACATATCTGATGACCCCTTAGAGTAATGCAAAAAACGTCTCGACCACGCTTGCGTTTTTCGAATAAATAACATGGATGCAGATAAGTTCGTAGAAAGTTCTAGAGTGGCGGCCGAAGACCGGAAAGCGAAGTGGTGGAAGGCCTTCCACAAGGTAGACCAATGATCTGTTGGGTTTTTATGACGTATCAGTGCAATTAATTTTACGCTGAGAGTAAAGGACAGAGTTACGTGACTACTATAGCTCCATCCTTCAAGCTCACCGTAAAATGAACTGCATAGCCATGTCATAATAAGCCCCCTGGTGAAGATCACGTGAAAACGATGGATGCGAGAAGCCTAAAACCAGGAGTCGTGGAGATCCTTGGGGAAGGCCTATGTCCAGCAGCTTCAGCTGATATGATGATGATGATGAAGCATGTTCGAGACGGTTTGCCGCGTGAACAGCAACTCATGGCTATCACAGCCTATCAGTCGGACTGACACGCCGAGAGGGACGCAGCTATTTGATAGAAAGAGAAAGCTAGATACGTCTCTCATTCTAACAGATAGCTACGTTCCTCTCGGCTTGTCAGTCCGACTGATAGTCTATTGGCCATTACACTCTAGGCTCTGTAAAAGCCTAAAGCTTAGTTTTTAGGATTCAAGTCAATTTGTCTGGAATTGTCCCAATATTTATGTTCCTGATTTGTACAGATATCACCACCGCTAAAAGTGTAATGATCTTAAGATACATCAATCTTGCTCTAACGACACACGTGGTGTGGCAACACCGTTTGTCGCCCGTCAACGTAACGGCGCGTCGTCGGCGCTGGCGCAGGAAATTGGTCGTTTACAGCGCGTGTGACACGTCGGGTGTGTGGCTAGATGGGTGAGGAGATAGACAAGGGTTAAGGTTTACAATGGCGGTGTTCTGATAAGGGATTGTAAAAGCTAAAAGAAAGGATAATGAAAGAAAGGATGTGTCAATAAATTTGAGGCTTCTTCTCCGCAATGATGGTATCGTCCGAAGCGCTGGTAGACTCACCCTATATTACCGACGTGTAAAAGAGCCCTCATGTGGCCTATTTACTGAATAAATATTTTGATTTTGATTTTGATTTTGATTTTGCACTGTCACTTCAAAAGCTACATTATGTGTACCTACTTGGGAGCAAAGAAATCGAGCCACTTTCTATGGAAATTCAGCACTAAGTGGCTCGTTTTTTTGCTCCCAAGTGTAGTAAGGGTAACACAATCTAACACAGACTTTTAGTTTCTTTTAAGATTTTTTTCAGCCTTTTGTAAGGGCTCTATTCTAGGCGATAAAAACCATATTGTCTTTGACCTGTTATCGTTTTATCAACGTTTTGATAGCTCTTATTTACTTGACAATAAAGGCGGCCGCGTTAAAAACAATACCATAACAAATCAAAGACGATAATGGTTTTTACTCCCTAGAGTAGGCCCAGGCTAACTGTTAATCTGAGGTGCCCTTTAATATTTAAACATGCGAAAAGGTGTCTGTCTGATTGTACAATTACATAGCTCAACCGCTTAATGAATTACATCGGATACATACAAATATCTACATCTATACTATATAATATTATAAAGCTGAAAAGTTGTTTGTTTGTTTGTTTGTTTGTTTGTTTGCTTGAACGCGCTAATCTCAGGAACTACTGGTCCGATTTGAAAAATTATATCACTGTTAGATAGCCCATTTATCGAGGAAGGCCATAGGCGGGTCGCTAGTCTAGTATACTTATAAAGTTAGGTTTTGATCCTGTACATGAAGAATAATCCAATATCAATGTAAACAATCCATATTACAAATATGACATAGTAAAATATGTTGTTTGATGAAAAATAAATTAATTTTTATTAGACAATGTAACCTAAACAAAAGCACTTACATTTTTTTTATTGCATTACTGTAAATATTTCACACGACACAATAACTCAAAAGCAACTAAATAAGCGTTAATTATTTTTTTATTTTAATTACGTGCGAACGAATCTACGCTGTAACTAATCTACATCTTGAGTAACAAATACAAAATGACATGCGATTTGGAGCTCTATTGTTACAATATAATCATTAAGTTCTCGTTTGGGATATGCTAGTGTAAAACATAGGATTTAAGGTTTATATTTCTCTGGCATAATGTAAAGATTAGTACAGCAAGATGTATGATGATCTATGTTAGATGTATTAGGTAATGATGTCGCTGTTTAGTATGACATTATAGTTATTATACTTTTCTTGCAAGTTATAAAGCAGAGAGAAGATTAGGACTCGTGTTTTTTATTAAAACCTTTTAATTATAAACAAAAAAAATATGAATGTGCATGACTCAAGGAAGGAAGATTTGTCAGGATCGTAGCAAGTGAAAAGAAGTGCTCTATCTGCCTACCCCTCTGGGAAACAGGTGTGATTTAATATATTATGTATGTTTTCACTTATTTTGGATGTGAAAATTATGGATCTAGTAAAATTTTATAGTCTATACTTATAGGTATTTAAAAAAATTTAAACATTCCAAACCACGTGACATTGTTAAACAGCCAATCAAAACTGTTTTATCGAACTTTGACGTACGACGACTTTGACGTCAGCCAATAGAAGCAGAACACGGTCTGCTTCTATTGGCTGACGAACTATATCACGTGGTTTTGTTTACATTTTTTTAAATGCCTAAAAGTATAGACTATAGTTGATATTTATAGCATAATTGATATTTTTCATCGATGTCTAATTAGTAATATGATGTCAACTTCCGGTATAGTCGTGTCAGACAATTTAAAAAATGTACAATAATTTGTTTTTTCTTCTCTCTTCATAAGGTAGAAAACACCGCATCACACTCTAACCACGCAAATAATTAGATATGCAACGCTGAGACACGCAAAAACTTGCAAATGGAACCGTTACATGTTCGACGTAGTGCTAATGCAATCAAAGGTTATCTTGCAGAAATCTCCCGATAGCATAAGCACTTTATGGCTGCCGCTTCTATTGTTCACATATCTCCACATCGCAGTTATATATCTGTTGGTGTCTAGCTGAGAAAACACATTAAATGCCGAGCAGTCAAAATTAGAGTTCAAGTTTTATGGACATAAGGTAGTTTGGCCCTGAATATTGTACACGTTTGCTGTCATCTACACTTATCTACACTAATATTATAAAGAGGAAAGTTTTGTATTTTTGTGTGTGTGTATGTTTGTAATGAATAAACTCAGAAACTACAGTGCCGATTTCAAAAACTCTTCCACCATTGGAAAGCTACATTCACCCTGAGTGACATAGGCTATGTTTTATTTTTCTAACAGCAAGTCTAGGATAAATAAGTAGAATAAAAACTAGAGGAGCTCTGTATTGCTCGGTAAAACCATATTTTGTTTATGACACGTTCTTGCATTTCATGTTTCGTCTTAAAATGAATTGCTTGAATACTAGTCAAAAACATTTATTTTCGCATATTACGACAAAACCTTGAGAACGGCATTTCGATTAAAAAATTGTCTCGGGAGTTAAAATATCGTACTGGTAAGAAAACATCCGCCATTTTGAATTCTAAGCTATCTGTCAAAATTCGGTATTGCCATATTTGTTTTCAGCCGGTCCGACATGAAAAAAACGGGGTTTATGAAAATTCCGAATATTGATTTGTCTGAATTTTAATTTTTCCGAAAGCTATGTTACGCTGAAGCTATTTATTTTAGATTAAATGCATAATTTAACTGTCATACGTAGGTTAGGTTAGGTTAGGTTTAATTAAAGCTAAGTCTTCTATCAGAGAGAAATGTGGAATAAAAGAAGATGTATTGACTTAGATTGAAAAGGGCATGCTTCGATGGTTCGGTCATTTGGAAAGGATGAATGAAAGAAGATTGACGAAAGAGATATACAGATCGAAAGTGAGTGGACGGGTCGGAAGGGGCCGCCCTAGGCGTGCTTTTTCGAGTCAAATCGGTGAAATACTGGAAAAGGGCCGAATCTTAAGTACCCGAAACCGACGTGCGTGCATGACTCGATGTATGAATGTGGAAGAAGCGAGGGAAATTTGTCAGGATCGTAGCAAGTGGAAGGAAGTGGTCTCTGCCTACCCCTCTGGGAAACAGGCATGATTTAATGTATCTATGTATGTAAGTCTTCTATCAAAAAAATATTAGTTCAGAATTACCTATGTAGGTAGTCTACCCAAAAAAAACACATTCGGCCAATTGTTATCCAAAACGCAGATATTGTTATAAGTAACCCAGTAGTAATAGTGACCCAGTCTATATGGTATGGAATCAATAAAGCTTATATACGTTTTGGTTGGGTCCTAGTTATTTGAGTGTACGACATGTTGTATTTTAAAAAGACATCGTTAACACGATACATCGAGGCAGTTATCTGTTTTGCCATCGAGTGATACAGTTCACCATTCTTCTAGTGACGTCACAGCAATGCGACCTTAACTCCCATAGTCATAAAAGTTATATATTTTATCAGCACCCGTAATGGCTTAGTGCGGGCAAGAATAGAAATGAAAGGCTAAGTGCGGTTCGAGGTCGGCGTGATGCGATCTTCCCCGCCGCGGGACTTGCATGGTCTGACTGTTACTGTTGAGCCACTATGGAACCCTGTCGCAGAAAGCCGATGATCAATTTTAATGTTATTTTGTGAATGGCTAATGCTGAACGCTGCGAATGAGACAGGGTTTTATGGTGACTTAAAATTGTTAAATGTTCTTGCTTTCATTTTCCGTCACATCTTCGTGCTTAAGATCAGAGTACAATATTTAAAAAAAACTCCTATGGATACTAAACAACGATAAACATACGTTATGAATAAAGAATTAGGGCCTGTTGTTTGATCAGTAGTTAACTCTACTAATTGTAAAAATTCGAATAAGGAATCGAAAATTTGACACATTTCCTTGAAATTTAAGACTGCGCCGAGCGTACGCCGGATGTATAGTGGCGCCCTCATTACTATTATTGTGTTTTCTAATAAACTAAAGTATTTTCTTGAAATTGGTCGGTAGGTTTTTGTACTACAAATGAAAACACAACTTATAGAGTATATCACATAGTTTAATAACAATTCACCTTTGAGTTATCAACTTAACGGAAAAAAGTGGCCACCTTTTCCCGTTAAGCTGACTACTCAAAGGGTAATTGTTATTAAAGTTTGTTACGTATCACGTATCCCATAAATTGTGTTTTTACTTGCGCTACAAAAAAGGAACGTGTGATTGCAAGGAAATTCTTTATTTACTTAGAAAACAATAAAAGTAATGAGGGCGCCACTGGACGCTCGACGACGTTTGCTCGGTGCGCTCTTAAAGTACGAGTATATTTATCTTGTGTTCTAGGTGAAGTTACATACAATATCATGTTAGGTTACCCCGAAAATATCATTGTGGAATATTTATTTTTCTGAATATTTACTTACAGTTGTTGAGGGCCCTGTGTCCTAACAAGATATAGATGCGAGACCGAAATAACTATTAAATAGATAAAAATCCCCCGAACCCCCTTTCAGAGCCGTATCTCGAACCAACCGATTGTCATGCATGAAACTTAACTTGGAATCATTCTGATTCAAATAGCACTTTTTAAAAAAACATCCTAATCGGTTCATCCGTTTTGGAGCTACGATGCCGTGGTTATACGTCGGCCGGGGGTTCAAAAATCGTACTGTCAAGTACAGACGGCCAAAAATGTGGTCTACCTTACGGTTACCTTACGGTTGAAGTTCATTTCCACCTCATGATCGATTTTTCCTTGCAATAATATTATGACAGTGACATTTTTTTTGTCAAAACTAGTAGACCACTTTCTTGGCCGACCGTACCGTCAACATAATTGATTCCTAGACCACTATGGACTATGTCATAGCGACACTGTAAGTAAAATCATAGGAAATCTCTTACGTTTTGGTTGATTATGTCACTTTGACATAGTTCAATCAGAATCATTTTCCTTAACTGTACATTTTTTTTTGTAATAATGGAATGTTTGTTCGCAATCGATTTAATCAAGGACAGAAGCGAACCAGCCGGTTTCAACTGGTATGTACCCAATTTATGATCCATTGCTATGGTCGTGCAAAAACCATTTCGAGCACACTGTCTCCATTCAGTTGACAAGATGCATTTTGTGATCGATCAATCAAAATTTACGGGCCATGCCTAGTTGTCCAAACCCGCACACTTTTGCTAGCTTATTAAAGTGGAATAAAGTTGAAATTGGCATCATAAAAACGTTGGGTGTAGATGACAGGGAATAACCCTTACCTATCGTCGCTGATACTGCAAAACCGCGTAACCAACAAATTTATTATAGAGCAAATTGAACCTCAGTTTCTTGGAAAAAAGGTGCATTTCGCTCCTCATTAAAAATGTTACTTACGCGGAATACATATAGCGGATTATAGGGAATACTTTTTTTACAGTTTCAATAAAAGCTGTTTCATGCAACAGACAGTGGAGAAAGTACATTTTTTGAGTAGCTATAAAAACCACCGAGATTTTAACATGGAGTTTATATGGTCGACCTGTTACATGACCTCACAGTGCATATCGGAAACAATATCGGGAATATGTCTAATCCACGTCTAATCGCTATCTAATTATCAGTTAAAAATGCTTGTATCTTGCGTATTTCTTAACCGATTATTATTTTAATTTCACTTTTGGTGATCTCTTTTACGGTATTTCCATATTTTGTTGAGAAATACGATATAAAAATATTCCCTTTCATGCAAAATCTGGTTACAGAATTATTCAACAAAGTTTTAGAGTTCTAATCCAATATTCAATACATTTTGACTTCGAAAGTTGTTAGCGTTTGCAGAATGCAACTTTGTATGCCCACAGTTATTTCAAATAAGTATTTTTTAAATGAATTTATTTAAATCGTTTTTTTCCATTTATCACATATTTAGGTCATAATTAAGACATCAACGACCCCAAAATTTGCAAAATATTCCCTTGTAAAGGAATCTATTAAATTAGATTCTTAAAATAAAACATAAATAAAACCACAAAAACGTTCTAAATAACAAATCACATTATTAGAATCCTTTTTTACAACGTAAAAACCTCTTCACATTACACAAAAAATATATCCAGATACAAAAAAAAACAATTTAAACTCACCTTATAAAACTTCACTACACCGAAACGCGTATAAAAATCGACCGAGAATCGAACGCCGAACCGAATCGAACGCGTGCGCAAACCGCTCGACACACCACTCGACTGACTGCGCGCGCGCCGCTCGGGGTCACCGGCGACTGGGCTTAGTGCATCCACTCGGCAATGAGGGCTTTTTGTTTGGGCTAAAGGTCAGATATAGAGACGGTTACACGGAGATTAAGATCAAGAAAGAGTAAAAAGGATATCTACAATGTACGGTCACGATCGTTAATTTGGGACCCAATTCAAGAAAAATATGCTTGAAGTCGTCAATGTCATTAGAGATGTCACGTCACTTGTATCTTTTAGGAAACTCAACCTTATTGTTGTAGAATGTCAGATTGACTTTGGACCTAAGGTGGGTACCAAATTAAAGATCGTGACTGTTCATAGTCATTTATAAAACTTCGCAATGCGTCAGTTGTCATTTGTTATACTAACCCACATTGTATTGGTCAGGGCATGGTCAGGGCTATATTTCTGAACCATATTTTTTTAGGGCTATTTGGAAAGGATGGATGAAAGAAGATTGACGAAAGAGATATACAGAGCGAAAGTGAGTGGAAGGGTCGGAACGGGCCGCCCTAGGCGTACTTTTTCGAATCAAATCGGAGAAATACTAAATACGGCCCCAAACCGACGTGCGTGCATGACTCGATGTATGAATGTGGAAGAAGCGAAATAAATTTGTCAGGATCGTAGCAAGTCGAAAGAAGTGGTCTCTGCCTATCCCTCTGGGAAAAACTGGCGTGATTTAATGTAAATTTCCGTAAGTACCAAATTCTGAAAAACTTACAACGTGACTTTGTTGTCCGTCTGTCTGTCTGTCTTTTTATCTGCCAAGACCTTTGTTCTCTGGAACTGCTAAGCTAATGGACTTAAATTTAAAAGATATTTAGTTTTTAGTGGTCCAAACAAAGTTTTATCCTTAGAAATTTGCTAAGTATATGAAATTATTTATTTAAGCACCGAAAAAATCAAGACAGCGGAAAAAATGTTTTTAAACCATGTGATAAGTACATAATTTGAAAGCTCTCAAGTTGAAAAATTTAAACAAAAAAAAAAAATTATTTTTTTATTTTTGAGCTATTTAACGTGAAACGCAAAGAGAAGCCCTTTATTTCAAAACACATATACTTACATACAAAGTACACATGGTTTTTCCGATAAGTTATTTATTTATTTATTATTTATTTAAACTTCTTTGCACAAAATACAATAAAGTACAAATGGCGGACTTAATGCCCAATGGCATTCTCTACCAGTCAACCAGTAGGCAAAACAGAAAAAAAAACTATTAGGTATATTCAAATGAAAGAAGAAAAAAAAGTTATTATATTCAGTTATTCCTTTTTGTTTAAAGAAATTTATTTTACCTTTAGATAGTTTACTTTACAGAAAAGACTTCAAAGTATCGGAGTTTTGCGACTTTTTTGTAGGAAAACAAATAAGATCAAATACAAAATAGGTACAAAGGTACAAGTGGTAAAGAATCAAAAAA
This sequence comes from Acleris laterana, assembly GCA_963966035.1. Classification (NCBI taxonomy): domain Eukaryota; kingdom Metazoa; phylum Arthropoda; class Insecta; order Lepidoptera; family Tortricidae; genus Acleris; species Acleris laterana. The sequence goes on from OZ014457.1 coordinate 1,103,270, forward strand.
AAACAAACGAAAAAACTTGAACTAAAAATGTTTCTTAACATGTTAAATTTGATGAAAATGAAATAGACTTGGCGGTTAGTCCTTTTAACTTTATCCTAATTATGTCTCACCACGTTTACAATTTGGTAGTTAAAATACATTGAGAAACATGCGTTCCGAATCACACATTAAATAAGGATAGATGTATTAATAGTCGTAATAAACAAATTATCATCGTTACATAATCTTCACTCAAAATCTAATTCAAATTCGAATTCAAACTCCTTATGTGCTACCATAAAGCAATAAACGCCGTGTCGCGGCATAACTATAGTCCATTTATTTATATTATGAGAAACCACAATAACATTATATTGCGTTTGGTCAACTATTTATTACCTAGCAGATAGTACAGTACAATAGTCTGGGAGCCGCAAAATAAAATTGTTTTAATGTCACTTTATTTGCGTGTCGTCAATTGTTACTCTAGTACAAATTGTAAAGAGATTACAGTTCACGAGCCGCAAAATAAAGTTAAAAAAAAAAAAAAAAAAAGATAAAAGATGTTTATTCAGTAGGTAGGTAGGCCGCACGGGCACTTTTACACGTCAAAAATCTACCAGCGCTTCGCAAGAGACCACTGCTGAGAAGAAGCGCCGCAAGAAACTCAACAGTTAGTCGTTTTTTAAATATACAATTTTAAAACTTAACCTAGCATTATATAAAACAATGAATTTAACATACGATAAGAAATAAATGTATTCACGCGTAGTTGAGCAGGAAAATGTGTCAAAACTCTGAATTGTTGTTGTGATTTCTCATTCTAAATTAAATGAAGTATGATAATATGGATTCACAATCTAAGGGCGATGCACAAGCGATGCACGATATATTTAACGATGCGATTGCCTTGTTGGTAGTGACCCTGCCTACGAAGCTAGTGGTCCTTGGTTCGATCCCTGGTACGGGCAAATACTTCGACAAGTTACAACATTTATATGGGGTTTTGACTTTTTCTCATAAGCGACATAAACGCGTCGTAACTCTATTGGTTATTTACTAAGAAAAAGTAGTTGAAATGTACAAAATGGAATAATGCCGGTTATTATTTATGGTTCAATGTTATTGTAATTAGGTTAAACATCGATCAGTACATGTTTATGACATTGGTATTAAAGCTTTTACTATCGTAGCGTATAATTGACGTATGTTACAACATAGCTTAAGTTATACTACATATAACATAAAAACGGTGACACTAATGTTGTTATATTGTAGACCATGCAATAAATGATATGAATATGAATATGAATAAAAAAAACTTTAAATACCAATCACATAGCCTTTTAACCAACTTCAAAAAAAAGAGGAGGTTCCAAATCCTCGGGATATTTTTTTATTCAAAATGGACGCCATATTGAGTCATTGGCCATACGTTTAAATCGAAACGTAGAGTTACACCATACATAATTATTTGCTTCTAGAACCGCTTAGTTCGCTTCCAAGAAATCCTAAAGATCAAACAATATTCCCAACATCCTTATACAGCTGCAGCGAGTAATATGGACCTTGACTAGATATAAATAAGGCATCAATTGAGCGCAAGAGAAAGGTCCCCATATGTGACATTAACGGGTATGGTTAGAACTGGATTAGGTTTTTGGTACAGTTAGAAAATAAAGTCACATTATAAACGTTTTTTTTAAAGGTTTTTTATTTGTTAAGGAAAGCCTGCATATAAATTGTAACAGAACTATAAATGTAATAGCAACAGTGTTCGTATTGTTGTAATCAGTTATGGATATATGACAACCGGCGAAATTACTTAAGAACGCGTCCTCAGGTTAAAAACGCATTTGCGGTCTTAAGATTGCAGTCTTAAGATTGTAGTCTTGAGAATGCATGTCTTCATGTTCAGTGCATGTTCTTAAGGGTATTCATGACGACGGTAGTGAAAAGTTTGCTTGCGAAGTCAGCAACCCCGGGTACATACATACATACATTAAATCACGCCTGTTTCCCAGAGGGGTAGGCAGAGACCACTTCTTTCCACTTGCTACGATCTTGACAAATTTCTTTCGCTTCTTCTACATTCATACATCGAGTCATGCACGCACGTCCCGGTTGGTCTTAAGTACCCAACCCCGGGTAATATACGTAAAAACAATAATAATAATAACAATGGGACGGGTGCTAGTGTGGGATGAACCTGTGTAGACACGCTAGCCCCATCACATCTCCACCGGACCTCTAATAGGGCTGGTGCGGCAGCTGAAGCGGCCGAAAGGATGAAGGTAGGAAAATATAATGGTCTCGGCCCAGATATGTTTATTCCATTCGGCGTCGAGACCTTGGTCCGTGGCGTCCTAGCGCTCGAAGCCTCTTTAAAGAAGTTTCGAAGAGGCTCATTGACGTCACGGGAGACCGAAGAGCTGGCAGTTTCCTCACTCAACGTATAAGTTCAACCATCCAGCGAGGAAATGCTGCCAGCATCTTTGGTACAATGCCGCAGGGGCCATTCTTAGATTTAATGTTTTAGTTAATTTATATATTTAGAGATAGTTTTATTTAATTTCAGTTTTATTTTTCTTTTATTGTGTTATGTTATGATTGTTGTATTATTTTATGTCATTAAATTAAAACGTATGGCTATATTATAACAAAATAATAATTAGTATTTATAAATGTATGTATGTATATCATTGTCTAATACCCATATCACAATCTAAAAGCTTTATTAAAGACTATTATTAATGAACGCACAAAAACTAATGTATGCTGAAATTGCGGTGTCTATATTTTTCATTGTGATATTTGAATTTGACAAATAAAGACAAGGGATACTTAAACTAAAATAGGTTGATGAGTCGATTACATCATACATTATACGTTTTATAGAAATGTATCATGGCAGAAAAAATATAAGAACCTTACGTTCTGTAAACACAGATTTGGAAGTAGAAGCAGTAAGTGGCCAGTAAGTATATACAACTATATAAAAGCTTGTATTACAAACAAAGTGTAACATTATTTTATTGATCGAATCGTAGTTTTTTGCTAACGCTACACCAGTCGTATGTGAACTGAATGTCGTTACGCAACGGTGGAAAGTTGCCGCGTTATCTGCCCGTACCTTATCACTGCAAGGATAGGACAGTTCAGCCCAGCGAGGAAACCGACCTAATTAGTGGTGGCAGAACCTTTTGCAAGGTCCGTCCGGGTCTACCATTACCACCATCTTACATTTTAAACTACCGCCAAGCAACAGTGTTCACATTGTTGTGTTCCGGTGTAAGGATAAGCCAACCGGTGATGCATTTGTGCTCTCAGGATTACAGTCTTTAGATTGTAGTCTTGAGATGGCCAAATGTCTATCTCTTACAGATCCGACTTACCATCAGGTGGTCTGTGTGCTCGTTCGCTTTATCCATGCCTAAAACAATTTGGATACACCAAAAAAATACAAACTCGACGAATTTAGAACCTCCTTTAAGTATGTGTTTTTTTTATGAAGTCGGTTAAGACTGCGCCGAGCAAACGCCGAGCGTCCAGTGGCGCCCTCACTACTACTATTATTGTGTTTTCTAATTAACTAACAACACAAAACACGAAACACAATTCATGGGATACGTGATACGTAACAAACTTTAATAACAATTTACCTTCGAGTTATCAAGTTAACGGAAAAATGTGGCCACCTTTTCCCGTTAAGCTGACTACCCAAAGGCTAATTGTTAGATATTAAAGTTTGTTACGTATCCCATGAATTGTGTTTTTACTTGCACTACAAAAACACATCGTCTGATTTCAAGGAAATTCTTTACTCGAAGTTACTTTCGCATTTATAATATTAGTATCGATTTGATGACCTTATGTATTTTTTGTTAAACTTCTTTACATTGCAAATTAATAATTCATCGAAGGCTTGTTGATAAGTGCGACACCATGAATGTCACTTCTTCACGGAACCTTCGCCTTGAGTCACGACTCACTACGCTTTTGTTTTTATGAAGCTCGCAAAAAATGGAAGAGTGCGTGTCAGATTAGCGTATTTCAGAATATCTTCTATTGACGGAAATAAGCCTAAGTAGTTACCTAATATTGTGTATTACTCTTTTACCGGCCTTTTTGTACAAAACCGGTGACAAATGTGGCTTAAAAACGATATTCTCTAAAAGGCGACGAATTGAATGTGCTCCTGGTATTGCCAACGCCAATGGCTAACAGTGACCACTTACCTTGGAGGCATGGCACTCCGTAACCATATTGCCTTTGACATGCTGACGTATTCTCTGCTCTTACTTTCGTATCGTTGAGAAAGCGATAACATTTGAAAAGCAATTTGGTTTTTGAGTAAAACAGAGAGGCTCTTCTAGTTTGAACAAAAAATCTGTCCGTTCGCCTTTGAGTACATAGTATAAAACAAAGTCGCTTCCCGCCGTCTGTCTGTCCCTCGGTATGTACGCTAAGATTTTTCAAACTACGCAACGGATTTTATTGCGGGTTTTATCAATGGATAGTGTTTCAAACGAAAGGTTTTTACATACATACATACATTAAATCACGCCTGTTTCCCAGAGGGGTAGGCAGAGACCTTTCGCTTCTTCCACATTCATACATCGAGTCATGCACGCACGTCGGTTTCGGGTACTTAAGATTCGGCCCTTTTTCAGTATTTCTCCGATTTGACTCGAAAAAGTACGCCTAGGGCGGCCCCTTCCGACCCGTCCACTCACTTTCGATCTGTATATCTCTTTCGTCAATCTTCTTTCATCCATTTCAAAGGTTTTTATGTATTTAATAAATTCTGGTATACTTACGGCTGTTGCAGAAAATGTACATAATCAACAGCGAAGTCAGAGCGCGTCGCTAGTATACAATATAGTGTTTACATACCTATATATAGCCAACCAATTTGATTTCAAGGCCACTATGGACTATTCAAAGTGACATTGACAATCAAAACGTTAGAGACTTCCTAAGATTTGGTTTTGGTTGGTCTCTGGCTGGCTGTCATTCTGAAAACATCTTTTTGTAAATCACTTTATCGTTGATTTTGGTTCGCAAATCCGGGGCAGTTTTATGAGACAACTTGTAACATTGATGAAGGACTTGCATTGAATAAAATAACAGTGAAAATATGGTTCCAAATGAGTTAGCGGTCAAGATCACACCAAGCCAATGAAGTGGATGCCCGCCATCTTCAAGGGTCACGACTATGACTGGAAGACTTCGACGACAGGATAGGATTCACCGTACAACGTTGCTTATAAATTATAATATACTTGACATTGACAAAATTACGTTAGTATGTAGACGCCATTAAATAAATTAATAATAATAAATAAGATTTGGTTTACAACGTAACAATGGCAAAGTTCATAGTAGGCTAGAAATCAAATTTGTTGTCATTTCGCATAGACCTTAAGAGTAGTATCTACAGTAACCTGTAACTTTTACTTGCCTCATCAACCTAAATACACGATAATTGCGTCAACGTAACCTAACACCCGCCAAAGTAAAGTATTAAAGTAATAGACACCCAAAACTATCGCAATGCGTCATCGATACACTTAAAATTGATATAAAACAAAATGGAGTCGCGGTTACATAAACGACATAGTTCCCACAGCTTGCTCTCGATACCGCGTGATGGTATCTCAGAACTGTACACTTACCATGAGTTACGATTACCGTACTCGCTACCGAGTTGAATGCTGTCCCTCGCAGTATTCTTATAAAGTGCGAGGGACAAAGCATTCGACTCGCTAGCGACTACGGTAATTGGGATAGTTCATATTTTTACAATTAGTTACTCCAATTCGAAAACCATTTCTACGAGTAGGAATAGGGTTTCAAAGCCGTTCTGCAATATTAAGTTTTTGAAATATTTATCTATTTTGGGTATTTCGGCAAAAGTATATTTATATTTAACCTTTGTTTGACTTTCGTTTTCGGCTTGAAGCCCTCCTTGGTGTATCTTACGGGTTAGGCGAAAACAGCTTGAAATAGTATCTTGTAATACACTATTACAATCTCTTTTTTTCATTAGATATCATTTAATTGTTGTAATTTATTAGAAAATACCATCCCAAATTTAAAATAATCTTGTCATCCATAAAATGTCTGCTAAATAAATAAAGATATTAAAACAAAACTATTGGGTCAAATATAAATATATAATGAAATAGGTGTCTTAAAATTTCCTATTCTTTCGAATTAGAAAGTAAAAACCGTGAGTTATTTTTTTTGGTCAATCCCAATTGTAACTCATGGTAAGGGTTAGGTAACGTTACAGGCCTAAGAAAGTGGCATTCTAAAATAGGAATGTACTCGTGGTGGAAAACATCGGTAGAGTTGTAAATTTATATCCAGTAATGAAAATGTAATCGTAAATTAAATAGTAGGTAATTTATTACATACACAACCATAATAAAAAACACCCTCGGCTTTTTTAAACTTGCTGACTGTTTTTAAGCTAACAAGCTTTAAGGCCAATAAAATATTATTTAAAAAATATCACCTGCTAGATTTAATACGATTTATAAGTTTTTAATCTTGAAAAGGGTCCCCAATATTTTACCTGTACTTTGACGACGGTTGCAACTGTAATCAAACTAACGCAGCACCGTGACATTGAACTTCAAAAATTAACCCTAGCTTTTAATGAGAAATAAAAAACACTACCTTTTAAACAACTACTATTTTTTAAAAGCTATATTGTGACGCGTTGATGCCTTTTGTTAAAATAATATTTGCAAACTGTGTAGATATCGGTAAGACAAAAAAAAATATTTTTTTTTTTTAATTCCATGCGATATATATTTTCCATGTAAAATATGAATTACCAAAAAGGCCAACATTTGAAATAAAATAAAAAAAAGTTACTCTGTTTCCGCCCGGGATCGAACCGGGGGCCTTGTGCGTGTGAAGCACACGTGATAACCGCTACACTACGGAAACTTGAGAACAGAGTGCGAAATTATCGTACATTTTGGGAGTGTCTGCGCAATGTTACGTCGCAGTGGAGGCAGAGTTAAAATCGATACTACATTTAAATAACATGTCAAAAGCAATAGGTATGGTTTTTTCCGAGTAGAATAGATAAGCTGTTTATTAGTAAGCACATCACTTGAGCGATATGGCTATTTTTTATACGTTCTTAATATTCCGAATAAGATCTTTAGGCAAAGGAAAACTGATTAAAAAAAACGTTATAAAATAGTGCAAGAACAGACATAAGACAAGGCTTCGCGGATCAATAGTCACTATAACCGAAATCGATCAGGGGACTAATATTACGGATCCCTTTGACTGCCATACATATCGTTGGTCATAATGTATTGTTAGTCATACATTTTTTTGTCATAACTTCTTTCAGGCTGATGTTACAATTTTTAATAAACGTTTATCGTGTAGATTCGTTAGGTTAGGTTAGGTTAGTTTTATAAAAATCCTGAAAAAATAATTGTGACCTGAGAAAAATGCATTATGACTTGCGAAAATTATGACTTAAAACACATTATGACTAAAAATAATTATGGCAGTCAATAGAGACCCCTAATATTATACCTCAGATCCTTGAGGTAACTTATTTTACATAGATAGGAATCATTCTTTTATTATTTTAAGATTTCATATAAAACTAATCATAATCCAGGAATCGAACCAACTAAAAATGCATAAAATAAATTCTTAAGTAGTTACTTAGTTATTTTATTATAGGTACTAATCTATAAGATCTTAGAAATAAAAACGTACATGAAATCTAACTTTAATCTAATTTGATTGTCAACATATGAAGAACACGCAGGTAGGAAACGATATCTGCTGCAGGCTGTTGCAAATTATTACTGAAAATATGCACAAATGATCAGATTCTTATATTTATAAAATCAAATAATAGTATCTTACCTATTTTATTTATATTTATTAAAGTTAAATTCCTACAAATTAAAACGTTGAGCAGGTATTTAAAGTAGGTGTAGGTAGGAAGACGTGATATAGGAAATGAATAAAAAATAAAGCTGCTTCATTAAACATTTATTGTTTTGAGATAAATTAACTGTCCTAAGTATCTACCATAATTAAAAGGCTTAAATAAAGTCGTACTAAGTTACCGGTAATTTTAGACTACAACGTGATGTGCGCTTTTTCACCTTATATCATTGTAATAAGGTTAAAAGTCGACTGTACCTTATATTAATTACACAACTGAGCTGCCATACAAAAGCGACAGACAAATGAAAGCGACAAGGTACTACAGATATATTTTTATTTACTCAACCAAATACATTTAAAAAAAATAAAGAATCATACGATTTAATTGATAATGTATCTTTGACATAGTTCTATAGCGACACAAATCTATTTAGTTGGCTGAACTGTGCAATAGCTCTTCAAACGACCTTCAGGTTTGTACATCTCTTTCAATCGGTCTCATACGCTCTTTTGCTAGTTAAATCGACTGTACCCACAGGTGAAAATCTTTTTGAGAGCTAATTGCACTGTAATGTTTTTCTAATATACGAAAAAGTTGTAAAAAATATTCAACTTCAGACCTTTAGGAGCTCGAGTTAGGTTAGGTTACCTACGCACACAAGCAGGCGACGCAGCCCTGAATGATTCAGCGTTATCCAGGGATTGTAACCGGTTACAAATAAACCGGTATTTATTTAGGTTAAACCGGTTAATTATTTGGGTTACGTTCCAACGAATTGGTTACGATCACAGGGAGCGAAATGCATTTACCGGTTATAACCGGTTAGAGAGCGCTTCCGTCATTCACCCTTGTCTCGGCTCACACGGAAGGAGCGCTCTCTAACCGGTAAATGCATTTCGCTCCCTGTAAGCGTAACCTTTATTATGGGTTAGATTCTAATAGTGTGGCTTTAACCGCTACGGAAAATAAACCGGTTTTCAATCCCTGGCGTTATCAGCATACACCGGATTGACGGGGGCAATAATGTAGCAGTGCTAGTGCTTCATTAAAGGTCGACTAAGTTTATCGACATCGATAAAAAAATTTTTTAGTCATCATTATCATAAGTAATTTGGATACCTGGTAATTATGTGCAAACCTCTTTTATTTATACTTCTCGCAACTATAATCAACTGTTGTCTGACATTGACTCTCGACTCGGGTTACTTTTGACAACAACAAATTTATTTAGTACAATAATATTCTTTAACATTCCGACAAATAAAGAAACTTTTTGTTTTTTAAATCGGTTAAAAATGCCTTGTAAGAAAAAAGATCCTGTATCTTCATGGAAAGCTGATGATTCAGATATAGAAGATAACGGTACGACTTACTATTGCAAGAAATGCAAGATCCATATGTCACGAAAAAAGTTGTCGATAAACTTAGTCTATATTTGATGAATCACTAGCACTGGCACATGACATTGACGACTTCAAGCATATTTTTCTTGAAATGGGTCCCAAATTAACGCTCGTGACCGTACAGTCATGAGATTAAATTTGGTACCCACCTTAGGGCCAAAGTCAATCTGACATTCTACAACAATAAGGTTGAGTTCCCTAAAAGTTACAAATGACTTGACATCTCTAAGTACATTGACGACTTCAAACATATTTTTCATGAAATGGGTCCCAAATTAGCGTTCGTGACCGTACAAGCAGCTTGATGTACCGTTGTTGGAAGACGTTCTATTTTGTTTATACGGCGACTACAGTGCTTATATCTAATAAAAAATAAATGAGAGTAATCATGTATTTATAAATTACTTTATTTAAGACATTAAGACGACATTGATATGGCTAGCCTAAGCAGAATCTTACATTATTTTGCAGTTTGTCAATTTTTTGAACTTGATTTTTGTCAAGTCGACACCTTTAGAGGAATGAATAATTTTGTTTTAGGGTCAATCAACTTATTGTTGTAGTTCGTTGCTATGGTTACGTTTCCTGGGTCACTCCTTAAAACTATGATTTCAAAGGATATAAGTCTACTATAAATCAGTTTTATTGGCAATTACAAAGCCATTATTTTATGGGTTTTCTCCTGAACCTCCTGCTACAAGTACATAATACAATTATTATTTTTTTAAGAAATAATAAGTTTATCCACCCTTTACTAACCCTTACTCTATTAAAGTTTGATAATACTTAAATGTTTTGTAGAAAACGCGGCAACAGAAATAAGAATGTCCAACGTGTAGTTTGCATAGAAAATAACAGAGGATATAAAACGTTTTTTAAATTGTATAAAGTAAACTGACAGTTTCGAATTCTTCTTTTGTTAAAATTAATTACTTTAATTAATTAGTTTTCTTTTTGGTAGTCACATATCTAACCCAATTTCAAGTTAGTAGAAATAGCGTTCGGTGAAATAAAATTCTATGAAATGATACAATAAATTAAAAGTCATTGGGTAAGTTTGTATGAAGAAAATTTACATTTTTTTTTAGCGGCCACAGATGATTTTACGCAGTTATTTAAAGGACCTATAAATACACATAGATATATGTAATTAATGGCGTTGAATAATATAGGAGCGGAGATATTCAAGTTTTAAGGATTCCGTTTTTGGTACTAAAAGTACGCCTAGTATTAAATATAAAAAAAATATGTTCTTATGAATAATTCTATCATAAATAATCATAATATACCACTTTTACGAATGGCCGCTTTCATTGAAAATGTATGAATTTAACACAAGACAACACTTTTACCAAAACCCCTTTCAACAACCAAATCCAACAAAATCATAAACCAAACATGAACTGTCAGTTTACTTTATTTAATAAAAAAAACTTACATTCTTTAGCAATAAGTTGCATTTTGCAAACGCCTGCGACTATGGAAATTTGTCAAAAGCAGCGGATGTTCTCCGTGTCCCCCCCCTGGGCGCGGCTACCGGCGCTTGCGGCGCGGCGGCGCGACGCGCACGGAGGCGCCGGCGATCTCGGCGGGCGTGGCGCCCTCCGCGCGCGCCAGCTGCCCGCGCGCCTCCACGAAGAACATCACGTCGCGCAGCTGCTCCTTCAGCTCCGCCACCTACGACAATATAAAGGTAGTTTTTTAATGAAGTTTTTCCATGTGTCATGGGCGTTTCTTAGAAAGTTTGTACCTAGTTAAGTTCAAAAATTAAGAAACGTTTACTATTCCGCTGAGTTACGAAAATTAGCCATACTGTTATAAGACAAATGGTGGTCATCTCAAACAAAACTCAAAGTAATACTGTCCACCCTAGGGAAGAAAAGTAATTGCATTTTGAAATAAAGTACCAGGAGCGCAGCGGTAATTAGGAGGCGTAACGCAACTTGGATCGCAGCGGGCGGGCGGTCGCACACGACACAGCGCGGATGTCTCCCACACGTTACAGCAATGTACTTTTAACGTTTATGCGCTCCTAGTGTTTGACGTTGTTTTTTTTTCTCAAAAATTTTATACTTAATTCACTTTTTTCTTACTTTTCTCATAATCAAAATGAAAAGAAAAGTGTTACTCGAGTGAAAGTATCAATTTCACCCTCGAGCTATAGTTGCAATTGATCACTTTCATCCATTGGTTAACAATTTAAGTACTATTCTTAGATGTTTAGTTTAAGTTGAGGGGCATGTAACTCAAGAGAATATTAATGTTTTTCTTTCACAGCTTCAATAAAAGCT
>OZ014457.1:1115084-1146236 GCA_963966035.1 Acleris laterana
GTGCGTGTGCATGGCTGTGTGTGTGTGTGTGCGTGTGTGTGTGTGTACCGAGGCAGACGGGGCAGGTGGGCAGCTCGGTGTGCGCGGGCGGCGCGGCGCCGGAGCGCGCGCACGCGACGCGCGCCACCCACGCCGCGCGGCACAGCGCCGCCGGCTCCAGGCTGCTGTACGGGACGCCGTCGAACGCGCTGTGGAACTCGCGCGCGGCCGCGTTGCTGCGGAACCTGGAACGTGCAGCCAACCAATTTAAAACCTTCCACTTTGGACTATGTCAACGTGACGTAATAAATCAATAAGTACCTATGTAAGAGACATACATTAAATCACGCCTGTTTCCCAGAGGAGTAAGCAGAGACCACTTGCTACGATTGACAAATATCTTTCGCTTCTTCCACATTCATACATCGAGTCATGCACGCATGTCGGTTTCGGATACTTAAAATTCGGCCCTTTTCCAGTATTTCTACGATTTGACTCGAAAAAGTACGCCTAGGGCAGCCCCTTCCGACCCGTCCACTCACTTTCGATCTGTATATCTCTTTCGTCAATCTTCTTCCATCCATCCTTTCCAAATGACCGAATCATCGAAGCATGCCCTTTACAAATTAATTTTATTTACAGTGTCAATTTGACATAGTCCAAAGTGGACTAGGAATTAAATTCCGTGACCATACTACCATCATCTTCAGATCTAGGGCATGAAAACGGTTCGAAAAATATCGGTTAATCGGAAATTCCGAGCCGGAATGGAACCACTTCGCGAGCGTTATGATCGCCTGGTACTTTTGATCTTGAATTCTTCCTACAGTTGTATGACGTGGCTACCATGGTGTTTTAAAATGATGAGGCCGGCTTGACTTTAAGCTGAGCAAGTGAAAATGCAACTAAAGAGCTATCTAATAGGGTAGGAAAGACGAGAAAACATCGACAATTGTGTGCGGTGCAAACAAATAATATCGATTCTGTTCGAGTGGAATCGAAATGAAAATGCGTTACTTGAATGTATAGTTTCAGACGAGCTGTTAAAACACAAATTTCCAAGCCCTGATCATATCAGCAGAAAAACCCAAAGATCCCCATTCTAATTACCAAATCGTCAGTCGGAACAATAGGTTTTTTAAATCGCATATCTCAACAAAATATGAAAATACCGTAAAAGAAGAAGAAATACTGATGATACAAGCGTTTTAAACTAGATAGCGATTAGAGAAACCCGATATGCACTATGGCGTTATGTCGCCATATAAACTCCATGCATATATCAAAAAAAGATTTTTCTTAACTCATTACATTAAATCACGCCTGTTTCCCAGAGGGGTAGGCAGAGACCACTTCTTTCCACTTGCTACGATCTTGACAAATCTCTTTCGCTTCTTCCACATTCATACATCGAGTCATGCACGCACGTCGGTATCGGGTACTTAAGATTCGGCCCTTTTCCAGTATTTCTCCGATTTGACTCGAAAAAGTACCCCTAGGGCGGCCCCTTCCCACCCGTCCACTCAATTCGTCTTTCTTAACTCTTTGTTATATCAATCAACTTTTATTGAAACTGTGAAAAAAGTCATAAAAATTCCCTATTGGGATCCTGATCAAGAGCAAATCCCTTAGAAATCGGGTCTTCTAACACTATACTCACGTGAGCAGCGCCATGTACTGGTCGGGCGACCCGTCGCGCAGCACGCGCACGTGCGCGATGTCCTGCTGGCAGGCCGCCGCGAACGCCAGCAGGTCGCTGGCGCCCAGCGCGCCCGGCACCGACAGGAGGCACAGCATCTTCGCTTCGGGAGCTTCTTTTAACTCACTGGAACCATTCAAACGTAATAGTAGTTTACGTAACACCTGGCCATAATGTGAGTTTTATCGCACGCTGCGCGCACGGTAAAACTCGCATTGTGGCCAGGTGAAGACGTAAAATTGTGTACTCATCACGGGCAGTAAAAAAGAAAGCCCTCTATCGCATATTTACAACCCTCGCCTACGGCTCGGGTCTCAAATACCTGCGATTTCGGGCTTTCTTTCTTTTACAGCCCTTGTTAAGTAATGTACTATTATGCAACAGTTGTAAGAATAAGATAGGTCAAAAAAGAAGAGTGGCGTGTGTTACGATGTGAGCCGAAGGCGAAAGGAAGACACCGCTAGTGTTTTATGACTTAGTTACATACAATACTTTTTCTACAACTAGGTTTCAAATGATGATGATTAAATTGATTGTGCAATGCTAAGCTTTGGCAGCTAGGCGTGTCGTTTTGGTTCAAAAAAGCACAAGTGCTGTTTTGGGGCATAGACTAGGTAGACTTTCCTCTGGAGTGTTTGTGACAATATAAATGACAGATAAAAGTACAGGGGTAGGAAAAGTCATTTATAGGCTTCAATTAATTAGTGTAAGAAAAAATAATAGTATTTTGTAATTTTCTAAATGAATCCAATATGATCAAAGACAGCGCTAAAATAGTGTTTGTTAATGATTCGCAAGTATACTTCATTTATCACATATGTTCTGTCATTGGAGGGTATATTCTAAACGTGACAATACTCACTTTTCCTTGTACAAATGTAACACCCCCTTAGTAACTTCCACCAGGGGGTTTCCACAGAAGAAGCTGATGGTCTCATCATCATCGGCGATGATGCTGTCTTTGGGAGGGGAGCGGCGGGAGCTGGTCGGCAGGATACCAATGTCCGGGTTGGGGCCTAACAATACACTGGCGTATGTTTCTACTGTTATGCTTTTGGATTCTCGAGCGCCGCGGTCTTTTTTCTTTTGCTCTTTAGCAGCTTCTGTAAAAATATTAATGAGTAATGATGCTTAAATAGAAAAGCGGCACAAAACAAAAACAGATATAGTTTGATTTAAAACTTAAAGTATATAGCATTACGAATTTAAATGCAACACAAACACATTTTGATTTGTGGCACTTTTGTATTTAAGCAACAATGTTTGCTTGTTTGCATGCGTCCTTTTAATGCTGTGATTATTACCACCCTTCCCAAGCCTACCCAAGGAGAGGTCATTGTTTTAAAGTAGCACCATAATAAAGTTAACAGTTTGTCATAAGTAAACTCAACGAAAAAGATTATAGGTAGGTACTATTTTAAAATTTAATTGGCAGCAGTAGTATTTAAAATCTTAAACAGTTTACCAACATCTAACAGACAAAATGTACATTAATTTTAAAGTCAGCTCATAAATTATTAGCAAGTAAAAGAACAAAGAAAAGTCAATGTCCTGTGTATAACTCATGTTTGCGAGTTTTTACGGTAGAAAAGTAGTTATGAATACTACTTACCGACTTCAGCGGGAGTGTCGCCCATGTCGGCAAGGTCTTCGTCTATTTCGATACTCAGAACACACAGGGACACGGACATTTACGGTTTAAATAATAACAAAACAAAAACAAAACTCAATACTTATTGTCCCCTGCTATGTTGATAACACGCATGGCGGCTAATAGTTTATTTTAAACTAGAAAGATTTGGTTAAGTTAAATAATTTTGTTGCGTATTGAGTCAAATGAAAACAATAACAAGTAGAGAAAAACTCTGAGAAACATCAATCTATACTGAGATGAGTTGTCAAATTTGTCAATTTATCAGCTGGTTGCACTCGTTGTCAGACAGCCACAGATTGTAAAGGTATGTCTCAAACAGTAGTGACGTTACTTAAACTAGAGAGTTGTTTATAATCGAGTATCGACTATTGATCATGAACTTTACTTTGCATGAAAATCGCAATTTTTAATTTTGATTTTGTCAATAATAATGAAAAAATGACTACCTAATGGTCAAATATTCGCCGAACTCTGTATTTATTTTATGCCGGCAACAACTAAATTGGCGTTTCCGGTTTTTAGGTCTATTAGAGAAAATAAATAATTTCGAAACTTCGGGTGCCTAGTCCCTGTCACTCGTCACTCGAGAATAAATTAAAATTTCTTATCTTGTTACTTGCTTTAATAAACAATATTCTCAAAGTACACAAAGGCCTCTATTTAGGGGAAAAATGGTATTCTTCCTTTTGACCAAATCATAATTTGACAAACTGGGGAGTTTCAAAAAAATAGCACACCCCTCATTTTAGCATGTCCTTCATATTCATCTTTTTTTTCTGAAATCTGTGTAACAAATTTTAAAGTTTTGATGACTGAACATTGCACATATATATATATTTAAACCCTTTGTAAACTTGTAAACGATTTAAAATAAACGTATATTTATAATTTAGTAGTTTCTTACCAAGAACCCCCCTAATTTTGTTATGTCCCCGCCATGTTTTCAAAACTTCAGACCGAATTATTCGTGTTTTATGAACTAGAAACCTGCAACTATTTCGTTGTTTTAAGTAGAAAATACTTTGTTTTATACGACAAGCCAATTTTTTTTAGGTCAATATAATGAAAAGTTATTAAAATAAAAATAAAACGTCGATCCCCGAATTTTGGCATTTCCGGACATGTCGGTTTTGTTACCTCAATAACTCCCTAAAATATTTCTACCAACCATAATTTTTCTTTTTAAATGGCAGCACTGAACTTCATACGGTGTAACCGTTTTTTAAAACCAAACGTCAGTCGTCTATTTATTGTCATGGAGAGCACGTGTGTCGACGAGTTGGACTTGTAAGGAAACTGACTGTCAGGTTTGTGATTATGTATTTTATTATATACTTCTTTATTTGTTAATGGACGGTCTTTAAACAAAACCCGCTTTTTATACGATTTGTTTGATGTATAAATGTAACCTGTCGGAAAAATCATTCGCCGACTATATTTTTTTAAATTTAAATTGGGTACACTGTGTTACTTCGGTTTTGTTACTACAGGTACGGTAACATATAGACGGACCGGGAAAGTAACAAAACCGACCGCATAAAGCTTAGTTCACATGATTATTACCCGACTACGGCGTTACCCAAATCAGGGTTATGTATTTGAGGTGTATGTTATAGTATTAACTATATTTAAAAATCTAATTTTTATATAAATATAAATATAAATATATCAGTACAATTATATCTAAGGAGTAATAGTGAAATTTAGTAGTTGGATTCCTTAATCTGAAGAAAGACTTGATTATTTGTAATACGATACTAAATAAAAAAAAACATTTTTTTTATAAACACTGAAAACCATTCCGTGCACATGGTGTATTTCAGATCATGTAAACCACGCTTTAGAGTTTTGTTACTGTCGGATTTATTACTGTCCCTAAAAATAATTAAAGACTTAAGAGTTTTCTTCTACATATTTTCATTTATTTAAGGAAAGTTTGTTTTAAATTAAAATAAAATGTGTTTAAATCGTCCTAATTCCTTTTTAAGTACATTGTTGTTTATTTTTAAGTCGTAAAAGTAAAAATAAGATAAGCTTTGGGACCGACGGTAACAAATCCGAAAGTAAATATTTTTTATATTTCGTTTTGTTAATTTCTGTGGATTACTGAATTATTTAGGGAATTTTGATATCATTGTCATTTCAAATAATAAATCGGAGTTGTTGAATTCATCATAGTTTTATTTATATTTAACCTACACTGTGGTAACAAAACCGACAGAAATTAATTTCTTCCTCTCATTGTTTTAAGTTTTTCTCGATAAACAGCATTCTAAATTAAATATCATATTTGTTTTATGAATAAAGACAATATAAGTATTCAAATACAGTTTTTAAAAATACCCTAAAGTAAAGTAATTTTTTGGACAGCTTTTTTATTAGGGTGTGCTATTTTTTTGAAACTCCCCAACTATATCATTTTACAAACTTCCATTTCGCAAAAACGTGTTTGTACATACATACATACATAAACTCACGTCTTTATATTCCCAGAGTGGGGTAGGCAGAGCTACAGAATTTCCAACATCTATAAAAACTTTTTGATAATTCTGTAACCACATTTTGCACACTTAGGCGAAGATGTTTACCAGTGTATTAGTGACAGGTTGCAAGCCCATCGCCTAACAGTACTACACGCCTTTATTACCTTAGTCGGCTTTTACGACATCCACGGAAAGATACGGAGTGGCACTATTCTAATCCGGCTACCACACGTGTTTGTGTGTGCTTAAACAATTACATATTACAAAGGTTACATGGGCTTAAGGTGGCTTTCGACCACATGAAATTGTAAAATAATACGATTCGTTAGCTCCATCCATCCCTTTCTCTCGATTGAGACTCAAATGACGAGTGAGAGAAATAGGACGCTCGAAGTTTGGAATTGAGCGTTTCGCGGTAACCATCCAGGTTTCCTGGGGACCTGTATAACTGGAGATATGATTAATTTTTAATTGTTTCTTAAATAATCCGATAGTGACTACTTACTGTGATGATTTTAAAACTCGAATTACTTTTTGACAGTCCGGCTATTTATTTTCACACGCAAAAAAAACAAGTGTAACCAGTTTTTTAATTATTTACAGCGTTTTTTAGGCCTACTTGAGTATTATAACTTGTCAAACTGAAATGTCAGTCTTAATGTCATTTCATAAATGTCATAATCATAATTCTAAAAACAGTTTCGTGTAAATTAAGTATTATTCAGTTATTACAAGCATCATTTGTGTATTGAATAATGGCCAACGCTAAGGACCGAGAAGAGCCCGTCGTGCTCGCTCACCAGAGCTTCATAAATAAGGACTATTCGGCCGCCCTGCAACACCTAAACGAACTAGAGGCTCTAGTTGGCAACAATAATAAGAGAATCCAGCATAATAAAGCTGTCGTGGAGTTCATGATCAGTGACATGAGGAATGTGGATAAATTTAAGAAGGCTATCACGCAAGTGGCGGGCGTTACCTTCCCTGAAGTAGACTCGAAGGAATCTGTGTCGCCACACGTACTTTACAACTACGCGGTTGTCCTTTACCACTCCCGCTACTACTACCAGTGCGCTGTGGTTCTGGAGCGCCTACTTAACTCTAAAAACGTCAAGGACACGAAATTGCACCAACAGATTGTTCTCCTTATGATGGAAGCCACACTTTGCCGTCGTACATTCAACAAGACCTTAGACGTAGCCAGCAATCATGAAGAGCTCATGAAGTCTGATAAAGATGTCAATAATATGTTCGAGCGACTAGCCAGCAGAGCTAAACTTCTGCTAGGACAAAAAGTGACATTAAATTTAAGTTCAGACTCTATTGAGAATGTCTTTGTTATTGCGCAGCAACATTATTTCAATGGAGATGTGCAGGAAGCAGCCAATATGTTGGGGCAGTACAGAACACTCAAATACAATTATGATTTAAAGTCTCAAGGGGAAGATATTTGGGCAGCTATTAATAATAATCTTGGTGTCATTTATATGTCTGTAAAAAAACCATTTTTGGCTTCAAAATATTTTCAACATGCAGTTAAAGAGCACTTCAGAGCCATGGAGAATGAGGACAGCGAGCGTCTAATCGCTTGCAAGGACAGGCCACTGTATGTATACAACTTAGGGCTAGCACTTCTGGCTGCAAACAACTCCGAGGGAGCGTTCGAGTGCTTGGTGGAGACAGCGCGCCACTACCCCAATAATCCCCGCATCTGGCTGCACCTGGCTGAATGTTGCATTAAGAAGTGCTGCAGCGACGAGGCCCAACAATTTAATGTCAAGAAACTCGGTAGTGGCCCACACACTAGAGTTCTATTCACTAAAGAAATTAAGGATAAATACCCTACGAGTGGGGAATCTTTTGCTATACCAACATTATCTTTAGAGTTTGCAGCATTATGTTTAAGAAATGCCATAACTTTGCTGCCTGACCATGAGCCCACAATAGACGCCACATTGCCGGTGGTGCAGGCCCCTCCAGGGCCACCCATCAACTGGAAGCAGTGCTGTGAAGTTAAAAACTCAGTATTGGTACTCCAGAGTTATGTGTTGTTGCATATGCAAGATCCTTTGTCAGCCTTGATGAGCGCCAATGAACTGCTGAGCCAGCCGGATGTCTCCAACAGCCACAAAGCGTGGGCCCACATATACGCAGCTGAAGCACTTATAAATCTGGACAGAATAACTGATGCTGTGGAGCATTTACATCCCCCCATGATCCATGACCTGGTGTCCGTGCTTCCTTACCAAATGCGAGACATGATAGCTGTCTCCGTGTGGGCAAAGGCAGCTGTATGTCACATATTGAGGGGAGATCTAGTAACAGCTAGAAAGATATTGCTGCAAATCAACTCCCCGAGAGTTCTACCCCTGCAAATGTATTTGGAAATCTGCACTGGAAATATAGAAAATTGTCACACTACATTGAGAAAACTAAGAAGTTTGTCACAATGATTTACCTTAAATAAATATTATTTTTCAAAACAACCTTTTTATTTCCTTAATGTTTATTGACTAATGGGAGTAAGAGAGTATACAATGATTTATACATACATTAGACATTGGTTTGTAACATGAAATTTAATCTTAAGTGTGACTAAGGACCGTATCAAAAAGAAAGTAGACAACTACTAGGTTAATTAGCTACATAATTAGATCATGTTTTTGAAAATAACAAAAGTAAATAGAAAATATATAAAGTAAATAACAATAGTCTTTCGGTGAAATCATTTGCCGGCCCCTACTTTGCCGGCAATCCTGACTTTCCTCTTGATAGTCTGCATCAGGTTATGCACGACTTTCTTGTTACGTTTTCTGAAGCCTTATTCCACTTTTTCTGAAAGTCAGCAAGGGAAGTAGCAGATTTGGTATTTTTTTGAAGAGATCTTTTCATAATGGCCCAGTATCTTTCGAAAAGACGGACTTCCGGACAGTTAGGCGGGTTCATGTCTTTCTCTACAAAATTTATTTATTTACCTTATACCACTCTCTATATAGTGACTTTCGAATAATGACGGGCGGCCAAGTCTGGCCAAAATAATGTAGGTATCTTATGCTTCTTGAATAAAGGCAGCAATCTCTTTTGTAAGCATTTGTCGCGGTAAACTTGGGTGTTAATAGTTCCTGTAGTAAAATAAGTTTCTGATTTCAGCCCGCATTGAGAAATTGCTTGCCAATGAAAAAAATATTTCCAAATTTTTCCATACTGGTGGACATATCCTTTTGAGAAACCTTTTTACTTGCTGAGACTTATAAATTGTGGGCCAGGTAGAGTTTTGTAATCAAATTTACAATAGGTTTCGTCATCCATTACGATACACCGTACTTTTTTGGTAAGAACTCGGTCATAGAGTTTTCTTGTACGTTTTCGAACAGCAATTCACTGTTTTCATCACATTTGGGCTGTTTTTTTTTTGTACATGTTGCACCTTTTTTTAATCCGCTGGATCATTCCAATAGAAGTTTTTGCTTTACGAGCAGCATCCCGAAAAGACAGAGTCGGTTTTCGACGAAACATTTGAACGACTCTTTTCTCTAATTTTGGGTCGGAAGGGGCTCGTTTTCTCCCAGATTTTGGCAGATCTTCTAAGGTGACAGTAGTACCGAACTTATGAATTAATTTATATACACCTGCAGGGCTAAAGTTATACTTTCTAGCAAGCTTTCTTATAGTTACCCCTTTAATTTTGCACCAGTCGTCCAAAATATTTTTTCTCACTTCTAACGCAATCCTCCCCATATTAACAGATATGGATGGAATGTCTTACAAATTTTTAATGAATAGTTAAAAAATAGGTTTATAATTTCGTAAAACCTATTTGTTTCGTGGACGTCTGTTACTTAAAGTCGAAAAGTTGTCTTCTTTCTTTTAGATACAGTCCTTATTTACATTACATCTCATTAACTCATTATCTCAAAGACTTAAAACAAAACCTTCAGTGGCTTTGTAATGGTTGCCAGTTGAAAATAAACTTCCGCCTATTATCGTGTCAAACTTTCCTTACCAAACTATAAGTACATTATATTATAAGTGGTTTCACTTAAGCTGCTGCTGCCACAAATAGATCAAATAGGTAAATGAGAGGAAGTACCTACAAAGTATATAAGGTGCTAACAAATTAGTCACGGATATTTTGAGAGATAATACATTACATTAAAACAATTAACTTTTAACTGTAATTAAGGAGTCTTTTTATATCATTTTATTGTTTTAATTTACCGAACAAAAAATATAAATTATAATTAATCTTTAAAATAATCATTATGTACCTGTCATAATGTTTAACACTGTATGTCAAAAGTTGTTTTTCGACTTTAACGTAAATGTCATTATAATTCGGCGGGAAAACTGTAGGTTATTAAATACTAGCGTCTGAATGATAATTTAAAGAGGTTCTAGAATGTCTAAAGAGGTCTCATTTAATTATTTTATTAACAGGGTGTTTTAACGTAGCAAATTTGTTTCCTAGTTTTCTCCAAAAAAACATAAGAAAACCTATGATGTTTCACATTTAAATGTACTTACTCCGAGAACCGAGTACTGTCAGCTGTAAAAATATCCGTGACTAATTTTTTAGCACCTTATATACAAGTTGTTGTTTGTAGTTTAAACAGCAGTTTCCTTTGTTCCATTCTCAGGTACGGCCGACGGTAAAGAGTTTACAATTTTTCACCTTAGACTTCCATTGAAATAGGTACAATTATGAAAACATATCTTTTCACTTCTCAGGCTCTAAAATGACTCATGATAACCTTGTATGGTACCTTTCTCAAGCAATGTGAGGAAATATTAAAAGTACATTACTGCAAGCAATCTTACGATGGCAATCTCAAGACTGCAATCTAAAGATGGCAATCTCAAAAAGACTGCAATACAGTGTGTCCCTGGATAAAGTGCACAAACGAATAGGGATGAAACTAGACACAATTTTATCGACAAAAAAAATAATAAAAAAAAATTACCACCTTTATTTATATTTTTATGATTTTTAAAAAAAAGTCATAGTACGCAGAGGACCTCATCGGAACAAATCAAGATATTTTGGCTCCTGTGGGCTCTATTGATTTGAAACAAACGGAATTATAATCACAAAAGTTAATTTGTGTCAATGAAAATAGAAAAAAATGAGAAAAAATGACATAAACCCTAAAAATAATGACATTTCCTATGAATTTTGTGCTTTTTTTTCTCGAATTTTTAGTATTTAGGTACTCGATTTACTTACTCAAAATTATGCCCATCTTACCTCATGTTATTTTTACCAGTAATGGTTGTGTATCTCATTGCCTTTTATTTAAAAAAATAACCAAGTGTCTCGCACAATTACAAGATCCTTAATGAGCGGCCAAACAAAGACATTGCGTTTACACTTAATTAGGTAGCCGCTCAGGTTGAAACCCTTAAAGGAGGATTAGGATTACATTTTGGGTATGGGATTATAAAATCAAACGAATTATGGAATTTCATAATTACTTATTTAATGTAATAACTGTTCAAAATGCCCACCCCGCTCTTGCAAACACAATCCTGCACGTACTGCTATTTGTTGAGTTGCTGGACGTATCATTTCCGGGTTATTTTTTATGTAATTTACACAATGGACAATTCTGCCACGCAATTCCTCTTCTGTGTTGATAGGGACGCTGTATACCCTCTGTTTCATTGTGCCCCAAAGGAAATAATCCAGTGGTGTCATGTCTGGTGAGCGTGCTGGCCACGCCACTGGCCCTTGTCGGCCAATCCAACGATTAGCATAAGAGGCGTTGAGAAATCCCCTTACGTCAAGTGCGTAATGGGCCGGGCATCCATCCATTTGTAAATACATTGTTCTTCTAGTCTCCAAGGGCACATCCTCCAATTCAAGGGGCAGATCTTCTCTCAAAAGTTCTAAAAATCTGGGACCGTTCAAAGTTCTGGGGAGAAAAATAGGGCCAATGAACATGTCACCAATTAGTCCAGCCCACAGATTTATCGAAAACTGCACTTGAAATTTTGACGACCTTTTGAGGTGAGGATTTTCTCCCTTGGGGTTCCATTCATGTAGATTCCTGCAGTTTGTGATCCGATGTCGTGTAAACTGACTCTCATCCATCCACAGATTTTTTTGGGTGAATTCAGGATCGTTCCTGATCTGCCGTTGAATCCAAGAAGACAGCACACATCTTGGTACCCTGTCTACGTCGTCGTGTAGATGTTGAACTCGTTGGTAGTGGTATGGGTGAAGACCTTCTTTTTTAAAAATCCGCCAAACCGATGATTTTGAAACTCCATGCTGCAAGGCCAACCGCCGAATACTGGTCGTCGGATCAGCAAATAAACTTCTTAGTATGGCTTCCTCAACAGCTCCATCAATCACTACTCCTGCTTGTTCTCGGCGATCTCGATCCAACCGAAGTCCATTCGACAATCGTCTGTGAAGTTCTTGAAAATTACGAGCAGACGGTACAGGTCTCCTGTTCGGGAATGCTGCCATGTATAATAAACGAGCAGCTCTGGCATTACCTCTCGCCATTCCATAATAAAAGTGGATGTCGGCGAGATCTCTGTGCGTGAACTCACTTAAACGGGGCATTTTATGAAATCCTGATAGTAGAAGTAGTTGTAACTGAGAATAAGTAACGACGAATGATTCGAAGTAACTGATGAACTAAACCTTATCTTATCACTATTTATGCTAATCCTAACATGTATTCCCCGCCCCACCCCAAATAAAATTCAATAAAGAGTAAGGACAATAATCTACCTGGGCGACAACCTAATTAAGCGTAATCATTATGTCATTGTTTGGCCACTCATTAATAATCTTATAATTGTGCAAGAAACCCAAAATGTAATCCTAATCCTCCATTAAGGGTTTCAACCTGAGCGGCTACCTAATTAAGTGTAAACGCAATGTCTTTGTTTGGCCGCTCATTAAGGATCTTGTAATTGTGCGAGACACTTGGTTATTTTTTTAAATAAAAGGCAATGAGATACACAACCATTACTGGTAAAAATAACATGAGGTAAGATGGGCATAATTTTGAGTAAATCGAGTAAATACTAAAAATTCGAGAAAAAAAAACACAAAATTCATAGGAAAAGTCATTATTTTTAGGGTTTATGTAATTTTTTCTCATTTTTTTCTATTTTCATTGACACAAATTAACTTTTGTGATTATAATTCCGTTTTTTTCAAATCAATAGAGCCCACAGGAGCCAAAATATCTTGATTTGTTCCGATGAGGTCCTCTGCGTACTATGACTTTTTTTTTAAAATCATAAAAAAATAAATAAAGGTGGTAATTTTTTTTTATTATTTTTTTGTCGATAAAATTGTGTCTAGTTTCATCCCTATTCGTTTGTGCACTTTATCCAGGGACACACTGTATTGTGATCTGGGTTCGCCGGTAGATATCTATCATGTCATGAATGATGATATATATATCCATTGATATAAATGTTGATATATGTATATCAATGGATATAGTTTCCATAGTTATACAGGGAACACTAATAAAATGTATTAAGTACTTTAATACCTAGTAAACACCTAGTTTTATTTGTATTATACTAAATTTCAAATTTTATCACCACGGAATAAGATTCATAACAAATAGGTAGTACTTAAAAATATAAATTCATGTTTCATTCCAACTATGCAGTAATTACTAGAATAATAGTGAAAAAAAGACTCCCAAGTACGAAGATACTTCGAGTTTTGCGTAAATGGATGTAAAACCACGAGAAACTTAGTGGTAAAACCAAACGTTGTTTGTCAAAGTTGTCAAACTGACATTTTATGAATCTGCGCGAAAGTCGCAAAACTCGCAAATTTATAAAAAGAACGGGGCAGCCAGTGGCACACCTGCGATAAAATTATCGGGAAAAGAATAATAAAAGAATACTTCTTTATATTTATGAAAGAAAGTGACGATCTCAGCTGGCGCAGTATTTAATAAAACAGGCATTTAATTGAAGTTTCTAGTAATTTGTGATATAATGGAGATGAATCAATAATGTTTACCATGTGTGTTAAAGAAAGTGTAAACAGGTAGTCTATATAAGTCTAGTCATGTCTCGACGTTCGCTATTCATGCTCACCGCGACAGTCGTGCTGTTGTATTTTTCTATAATAGTGTTTATGTTGAGCCCGCTGCATGGTGAGCGGCGCGCGTTCTACACGAACGCGCATCCAGTGTACCGCTACTGCAAGGAGCTGCGCTACAAGTCCCCCGGGCCCGTCGTGGCCTTGGTGTCGTACCCGGGAAGCGGCAACACCTGGATGCGGTATTTGTTGCAGCAAGTCACAGGTCTACAATGCCTTTGTTCTTATTATTACACACATCTTTAGTAATATAAACGCGAAAGTTTGTATGTATGGATGTTTGTTACTCTTTCAAGCTGCAACGACTGGACGCAATTGGATGAAATTTGGAATGTAGATAGCTTATACACTGGGTTAAAACGTAGGCTACTTTTTAACCCAGAAAATTAAGTTCCCGAGGGAATAATAATTGATTCAAAATAATCATTAAGTGATCTTCAAATCAAAGTGTAAAATCCTGGAATTAGTTTTTTTTATTATTTGCTTAGATGATAAAAAGATAAAATTTGAGAGGTTTCCTGTTTTTTTAAAGTTTAGAATTAACTAAAATAAATACTACCTATCTTTCAGAATCATTAAAATTTAAGAAAGCGTTGAGTAATTCCTTTTATTCCTCACAAGTCTCATCTTTATTTTCATCTGTAAATTAAATATTTATGATTTATTTTCATATTACATATCAATAATATACCTATGACAAAATGTTTTTTATTTTTGTAAATTGTCATTATTAAATTTCAGGCATTATGACTGGTTCTGTATACTTGGACTACGGTCTCCGACTGCATGGTTTCCCGGCTGAAAATGTTACAGACGGCACCGTATTGGTTGTGAAGACGCACCAGGCACCAGGCGCTCTTGAACCTAATAAGTTCCACGCGGCTATACTGCTGATCAGAAATCCTAGAGATGCCATATTGGTAAGTCATTAATAAATTCCTTATTTATGTAAAATTCTGTGCGTTTTGCAGGAGTTTTGTTGCACCAGTGAGCAGTAACCGCAAAAAAAAGTGTGATGTGGTAACAGGTGGAGTTTCAGTAATATCTTGTTGCACATATCAATGTACCAATGAGTTTTTCTGATTTGAGTGCATTACCTGATGTTCTTACAGTGAAGAAAAAACATTGTGAGGAAACCTGCACGTTCAAAGACCTGAGTGATAAGAGGGTAATTGCAGAAAAGATCCTGAAGGAAGTGTATCAAAGTGTATCCGAGACAGCTCATCTGTATGATAAGATAAGATAAGCAGCAGTTTTTGCATAAACATTGGAATGTGTAGCCATTCCACAGCGTCCTCATTCACTACCAAAGTCTTGATTGCGAAGACATTTCTAATTTATGCATACATACACACATACATAAACTCACGCCTTTATTCCCAGAGTGGGGTAGGCAGAGCTACAGAATTTCCCACAACTATAAAAACTTTTTGATAAGTCTGTAACCACATTTTGCACACTTAGGCGAAGATGTTTACCAGTGTATTAGTGACAGGTTGCAAGCCCATCGCCTAACAGTACTACACGCCTTTATTACCGTAGTCGGCTTTTACGACATCCTCGAAAAGATACGGATACGGAGATAATTTATGTCTTCTTTAATAACGATCTGAAACTTTATACATTTATACAATGTAAGAAATTGTAATGATGAGATTGCTATCATTTGTGCACTTCTTTAATGCCGAAATAAATCACCGTTCCGGTGGGATGGTAAAAAAGTCGTAGAGTCGCGAGCAGAAGCTGGTAAGATATAAACATTAAGAACACCTTAAAAAATCCATCATTTTTCCGAAAGCAATGTTATACTGGAGCTATTTTAAATTAAATGCATAATTAATTGTCATACGTAGGTCTAGGCTTAATTTATAATAATAATAATTGTTTATTTCAGACAACGTCCATACAAATTTGTTAGTAATAGTATTTGTTTGTTTGTATTTATAAGCGATAGCAAAAAGTTGAGTATCCTATCAAAATATACGTTCGGAATTATAAAAATTCGGAATTTTGATCAATTCGGAATTACGACTCTTCGGAATTATGTAGTGTACCCATAAACAATGCCTATTATGCTATTATAATTACTCTTGACTAGTTTATTGTGGTGTTTCATGTTTATGGTTCGCCTGACATCTTGTTTAGACCCACTGCAATATGGAGAATGTTTACCTATTCATTAACTCATCAAAGAAATGGCTATTATCTTTAACACTACCTAACTATACTTCAATAGAACTTGCCAACAATGGCAACAATGTAAACAAAACATTCAATGAGATATCCATATTCTAGCACAATTTTATTCTTTTAATGGTTTAGGATAATGATGTGGAAAGAATTGATTAAATAACACATGGATTTAGCAGTATTTGATGATGTAAAATGGAAATTAAAGACATTTTGAACACAAAGTTTGTTTACGTTGTTGGCAAGTTCTATTGAAACAAACCTTATCTGACAATTTCAATGGAAAATATACAACGTGTGCCCAGCCTATGGAACCCCGTACTTTTTTCTAGCAAATTGAATTCCAAATAAACGATAAAAAAGTAGCATACTGTATCATTATTGACAAGAATAAGATGAAAAGAGATGGCTCTGTGAGTGTGCGTCTCCACAGGTAACACACACGATCGGAATAGGTGAATGTCTGATAGAGTAAATAGAGGGTGCTCCAAAGGCTAAAATCTTAAAACCATTGTTTTCCCGGTAAATACTAGACAGATTGTTATAATACGTTGCATATTGGTCAAAAATACCCTAATGAACGTTTAGTATTCGTTTATGTCCATATATAGGCTAAGGACACGTTGTGTATCTGAAAACTGCCTCCGCGGATGTCCGTGTCTTGATATCACTGTCTCTTTCACAGGCGGAGTACAACAGACTGCATAGGGGTCACCTTGGCACCGCACCAAAGTCTGCATTCAAGAGGAAAACACATGACCACCACCTGACAGGTAGACCCCTCCATTTGATAAACTGTTATCTTTCCCAACTAACCCATTTAAGATCCAACTTGTAGCGTACAGTCAACGTCATATACGTTTCCAAGACGTCAAAATTATCTATACGCCCCTATGCCACTCACGATAAGGACTATGAATACTTATATTTGATACGATGGTCGTTTAGATATTAGCGCGATGGCCAGTGAGATCACCTGGTAGGACCCCCCACGTTCAAAATTAATAGGTAGTGGTTCACCTACCAGGTGACTGGATAACGCGGATATTAGTGCTTTTGACTGTAAAAGGTCCGTATATAGCCTCTTCAATGCGTTTAATACTCGTAGACTGGGAGCTGCACGTGTTGAATGAGCTGGCGGCGTGGCAGATACTGCACGAGCAGTGGCTGACGCGCTTCAAAGGCCGCGTGTGTGTGCTGTTTTATGAGGCCCTGGTACACGATACGCGCGCTACTCTTCAGGAGGCGGTGGCCTTCCTCAACCAGACTGTTACCGAGGTGAGTCATGTAGTCCTAGTACCATCTCGGACTCTAGCTGGCGATGAGGCAGCTGTACGAGCAGTGGCTGACGCGCTTCGAGGGCCGCGTGCTTGTAGCGATCTATGGGGTCCTGGTACAGTCACCCAATAAAAATGTTGAGCATACTTAGAACCTTGTCATTGTGACTGCCATTGTTATTGTCATACTTATCATTTCATATTCTATATTGTCTTTGCTTTCAACGACGACAAATTGCCTACAACGGCTACAAACAAATTGCCTCCTCCACGTTAATTCTCACTGAGTATTCACGCTAGACCGCCGCGCGCAAACCGCCGTCATCTGAACAGCTGACCGCGCGTTCATCTGAACTTAGCCTTAGTACAAGACTAGCTTAGATCGGGACTGTTTCAATATTTAATGAATTACCAGGAGGACATGACGTGCGCGCTGCTCAACAAGCAAGGCATCTACCAGCGCAGGAAAAAACTGGAAGGCTTCGAACCGTACACAATTGAGATGTACCAAGCCCTCAAGATGGCTCGCAGCCGCGTCGCGGTTATGGTGTCCCAGTACCTCAAACAGCATGGCCTTCCGGAACTACCCACGTATAACGAGGAAATAAATACCCAGAAGTATGATAATGATAATAGAGTAAGTTTAGGGCAATTTCATTTTTAAACTCAGTTGGTCTAAAAGGTGGAGAAGAGGTTATCTTTCACAGAATCGAACAGATATCGAGTTTAAGATTTATCTATGGAACGAATTTAAGCGTTGTGACCCGAACAATAGATTATAATGGCTTTAACAGTAACAGTATTAATGAACTTTACGGTAATAACAATAACTTTGTTAGTCCACGCGTTATATTGAATAATTTTAGTCTAATAAAACAATATATAGTAAAACTATTACAATATAGTAGTACGAAAGTGTGTAGTAGTGTGAACTATCAGAGATTAGCATTTTAGTGGACTTGTAAAATGATCTGCATTCACTAATAAATACCTAGTCGGCCAAAAATGTGGTCACCACCCTACGGTTGAAGTTCATTTGCACGTCAGCGATCGGAAATTCGAAGAAGTTTGAGGAGCAAATTGACGTAAAGTTTTATCCTTAATGTAAAATCTATACTTCTATACTAATATTATAAAGCTGAAGAGTTTGTTTGTTTGTTTGCTTGAACGCGCTAATCTCAGGAACTACTGGTCCGATTTGAACAATTCTTTCAGTGTTAGATAACCCATTTATCGAGGAAGGCTACAGGCTATATATCATCAAGCGAAGCGAGGGCGGGTCGCTAGTAATTAATAGAAACGTTTTTTAGAATTCCGGAAACTCGGAACTCATATTATTAAAATAATATTTTAAGAAGCCGACGCCATGTTTGCTTAACTTTTACCGGAGTTTTGCCGGCTTTTGTTAAATATCTATCCGAATTTCCGATCCCTGGTCATGATACAACAAGTTCGATTTTCCCTTGAAATAATATTATGACAGTGACAAGTGTCAACCTTAACGATAATTAGATCTCACATAAACTTTTGTCAAAACTGGTAGAACACTTTCTAGGCCGACCGTACATATAACAAACAATAAATGCCAGATGTTTCAGGGCTATAGAACATTTAAAAGTAGTGTAAAAATAAAAATAAGTGAAAATCTACTGATTTACGAATTACAGTCAACTTTAATTATGGAGCCTCTATAGAACCTTGTCGCAGAAAAACTTTAACGTGTAATTTATTTCTCGTGACATGAAGTTGTATGGCCGAGTTCTATGTGACCCTTTTAGCTGTAAATGAACTTCTACTTTACTCTCCTTAAAGAAGAAAATCGATTAAGACTGCGCCGGGGGTACGCCGGATGTACAGTGGCGCCCTCATTACTATTATTGTGTTTTCTAATAAACTAAAGTATTTTCTTGAAATTGGTCGGTAGGTTTATGTACTACAAATGAAAACACAACTTATAGGGTAAATCACATAGTTTAATAACAATTCACCTTCGAGTTATCAACTTAACGGAAAAAAGTGGCCACCTTTTCCCGTTAAGCTGACTACTCAAAGGGTAATTGTTATTAAAGTTTGTTACGTATTCCATAAATTGTGTTTTTACTAGCGCTACAAAAACGTATCGTCTGATTGCAAGGAAATTCTTTAGTTAATTAGAAAACACAATAATAGTAATGAGGGCGCCACTGGACGCTCGACGTTTGCTCGGTGCAGTCTTAACCGACTTCATAAAAAAAAACACATACTTAAAGGAGGTTCTAAATTCATCGTCTTAACGAATAGCCCGTATACATAATCAAGCTCAAATTACCCTAGTAGGTATTTTACGAATATGCGATTAGATGTAATGTAAAATGTATCGAAGTGTTGTAAAGATCGATTACTCATTAGTTGAACATTAAAAATAATTAACATTTTTTTAAATATGTTGCTAAGTGATACGCTTATCAGTTAGTTGCTGAAACCTTGGTAGGTTTGTGTTTGAAATTGTATTTTTAAATGTGAATTTACTCTGGTTATACCTGTCCAAAACTTGCTTCCATTTTTACCACTTACTAATAAAAAAAATAAGGCATGTTAAGACAGTGCTTCACACTTAGTACCAATTTCACCATACGATGTTAACCACTTAACAGACGATTAAAAAGCTAACAGCTGTCAAAATGTATGAACTAGGTAAAGTCTGTTTCTATACAGAATGGCAATGACAATAACAAGTCAAAATCAAAGTCAATATATTTATTGCATGTCACAATACACAAAACAACAGATGGAACAAAATACAGAGGTATACATGTGACGCCCTGCAAGGGCACACGATTTGTTTATACGAGTAACCGAATGAATAGGAACAGGACTTTAAATTTGACATTTGGTGAAATTGGTAGTTAACATGTTAATGTGCTTTTTTAGGTTTAAAAACTAACGCACTTTGTTATGAAGCAACACTGAAACAATGTCAACGCATAATAGTTCAAATCATTTTGTTTCTTTTTACCAAGTCATAATAAAAGTTCTACTTTATATTGAAAAAAATGTCCAAAGGTTAAGTTATAGAAAAAAAAAAGTTGCCTAGTGCCACAGGAAAAAAAAAACATTTTAACGTATGATTTAATTTCCTGTGTAGGCATATTTGATCGTGAAAATCGGACTTGATTAAGGGCGTGAGAAACGTTATGGCCCGGAGTTAAATTAGTATGTTTTTTTTTAAACTACGCTTTTTAAGCTTTCGTTCACCACCCTCTTAAGGTCTTAAGGGGTGAGAAACGTTACCACATTTTGTATGGATTTTTTTATCCTCACTATACTTTTAAGAGCTTGCGAACTGTATATTAAAAGCTAGTATTTTTTTCCGATTCTTGAATGTATTGGATGTCTATATATTTAAGTATGTATTTTGTATATAACTATGTTTACCGTTGCCTAGGACCCAAAGCTTTGTTTGTGACTAGGTCATATAGGTTTGTTTGCGGATGCCCCATAATATTTAATTATTACATAATTTATATACATAAGTATTAACTTTTTTATAAGCTGTTTCTCTTCTGTTACTTATATAGTTTTAACTACAACGGACTAAATCAGATGGGATATTTGTAGTCATAGCGTAGTTTATTTTGAATTACTGGTAAATATGTAAGTCGATTGTGCCGTATATCAACGAATGCTACCCAAAGTTCAAATATCGGTCTAATACGTACTGCGGCCAGGAAAGTGACACTAATTATGTATTTTTTATAACGGCTATAACCAGACATATGTATTTTGTTCTCCGGTTATTTTTCAATTGTTTTTTTATAAACGTAGAGATCAATGTACAACGGTATTCTCCACTCAATTTAAGCCCATGACATATGGTGGCTCTTTTTTAATTAACAATAAGAGTCATAACATTTTACGATAAGGTTACTATTTAAAATCAAGATGGGCTGATACAAAGTAGAATAGAAGTTTTGGGGCCTATTTCACTAACGCTTGTTACTTTTATTACATACATGTGGAAATCTCATTTTACACGACTGCCCAAGAAAAGGAGTGTAATGTTTTCAGGGTTCATGAATGTATGTATGATTATTTATTCCACCATAACTTCTAAACTCCTGAGCCGATTTTAATGTGTGTGGTATCATTAGAATCCTTTCACCATCCCGGATAAACTGTTAAAATTGAAATAACATCAATGGCAAAATGTAAATTATTCAAGTCAACAAAAATAAGTCTTCTAAATATTACAATACAGGAAAGACCATCTCAAATATATACGAATATAGTTAGCATTAACAAACGGGTTTAATAACTATATCAAAAAATGCTGTCGGGTTTTTAAGCTTGCTTTTAATTAAGTTATTAATGCATATTGTAGAAGAGATTTCCGCTTGTAATACCTACAAGAGTAAGCTGCAAGCGTTCGAGAAGCGGGCCCCTGGTTTACACAAATTTACACAAAAGGTCGACACAATCTTCGCCGCAGTACTACTCGCACTACGTTAAATCACGCACTTACGTTAATAATTACATCTAGCTACTTTAAGAGCAAATTGCGCCAAAAAAAAGTAGTACCTATTATTGTACTTAATAAGCCACGGTACAAATGTCCTGCGACACGGTTCGTGAAGTGGCGCAACGTTGCCGGACATCGCTAGACATGTGTGGCAACATCGCGCGATACGTGTAGTAGCAGTAGACGTAAGTCGCGCGATGTCGCCTGATATGTCAGGCGAAGTTTTGCGAAGTCGCACGACCTCGCATGACGTCACTACGGACGTAAGTCGCGTGATGTCGCCAGATATGTCAGGCGAAGTTTTCCGAAGTCGCACGACTACGTCCGACGTCGCTACGGACATAAGTCGCGTGATGTCGCCAGATATGTCAGGCGAAGTTTTGCGAAGTCGCACGACTACGTCCGACGTCGCTACGGACATAAATCGCGCGATGTCGAAATCGGCCGGCTTCGCTTGGCATGTCTCTCACACATGTCGTGGGACATTTTGTCCCCTAGTCTATCCCTGGCTTTATAGCTCTCTAGTTAATCTCTAACATTCGTTCTCACTATGCTTAGTGCTGCTAGCGTTTGTAGCTAGTACAGTGTACTTTTTTTAGTACAGTCGACTATAGTCTATTGACAAATCGCCTTTATCGCATAATAACTTATAGATCGAACTGACAATAAATTATTTTCGTTACTAATGCCAAAGAAAAAGCAATTAACGTACCTAACTAGGTATAAATTAAAAGGAATAATTTTTTATTATGTAGGTATTAATTTTTAATTAAGTATATTTTTAAAATCAAAATAACTATTAAGTCAATGTTGAAGTCAAAATAAAGACTAATTGTATTATTTATATTGTATTGTATTTTGTACTAGTTTGTTTGTATTGTATTGTGGTTTTAGTTTTGTAGTAAGTAGTTAGTTTTGGACGAAATTTATTTCGGTCGCTAGTAGAATGACGGGATCATAAAATGACCACATCGCTTGTCGCCTACATCTCAAAATGTCCGAGTCGCAAAAGATCATTTTCTTTGCGTTACTAGGTACGTTAGGTTCGTTAGGTTACTTGAAATGCCCGAAGGGCAAATTACCTAGAAATAGGAGCCCCGCCGTGCGGGGTTCCGTCGACTGTACTTGGAAAATAATAAATTGAAAAACGCATTGTGGCCATTATAGGCTACAAGCGATGTGGTCATTTTACGATCCCGTCATTCTACTAGTGACCCGTTTATTTTACGATTACGTACTTAAACTGAGAATAAGTACTTATAATATCACCATATTGGTATATCTAGCTGTCTGTATTGTATGCTAGTATGACCACCAATTTTCCGAAATAAAGTTTTATTATTTCTCTATTTTGCTCTATTTTGAGTTAATGACGCGTTTGGGATAACTTTTAGGGTTCCGTACTTAAACTGGGAACACTTATAGTTTTGTCATGTTCGTCTGTTCTATATGTATGTATGTCCAGTATTGCTTTTCTCACGGTGCATTTACAATCTGCTCTCCTAAGGCAAAAAGCTGTATCTCAAATTTAATAGCCAAAGTATATTCAATCCTTTTGCGTTAGTAATAAGGTTGCATTTGTTACAGGAGATTTGTTTGAGTTATTGCCATACCATTTGTATTTGGCAGAACTGTCTTGAAATTGGTGTAATATAGTGAGACGGCGGCGCCATTTAAAGGCAATACGTCTTTGGAATGCGTTCCCGCTTCGTGTATTATCAAATCGCGATTAGAATGAGGGACCGGAAAACCCGTTCGAATCGATATCCCCTTCATACGATAACCCAAACGTTTCGGTAATCCTTTCATCGGCTTAGCCGTTCATTACGAGCCCGTTCAAGCCGGGTAACCCGATCCGTAACAACCGGTAACCGCTTACCGAATAATATAGGTTTTTGAACTAACCGCTTATCGTTCGGGTTATGGTAACCCGTTCCATCCTTTCATCTCTTACGTGGTCTGTGTAAAAATTAAAATATCTGAACAGGTTCAATCAGCGCAACAA
Source organism: Acleris laterana (assembly GCA_963966035.1). Taxonomy (NCBI): domain Eukaryota; kingdom Metazoa; phylum Arthropoda; class Insecta; order Lepidoptera; family Tortricidae; genus Acleris; species Acleris laterana. Next base: position 1,138,956 of record OZ014457.1, read on the forward strand.
GGGGTGACCCGTTCGCGGGTTATTGATACCGGTAAGCGGTAAGCCGAATTATTTCAATCGAAGCGATAGTCTTTATAGCGAGTAAGCTGATTAAAAACCAGCTTAGTAAAAATCCGGTTAAAAACCCACGGTTACGGTAAGCTGTCTATTGTCGTTTTTGAATTAATACAAAACATATTCTTTCATGTATTAATTCAAAAACGACATATGTGCTCAATCTTATTCTAATCGCGATTTGATAATACACGAAGACATATGTCATATATGTATATAAATATTTGACATATGTAATTTCTTAATTGAACTTTTCGTCAAATTTAGCACCAACCTCTACTGGTCTCTTTCGCCCAATGGTTGACTGGTAGAAAATGCCTCATGGTAACAATCCCGCCAATTGTACTTATGTGTATTGTCCAATAAAATTTTAATAAATAAATTATTGCTCAATAACTTGCCTGTGTAAATTGCACCTTTAGGAATGTATTTACCAAAGTCCCAAAGCTCAAGTATGTGAGAATTAGAAAATAAGCGAATAATGTTGGTTATATTAATATTCTAAGATCTCGCACGAAACCTTTATCTGTATGTATAACTGTGTGTCTAGATGGAAATAGTAAACAAGTAAAAGGAAAACCAGTGTTAGATTAAAAATATGTGCGTTATGTTTTGTGTTGTAAAATTAAAGTTTCGTCAATAAGGACAAATGTAGTTCAACTTCCAATAACGAAATGATGTTTCAAGTTGTCAGGCCTAAAAAATACTATTATTTATTATTTACACTAAACGAGACTTGTAATTAAGTTAGTTCTAACAGAACAGCGAATAAAAGTACACTTTTAAGTATTAAAAAAAATGTAAACAATACAACCACGTGATATAGTTTGTCAGCCAATAGAAGCAGAACACTGATACGTCAAAGTGCAATAAAACAGATTTGATTGGCTGTTTATCAATGTCACGTGGTTTGGATTGTTTACATTTTTTTAAATACCTAAAAGTATAGACTATAGAATATGACATAATATATCACTCACTACAGTTAGGTGTTCTATATTATTAAGAACATTATTAATTACAAGTCCCGTATATATGTGATGTCCAAAAATCGAAAATAAACCTGCCTAGAAATAGTGAAAGTCATTTATACGGTATTATTTTTCATGTTACTTAATTTTTAAGTCTTGGAAAATTGATGGAAAGCATTTTTTTTCTGGAAAAAATAAACCCGATTTTGAAACTTATTAGAGTTGTTATTTGTTGATGCGGATTAGACATAGTGATGCTATGGGTCGTGTCAATAATACGTGTTGAGTAATATGCACGTCTCAAGAAGCGTTACAAATTAGTTTTCTTTCATGTATCCTGAGACTGGCATTTCATTCGAGATCAGATTATGAATAATGCCTTTATTTTATAGACAGAACTGGGAAAAATAATAGTTCCCAGTTGTCCACATCCTCGAAATGATGTGGACATTTCACACGCTTCAATTTGACTCAACTGTGTTAGTTAAATATCTACTAACGTACATTAATAAAAAATAACAGTTGAGTCAAATTAAACAGTGGGTTTTTTTTTAATAGCCTCTCTATTTTAGGCGGTAAAATCCAAATCGTATTTGATCTGTTACGGTACGTTTTGTTTTTAAATCGGCCAAATAAATAAGAGCTATCAAAACGTTGACAATACGATAACGTCGGCGAAACTGCAATACCGCGTCACTTACAAATTCAATCAGTTGCAAAATTTACCTTAATGACTTACTTGCTAAGGTAAATTTTGCAACTTATGAAATTTGTAAGTTACGCGGTATTGCAGTTTCACCGACGATAACACAAAAAAAGCAATATGGTTTTAGCCCTCGTGTTAAATAGAGGCCCAGATCAACCTTTTATTTTTTTTATTTTAGGTAGCCTTTTAAACGTCAAATACAAAATGACACGCCAAACTTGTTTTGTTATGCTATGCAAATTACACCTTTTTTTTTTTTTTTTTTTTTGCCCCGCGGCGACTTCAACAGCTACTACCGCCGGGCTATGGCGTTTCCACGAATTAGCGCCATCTTTTAACGTTGCAAATGGCCCCCCAAATTACACCTTATTGATATGCTAGTCTCTTTTAATGTTGAACTCGTGACGGCTGTAGCTGTCGTGGTGACAGTGGCACGACTTATATTACAGTCTATACTTTTAGGTATTTCAAAAAATGTAAACAAAACTACTACGTGATAATATAATAACTTAACAGTTTGTCAGCCAATAGAAGCAGAACACTGATACGTCAAAGTGAAATAAAACAGTTTTGATTGGCTGTTTCACAATGTCGTGTTTGGATTGTTTTCATTTGTTAAATACCTAAAAGTATAGACTATAGTTGACGGCCAGAACCGACTGTGGCGTTCACATTTACACGCCAACGACGCCAAAATCTATCATGAGCTGTCGTGCCTAGATTGCTATCTATGCTCATAGTTGTCAGAGGTAGATACAGCTTAGAAGACATTTTCGTTTGTATGGGAGTTTTGCATAGCTTTTAAAACGTGCGTGGCGTTTTGACATGGGTCATTGCAAAGGTTCAAGGAATGTTTTGTACCTCTTCCCGAAGTGACTGAATTGCTGGAAATCGATGATCTAGGGCAGGGGTTTTCAAACTTTTTGACTCAAGGGCCACACTGCACTCAATATAAATTTGTGCGGGACAAGACTTTGGTTTCATGCAAGTATTTCCCGGTAATACATTAGTATTAGTTAAGTAGTCTTATTCTTCACGGGGCTAGTAGATAACGCAAGGGGCGGGTTTTATAAAAGTAATTACTAGTTACTTGTAGTTTTATAAAATCCTATCTTGTCCTGTCAGAACATGAATCGAGACGCGTGAGATAGGTGAGAAACATACATTATTTAATTTTAACTTCATATTCAGGGTCCACTTATGTGAAAGGGGCTTGGAGGAAACGACTTGCCATATTATACTGCAGTTCGCAGCCTTAGCTGTGGAAAAGATTTGTCGCGTTCTTTTAAGACCCAAAGTCACCGTCTTCGGGTCTGTTATACATCAGTAAAGGAATAAAGAAGTACTTTTGGGAAATATAACTTCATTAATTTAAAATGTATCAGTAAGTGCCACTTGCAGCAAATAAATAAATCTAGATCCAGTGTCGAAATGTAAGAAAATGACAGTCTTAACACTTTCCCAGTCCCGGCGCCTCTGGTGATGAGTCATGCAACTGATTACCAGGAGTCCGTGCTTCCACTATGGAGTCACGGTTTTTTGGGGCAGTGAACGTGTTAAATTCAGATTTAAGACTTATTTTTGTCCTGCAAGTGACCCGTAGTTTGGATAGCTTCATTCATACATACATACATACATACATAAACTCTTTTTGATAATTCTGTAACCACATTTTGCACACTAAAGGCGAAGACGTTTACTAGTGGTATTAGTGACAGGTTGCAAGCCCATCGCCTAACAGTACTACACGCCTTTATTACCTTAGTCGGCTTTTACGACATCCACGGAATAGCTCCTCTCTAGCTCTTGGATAGCTTCATATCTAAAAAAACGGGGGATTTGGTAATAAAACTGTAAATAAAACTAAATAATGCTTTATTTCACATTGTGTCAATATTCATTGGTCACAAACAAGTTTTGCACTTCGACGTTGGAACTTATACTCCGAGTTTCGCGTTACAATAATTATAAAATATATGCAGTTAACAACAACGCCCTCAATTTACTCCTCTCGTCGCTGGTGCCCTAGTACCTTGCGGGTCTCTTAGTGCGATACGGCCGTTCACAACGGACTGACGGGCGCTCCGTTCGTTCGGTATATTAATGGTTGAAATTTATAAAACGTTCTATTATTTTTAATTTATATATTTCATTGGAATTGTTTCGGCCAAGGAAGAGTGTTTTCACTCAAAGCAATTGCATTAATGATTATTATATACAAAGATGCTTCGCTTCAGAATATGATTGGGTCTCGACACTCGCCTAGAGCTACAGCGGGTGTTATGTGCTCCTGGTGAGCGCGGACCCGAGCTGACGCGAAACTCACAATCACGCACCGTATCGGCTAAAATAATTCACCAGTAGAATTTATCCTCTATCAACAAGTTAATAAACTCTTAATCATTATACAAAATTATCATAAATATCACAAATAAAATACAAAGCTAATGATCGATGGAGGAGCCAGCAACGGTTGTCTGTTATTCGTCCTTTAGGCTGCCGAAGTTATCGCTGGGTCTCGCGCGAGCCGCCGCCGATCGGTTGTCATTTAATGCTAACTATAGGAGCCGAATTTCATCAAACAATTGAACAGACTGTCTATATTAACGAACCTTAATCATCTGTCGAGTTGAAGATGAAATTCGACGTATGTCGGCGGGCGGCTCGCGCGGCTAACATCTGTTTCTCGAGCACTCATCGACACCGTGACGTCACGCGCCCGCGCGCCGCGCCCACTGACGGCGGTCCCGCTCCCGCACAGCTATCTACATTTTGCATCTCTATCGACCGTCAGTCGGCCCGGCGACGCGACTAGACTAAAACAAAACCTTACTATACAAATAATATTTATAGAACAAATGGAAACGCTATGATACAAAATAAAAGAACAAAAACAATTATTTATATTTATACAAAACAATAACGTCGCCAGTCGCTGCTGGGGCCCAGTGATGCACGTCAGTCTGCCTTATCGATCGAACCGATTATCTAATGGAGTCTTTTATAATAAATATGATAGAAAAAAATGAAAACGTCGTACAAAATCAGCCTTCGCGTACTCATTCCTCCACTAAACCATTTCCTAACTATCCTACGCGCACCGCCCTCGCAGACTAGACGTCGAATGTCATGTCATGGCGAAACTGTTGAGTCTCTCAAACAAATTATACATTAGTTAAATAGATTTCAAGTCAAAGTTACCGTCGAAGCGGACTGACTAGTACACGGGAGGCATAACTGTCGGCCGGCTTGCACAATGTGCTTGAATCTCAAGGGTACGCGGCCTCGACCGACCACTGAACGAATGCCGCTGGACGCGGGCCAACACGTGCGCGTGCGAACATTCCGTTAATAAGGCAGCACAATTACACTATTTTGGTGAGCATTACATTTTCAAAAGTTTTTGCATTAGCTCGAGATGGTCTGAGGCCGATGTGAGTTGTGTGTGCCTCGTTTTTGTTTCGGGGCCGTTAGTTGACGCACTAGAGTGAGTGTTCGGGTCGCGCGGGTACCAGGGCCGCAGGGGCGGGCAGGAGCGCGGTGCAGGCTCGCAGGGACGGGTCACCGCAGCGCGCGGCAGCGGCGGCACATGCGCACCGCGCCGCAGCCGCCCCACGGGGACATCTCCGAGCAGGAGCCGCAGAAGATGCCGCCGCAGCGTCTGAAAGTAACAACGAACATATGGGACCGAGCGCGACGACAGCGCCACGTGACAGGCGGCCATTATGGACAATATTGTCACCGCTGTCAAACAAGAAATAAGGAAATATTGTGAAAAATATTAATGAAATCTTGTGTTATTTTACTATATTACACAATTTTGGACAATGGTAGTCAGTAACATTATTGCCAATAACATTAAAATTGTTGTTTTCAGTGAGAAATGAGCTTACTCGTGACTAAAACGGGGTTTCGTTTACGGCAAATATCCACTTATTTCTTTGGTCTCGTTTCCACCATGGTCTTGGAAAATTGGTAAAATTTACAGTCGCTATTCTTCTCGGTGTTATTATATTACAATTCACAACAACACATCTTACCAGGACCATATTTTTATCTCAAAAACGATTAGAAAATGTTTACTGCAAATATGGATTTGAAAGCTCAAGTCAGCGACAAAAATTTCAATTTTTTTTTTATGGCATAGAGAAGACAAACGAGCACACAGGCCACCTGATGGTAAGTGGAAACTGTGACCCATAGACATTCGCATTCACAAGACTGCAATGCAATCCTAAGACTGCAAATGCGTTGCCAACCCTAAGGACCAAGATGGAATGCCTCTATGCTAGTAATTTCACCGGCTGTCTTATACCCAAACCGGAACACAACAGTGCGAACACTGCTGTTTGGCGGTAGGTTAATGGATAAGATGGTGGTAGCGATCCGGACGGACCCTGCACAAGGTCCTACCACCCGCCGCAATTTTAGCCGTAGCGAGCGCAGTGATCGTTTAGGCTACCCCCCCATCCACCCGCTTTGCACTCTGCCTCCGGATTTCAAGTGGGTATGGGTACCTGCAGTGGTGCCGGCGGCGCGCCAGCCAGAAGTGGTTGCGGCAGTACTGGCAGCGCGGCGCGGCGCTGTCGGGCAGCCACACGACGCCGCGCGCCTCCTCGCCCACCTCCACCTCGCTGGCGCTGCCGCTGCTGCTGCCCGTGCTGCCCGTGCTGCCCGTGCTGCCCGCGGACGTCATCTGCGCAACACACCACTCTCAGTACTCGGATGCCCAACAAACCCAGTCAATCACACAAACATTACGGTGTACCGGAAAAAGCAATACAGGTCCACAATTGAAGGAGAAATCGGTGAAAATATTATAATAATAAAACTCATTGGAACGTATAACCTCTTCCTTTTTCATAGTTGGTTAACAAAATAGACACACTCTCAAACATGCACGGGGGTGTCCCATTCAATTTGTGCGGTCACAATTTACATTCGAGTAAGTTATCCGGGAAAGATGTGATCTACTCACTCAGTTCGCGAGAATTAACCTTTAAAATCAAATCTACGTCCCCCCCTATATACTTTGATTCTAGACTACCTACTACTATTTCGCATGAACAGGGCAGCATGAATAAGTGGAGGAGACCTATTGTACAATAATTAATAACCTTCTAGACTACACAGTATGTCCCTGGATAAAGTGCACCAACGAATAGGGATGAAACTAGACGCAATATTACCGACAAAAATAATTGGTATCAATATTTTACTTTTTAAGATTTAAAAAAAACATTGATCGGAACAAAGTGAAATATCTCGCCTCATACGAGGTCTATTGAGATGAAATAAACCGTTTTTGAATCCCAAAGCATTTCCTATGTCAAATAAATAAAATAAACTAAAAATATTACCTTGTGTTATTATTAACAATAATGTTATTATTTGTTAACTCACTGTCTCTAATTAAAGAAAAAAAAAATACGTGTCTAATGCAAACGCGACTTTTTTGATGGTCGTATAGTGATTAAAAAACCGTTTATTTCATTTCAGTAGATCTCATTTGAGGCAAGAATTTCACTTTGTACCGATAGGGCTTACATC
>OZ014457.1:1146436-1256498 GCA_963966035.1 Acleris laterana
CTTTTGAATTGTTATGCTATGCCAGGAACGAAAGGCTCTTGATTCCCTTTACGATTAGCACGTGTATTTAGTCGCTTGTAGCTCAGTGTGTCTCTTTCATTGCAGACTAGTTAGAGGGGGAACCGAGAGACAAATAAGTGCGGGCAAGTTGTTTACCGTGGTCTTCGTAGAACATTTTTGGGAACCTACGAAACTTTCTGTTACCTGAAACTTTATTTTAGAACAACTCCTTACAGCTTCTGCAAGATATTTTCTTTTTCGTTGTTAAGTATCGTTTATCTTCACGCCTAGCATAGCATACTTTAAGGTTACCGCCTGCCATGTATTGTTGTTTTATATTATTCCTCAGGCCAAGTTTGTCTGGAAGAGATCGCTATTTAGCGGTAAGACCGCTATTTTAGGTGTTCAATAAAGAGTATTTGTATTCTCCTGTATAGTAATGCGTTACAGGTGTTTTTGTAAGCTTAAACAATTTTAAAAGGAGATCAGGAGTAAAAGAGGTTACATTATAAACTTGAAAGGATGTCTAGATGTTGAACACTGGCACAATAAAAAACTAGAAGGTACCAAACTAGATAGTCAAGTGTCCCGAATGGGTACAGGATATTTTGGTCTAGTTACTTGTTTAGTAAAGGATAGAGTGTAGTTAGCCCAAGAGTGTCTCCGCCGCGCCGGGAGTGGACTACGATCGGAAGCGAAATAACATTTACTATAGGGCTTTACCTAGGGATTTTAAGAGTATGGGTGAACAAGGGCGTAGCGAAGGTAGGGCAGCTGCTAGAAGATGCAGGAATGCTCGCATTGTCCCATTGCTCTTGCAGCATTTACCTGTGTCCGCCTCCTTAACAAAATCCTCCGTGCGGGTGAAACATGGAAATTTTCCGAATCCTGTATAACCTGTGATCTTCAGGGTGACTAAAAAAAAAATCACCTTGTAAAATAAAGTTTTTATTAACTTAATAAGCATCCACGTGACATTGACTGTAAATACTCTATAAACTCTATTGCTGTCCTTATTGCTTACGTTTCTGCAGATAGGGAGCCGGAAAAAAGTTTACAAGATAAAATGTAATCAACCGCGTTTATATAATTTATGTTATATCGTTAAATATAACGTTACAAAAACTGTTTTAAGTAACGGCTTTTAATTCAATCAACGGCAACCCCAATAATAAATATTTAATTCAATTCTGTCAGTGACCCAGTTTGGGTACTTAGGTGAATTACGTATGGGCAAAATATAACTAAGAAAAAATCACTTCCTGAAAGTGCTGGCTCCCTAGTCCTGCGACGGGCGAATCACAGTTTTAAACATCGAATACAAATACTTAATTAGGAAACGTGACTGCCCTAAATATAATATGTAACATCTAGGGTGATCACACCATAGTTATAATATCTAAATTTTCTCAGCAAAGTGATGGCACGCAGTCTAATTAAAAACATCAACATTATCAAAATTACTGTAGTTATTTTGAACGAAGATTTCCAATCACATAGATTTTACGATTTTAATAAAATATGACTAAAACAGTAGAGATATAATTGAAAACATAAACGGTAGTCCGGCTGAAATAAATAAATACAAAACATCTGTCTTTGTTTCTTGTAATATCCATAACAATTAAAAATTCACTAACAATAGGCACTACAACACTTCAATATCGCATGACACTCGAAATATGTACATTTTGTACATATCAAAATATTAAACTATAAAAAAACATTCTAAGTTTTAAATTCCTTGCACCAGGAGATAAGAGGGCACCTGTATTCGCATATGTTTGGTTGAAATTGGTAGCTAAATATACCATAGTTGCCAAATTTTTTGCTCGAGTGTATTTTAAAATTGAGACTGGCTTACTGCCATTGTCTTTTGTACAAATATATTTAGGTAATCTCGAATACCTAACAGACTTAATGCGCATGGCAAGATAATCTTATAGATAAACTATATATTTCACCAAACCACTACCGTGGTAACACTTTCGAAAATACACGATCTATAAATTAAATAAGACTTAAAACTAAACAAAGGGAAAACAATGATTACACAATAATACTAAAATTACTTCTAGGTACATGTATTTGTGGACCTTATGTGTAGAGAGACAATTTTACATCTACTTACTAATTATCTAATGTAAGATTAATCTTTGATCCGAATAACATTTCAACTTTGCTTATGCCAAATTGCCAAACGAACTTCTATAAATATTTTGTGATCAAAAATAACTCACCACCATGTTTAAATATATTTTGAAAATCAATCAAAACGTTGTGAATTGTACTAGGATAGCAGAGGTGGAGGCTAGTTGCGGTCGAATCTACGTGAGACCTACGTCAGTGACACTTGCCGGCCGGCGTCCGAAGTGGACCCGCTCTAATTCTTCCTTGATCCTTATACCCTGGCACGTTCGCAAATCCTGAAATGCAAGCATAAATTAATAAAGTTAAAAGAAAACTAAAAGCATACTTGTTAAGTTTATAAAGAGGCTGCTTGTTCCATGGGTGTCTTTCGGGAAGGTCTATAAATCAAATTATAGCTTTCAGAAATTAAGTTATAAAAACTTAGATAGCATAACAAATCAACAATGCAACAAAAATATAGCAGTATCTAAATTAAATCAGCTACCTGGCTTCCTCCAGTAAAACTGGATAGTCACGGTCACATCGCAAATCGCATCAGTTGGCGAAGCGTCCAGCCAAATTAGATCGTGAATATCAAATCATCAGTCAAAATTTTTGGACAGAACCCGCGAATTATTCCGTAGTGCCAGTAGTTTGATCGTGGGTGCGAAAACCGTGGACCGTGACGCCGCCCCCACATATATTTGGGGGTTCCTCGACCAAGAAATGAAAGCCATTGAACTAAAGTTGATTGACTACGATTGGACCAGGTCTATTTGGACCGAACGTAAATCAGGTACCGAATGAACAAACAGAAAGAGTGCTAAAAAAATAAACAACCAACTGGGTCCATCGTGGTTCGACACAGACACCTTTGTTCAAAGAATCGTGGATCGAAGTAATCATGGATTGCTAAGCTGATCTGCAGAGCTGGGATGTAATTGGCCCAGCGGTTTAGCCTGGCTGGGGAAAGAGACATTTCCAGCGTGTTAGAACCATGTCACAGGGTGCAACTTGTGACAATATGTTCAACAGTCTTGTGCGAGTTCTCGAGCACGCAATGCGGCGCGGGTCCTCACCTTAGTCGCTAATAAGTCCAGTAAATAACTGACCTTGACCAGGCTGCCAGAAACAGCATGGAGGCAGAAACAGCTCCGTCCTGGGCGTGTTCTTAAACATCGCGGCGCTGATCTACCTCCCTCGACCATTAGCCCATAATACCAATATAGACCCCCTTGATAAGATACATACATACATTGGGCCAATGCATTGGGGTACGGTAGTGGGCCAACGTGTACTGGACTACTTGGCTTCGCTATTGGCCAACGCTGGCCAGCCAACCGGCTGGTGTCGGTTTTTTCTGCACACATCAAAGGATCTTTTATGAAAGCAGAATGATCAATACGCCAATGTGTAAACGTGATTCCATATTTTGGCCTATTAGTTTGGCCCAATGTGTACAATCGCCATTCACCTCCGTCTTGGGTGTGTTTCTCGAACAACGCGACGCTGATTTGTTAGTAATAACTGACCTTGACCAGGCGGCCAGAGGCGGTGCAGAGGCTATCGGCTCAGGTTGGTCACGTAAAAGTTCTTCAGCTCTGTCTTGGGCGTGTTCTCGAACAACTGATCTCCCTAGCCCTTGTTACAATTAAGTAAATAACTGACCTTGACCAGGCGGCCAGAAACAGCATGGAGGCTACCGGCTCAGGTTGGTCACGTAAAGGCTCTTGAGTTCGGTCTTGGGCGTGTTTTCGAAGAGCGCGGCGCGGTTTTGGCCCTCGCCCTTCTTGACCCAGTGCCCGTACACGCGGAACGCGCAGCCATCGATCACCTAAAATGTAAACGGTTAAGTATAAAGTCGCTTTCAATAGAACTTGTCAACGATGTAAACCAATTAGTACTGTTTGACACATAACCTCAAATATTCACCAAGCGTGTTTTTATTAAAAATAACGTACAATGAATAGCTATTTCATCTTAAACTTAATATGAAAATAATGATATTGTGTATAAATCATTGCAAATACCTCACTGAGATTATCGAGTAATCATGGTGAATTGGTTTGTTTGGTTTTGATTACATCTTTTGCAAGTCCTATAGCATTAAAGGCAACCATTAGATTGAGCAGTTCTGTTTCGTTAGAAATTGGATCATGTTGCCAATTCTACTTCTAGCAGCACCTTTGAATTTTCCCAAGCTTAGTTTATATTCCATTATCACCACCACCTCGTGCGTCCTGCGGCCCTGGTACCGCTTCCCCACTTTGTCCCTGCCCCCCGGTACGCACCTTCCTGAGCACGCGCATGGTGTAGGGGTCCCCGAGCGCGGCGTGCAGCGACACGGCGCGCGCGGCGGTGTGCGGGAGGCGGCGCAGGCGCACCGCCGCGCGCACCGCCACCAGCGCCACGCGCAACTTGGCGCGCGCGTTGAAACTGCCCTGCTTTATCGCCTGGAATGTGTGGAGGTGACATTGTAGCGAAATGAACATTTTTTTGTGATGAGTGTTAAGTTAGGTCAGTCGTGAGATAAATGTGAAAAGAATATTGTACGGTAAATAATTCACGATCTTATTAGGGTTCTGTTGGTTGGGCTACATCATCTATTCGGTTTTTAGAGCGTATTCTTGATGCGGTGAGAAAATTTGAATCCCAAAATACTACGCTCTCTGACTTAACCTTGACGGGGTTTCTGAATATTTGTCAAAGACCAAGCTGTTTCCTGTACCTGGGGATCGGAAGAATGCACTTAACCATAGAACAAATCTCTTGATTAATACATACATACATACATAAACTCACGCCTTTATTCCCAGAGTGGGGTAGGCAGAGCTACAGAATTTCCAACAACTATAAAAACTTTTTGATAATTCTGTAACCACATTTTGCACACTTAGGCGAAGATGTTTACCAGTGTATTAGTGACAGGTTGCAAGCCCATCTTGATTAATTTAGAATTTAAGACCCGTCTAACAGAATATTATACATCGGCGACCCGGTCCATATTCTTCAAATGGTTATAAATTCGTATCAAAGTGTACTCCTTCATTAAACAGAACAGAACAGAACGGACAAACAAACAAACAGAATAAGCGACTTTTATCAATAGGTACTTTTAGAAATAAATATGTACGCATACTTACACGACCTTTCTTCGTTTCTCTCACGAGATCTCTCCAATTTCTTAAATACAAAGTAATTAATCGAACATGCGTGCATGCAATCTAAAGCGTAGGTAAGCGTCATGCATATGCAATATATCTGATGCAACTTGTGAGTATGGATTGCTCAACTTACCTTACTAGGTTATGGAATTGGAAAATCGTGTAAAATAATTATAAATAAATGTGTGTTTAGTAAAAGTGTGTTTTTTTAAATACCTAGTAAGATTTCGTTGGGTAAAATTTAATATTAATTCAATGTTATTTGAATGTCAATTGAAGATTGGTGTCAATATAGAAATAATCCCATGTGAAAACACATAATAATAAGATGAAATTGTATCCCAGTTTTCTATATCCCATAATGCAGGTAGTTCAATTACTAGGACGACCTGACAAGTCTGAATGAATATGTATGTTATGATATGAAAGAATGCAAACCCACACAAAGTATAGTTTGTTTACCATCGCGAGCTGATCGATGCGCGACATCCGGCGGCCGGTGCTTGAGAGGGATTTCTTCAGCGGCGTCATGTCCTGGTCCCACAGCTACCAGGGCCGAAGAACATTGATGTAGTGTGCGATAAGATTATCATGTGCCTAGTTGGTTTACAGCTTTGATCTATGCGTTCCTAGTACAATGTCGTTTAATTTCTTTCGATAATAATGTAATATTTAAATTCTTTATAATAGAAACGCATAGTGCAATAACTAGGTGCTGCGCGAAGCTATGTGCAGCGTACAATGTCACGGGGTACGTACTAAGTTTTAAATAAGCGAAAATAATTATAATATTACTTGGATGCAGTCAGATAGATAAGAAAAGAAATCGTGGCGAAGCAGACTGCTAATTCATTCGTCCTTAAGGGGAAACTTCAAGATTTACCCTTTTGAACAGGGTCGGAACAACCAAGCAACGCAATTAAGGCCAAGTTAACTTTATTCATTCAATTCGGTTGTCTACAAGAACACATTTTTGTGTAGGTATGTACAGTCAAGGGCAATAATATGTATACACTTTAGTACCTTGTCACTTCATTGTGACAGTTCATATATGGCAGTTCAAATATGACGACAATTAGACAAGGTACTAAAGTGTATACATATTTTTGCCCTTGACTGTACCTCGATGAGTAGGTTTAATTATGGCTGATTCATATTTATTTGGAATAATCCCAAATTAACTTCCAGAAAGCCTAACATTTCATTATGACTTCGATCCAAAACGTCCCAAAAGGCCAGGATTGTGATATAACGAAATCAAAGAATGACTTAAAACCAAAACATCTGAACGGCAAAATGTCTAAGGCCCGTATTAATAAACTAATCTCAACTCTAATGCTCGTCTCGAGATGCGTCAAAAATGACAGTGTTCTATGGTTTGACGTTTACTTTGACGTATCCTGTGACGGGCCTCTCAGCCAAGATGAGTTTATTAATACGGGCCTTAATAAAGAATGACACTATAGTCGAGTAGTCGTGAAAGAACGTTAATAAACTGGTTTAAATTTCAGGTGTTCTGGAATTAGATAATTTTGAATTTCAGGCGTTTTGGGATAAGGTGTTACGAATATAAGTCATATTAGAGATCCGGTTTTTTGAGAAAAAAATAGTATTTATATTTAGGCGTTATAATTATGATACAAAGTCTTTCGAGACTTAACCATATTGGTAACAGGGTATTATGGAATTAAACCTTAATAAAACCTACTCAACTTGACCTTGGTCGAGTTGCGTGGTAGTTCCGACTGTGTAGAATAGGATTAAGTTTCCATACAAACTATGATCCAATGTCTATGTAGCTCTCAAAAAGTGTTTTTGTGTACACACAGCAACACATCTAGCTATACACTTCAGAAATCTGAAATATTGCATGAAAGAGAGTCGCACTAGAATGCGTATGTTGTTGACATAATACACATAATTATATACATATCTTTCTTTTTCTCTCTGCTCTGTCTTTAATGGTTAGTTAGGTGTGATGTTGTGTGTACTAAAAAGGACAAAATATTATTTTTGGTAACATTTTCATAAAATTAATCTGGAAGAAGTAATCATTGATCCATCAAAACCTCTAAACGTAGTTTGTATGGAAATAACCTCGCACTTTCCTTTAAAAATAACTTGAGCTAATTTTAAAATGCATTTTACTAAAGTTGTTAATAACAGAAGTACTAGGCGAGCATAAATTCTTACCACTGTATTGAAGAAGGAATGGGTTAGGGCCTCTTCGATGGCCAACCGTTGGCTAGGTTCCACCATCAAAAGCCGCCTGATAAGATCCTTGGGGTCGTCTGGAAATCAACAAATACAAATTTTAATTTTACTTTTCTTTACTTCTTTTTATATTTCTTCAAAATCCCAATACTACCGTTGATAATCTCTTGTAATTTTCTTGAAAACTTTTAGGTGAAAAGGAACTTCATTGGAATCATATCAGAGGTAAGTAACAGCTAGAGCCTTTATTCCACATTATATTATGCCATCTTGCTTTGATTTTTTAATCATACATGATTTTTTATATGACATTTCTATTTTTCCAAAATTAATGGCTTTCACCCCTTGTAATACAAGGTGTTTCGCCAATGTCAAGTTTAAGACAATCACCATAAACTTAAAGAAAAAATAAGTAAGACAATTGCTCGGTTAGAATTTACTCTGATGGACTAAACAGAAGCACATAGGGTCAGCTCCACGCGCTTCTGTCAAGTCCCATGACAGCGTTTACTCACTTGTCACTATAAGGTGTCATAAGTTTATGACGTCACCAGTGTGATTACGATGGCACTGCTTCTTTCAAAAGTATTTATGTGACTGATGTATAATGAGAGGCATTAATACACGAGTGTTTTAATGCCTAATTATACGTACAGTCGCATTTATAACTTTATCTACATGCATATCATAAGTTTTCTACAATATGTGAGAAACCTGTATCTGTCATTGCCCTGTATCTTAAATGTTCACATTAAACTATCGGTGACCGATACTTTAAAGTGAATATTAAGATGCAACTACATCGATAACCGATACTTTAATGACTTGTAATACTGTAATGTTACCATTAAAGTGCCACCACATACAGGTTTCTTAATATAGGCCTTTTGCTTTTTTTCTGAACATATAGGGAAAATATGATATGGATGTAGATAAAGTCATTTAATGACCGTCATACCAACACTTTAGATACTACCACATTTGTAAAGAGTACCAGGATGACATAAAGCGTGAGTTACCTGAAATGTCAGCCCACTCCGGGCTGGTGAAGGAGTACTTCCCCTCCATGATGTTCCGTAGCATGACCATCTGCTTCCGGTGCCAAAATGGCGGACAGCCAACCAGTCTGCGAATTAAGAAGGATTTTCATTGTTTTAACGTGTCGCCGAAAATAGCTAATTTTAAGGTTAGATTTACCTATATTTAATTGTAATTTTTTTAATATCAATTGCGTGATGACAAACACAATTAGTCATTTGTTATCATTTTCCTTTAATAAGTTTTTCTAATGGCCACACAAGCCTGCCCCCTATTTCACCATCTTGACAATGACACGTGACACGTGACAGGTGACAATTTGGAATACATTGCAAAGTAAACACGCTGATGCATGACTAGGTTTCATATAAACTGCGTCATGTATAATGAAATGTCGCCTATCACCTGTCATTGTCGGTATAGTGAAATAGGGGGCTGGTGGTAAATATGATCTGTGACCTAGACATTTGATTGAATTCTCATGACTAAAATTGAAAGACTGCAATCTTAAGACAATTACAATAAATAATAAGATTAATAAGCAGTCTAAATAAAAATAAATATAATGCATTTATGATCTTCTTTTATATACGTGTTGGTAGAACTTGAGTATTTACACGAGCGATTTATCGAATGTTCTCAAGTATATCAGCACTATCCATACTAATATTATCAATGCGAAAGTGTGTCTGTCTGTCTGTTACCTCTTTACGCTTAAACCGGTGAACCAATTTATATTAATTTTTGTATAGAGATAGTTTTGAGTCCCGGAGAAGAACATAAAATAGTTTTTATCCCGAAAATCATCCCTTAAGAAAGTGAAATAGAGGGTGAAAATTATTATGGAGCTACGATATAAACGAGTTCCACGAGGATCAGCGGGCAAAAGCTAGTATTTTATATTTTATTTATTTATTTATTTATTCATTTAATTACAATGTAAGTTTACAGCATTAAATCACACCAAAGCACTTACACGATAAGTTATTAAATATAATATGAACAGAAAAAATACATGCCAACAAGAAAAGTCATCAAACTGAGAACATTCGAAATTATGGAAAGTAATAAAAATACTAAAATAATACATAATACATAATAATTAATTAAAACATGTGTGTTTTCTTATTTACATAGCATTACGAGGGCTGCTACTTAGGTAACCGGAATCCAGGATTCCAACATTTTTAAACGCTATATCTGACCTCCATGGTAAAATTTGAACTTTTTTTAATACTGGCCGCTATATATTTTTTTTCTTATGTACGCTAGTCTTTTGTTTTTGGCGGGTTTAAATTTTAATCTCGCTGCAAGAATAGAACTCACTCGTGAAAATATTCGTGTTATGATTTATTACGATTTTCGGCGTGGTTTAACGCAACAACAGTGCATAGATCAACTAACTTCGACTTTTGGTGATGAAGCTCCATCCAAAACTACTGTGTATCACTGGTTTAGTGAGTTCAATCGTGGACGTAGTATGCTCAGGGACGAAGTTAAGGATGGTCGCCCGAAATCGGTCGTTGTACCACAAAATATTGAAGCTGTGCGAAAACTTATAATGCATGACCGTCATGTTACGTATCGCGAGATAGAGGCGACTATAGGCATATGTATGACGAGCATTAATAAGATATTACATGAACACTTAGCTGTGAAAAAAATTTGTTCGCGTTGGATCCCGCACAACTTAACTAAGGATCAAAAAGAGGCTCGCGTCGAATGGTGCAAGGAAATGTTGAAAAAATATAACCGTGGTGACTCAAAAGCTGTTTATAATATCTACACAGGTGACGAATCCTGGATCTATGCGTATGATCCCGAAACTAAACAACAATCAACGGTGTGGGTGTTTCAAAATGAGCCGAACCCTACGAAAGTAACTCGTGCAAAAAGCACCTTGAAGCAAATGGTGGCCTGCTTTTTTGGTATTAATGGCCATGTGGCTACAGTGCCCCTAGAGAATCGTAAAACGGTTAATTCGGAGTGGTACACGACCATTTGTTTGCCGGAAGTATTTGAAAAAATACGGAAAAACAACCAGCGACGGAGAATCATTCTGCACCATGATAACGCCAGCTGTCATACATCACGTGAAACGACTCGATTTTTGGAAGGTCAAAATATAGAATTAACGGGTCATCCACCTTACAGCCCTGATTTGGCACCCAATGATTTCTATTTATTTCCAAATGTAAAGAATAAATTACGTGGTCAACGATTTTCGACCCGTGAAGATGCCGTCGACGCGTTCAGACAGCACGTTTTGGAGATACCTCAGTCAGAGTGGAAAAAGTGCTTTATAAATTGGTTTCAACGTATGCAAAAGTGCATCGATTATCACGGAGAATACTTCGAAAAACAATAAAACCATATTTAGCCATGTACGTTTGTTTATTTTTTCTATTCCGGTTACATAAGTAGCAGCCCTCGTAATTCAAGAACAATATTTCGAGGGCATTATTCGGAGTAAAGTCACATTATCAAATTTTTATTCAACAGTAGCTTAATATGCTTGCCACTTAAAAATTGGACGATTGCCAAGCTAATATAGCCGCAGTTGCCGTTAAAACCTCGTCATAAATTGATGAATATCCCATATCTACGCCGCTTCACGTGCGACCTATCAAGTTTGCGTCGTAGACAGTTTGTTGCACGAGGCTAAAAATAGAGTCAGCTGATTCTATGCTATTTATTAATTATATTAATTAATTATCTATTACAACTTGCGTCAATCGCCTTAATCTTTAAGTTACATCGTTTAATAATTGCTGATACAAAAGCTATTAATTTTTATGGTTATTTATAAAACCAATGGCGGATATAATAACATTTTAAATTTATCAATTAGCTTAGTTAACCTTTTGCACGCTTTACGTCAGTATGTCACTCCCACGCCACACATGTTCGCTATGCTACGCAAATTACGCTTTATTGATACTAAACAGTCTTTTTATCCAACTGCCGAAGGAGTGTAGTTCCTTTGTGGAACTCTAGAAATCTAAACTCGTGGAGCGATTTTATTGATTCTTACGTCATCAAACTATATGTCGATCTTTTGAGTGACACTAAAAACATAAAAGTAATGAAAAAATGGCCGCAACCAAAACGACATATTATTGTAAAAAAAAAACCGACGAGCTATGACAATACAATACAATACAATCGTTTATTCATAACTCCATAGACAAGGGGGTCTGGGGTGGGGGGGGGTATCTTTGAATAGGTATGTAAAAATCATCTTTAGGTTTCTTTCATCATTTTTAA
The DNA here is from genome assembly GCA_963966035.1 of Acleris laterana. Lineage (NCBI taxonomy): Eukaryota > Metazoa > Arthropoda > Insecta > Lepidoptera > Tortricidae > Acleris > Acleris laterana. The sequence goes on from OZ014457.1 coordinate 1,158,250, forward strand.
TTTTTAATGATCATTTACGATTTATAACGATAGCAGTCGGGTTTGTTATAGCTTGTTTTTTTTAAATCTTGAACTTGTGACGGCATTAGCCGTCGTGGCGTGTCAGTGACACGGCTTTCAGTTGACGGCCAAAGCCGTATGTGGCGTTCAAAAGTTGAAGCGCAATATTATAATGTCATAGTTTTAATTCAAATGTTGAAATATATGCATACAAACATTATAAAGACTGTATCGTTTAGTATAAATACAACTTTACGTAGTCGTCTTTCTTTCCTTAAGTATTTTTTAGATTAAATTGTACATGTCTTTAATTAGTGCTTTTATTAGGTACACATTTCATCCTGCGGGCTCGACTTGAGGCATATGGTTTAGTCAAAATGTACCGATTCCATCTCAGTGATGTTAACGAAAGTGGACAAATAGCAAAAAAAATTTTACTGTTTGCGAGCTAGACAACGTAACCAAAAAAAATTATCATACTACGCAAACCATAATTACACATGATTCCCAAAGTAAAACATCTGAGCATTCTCTTTAATTTATTTTTAATAAAAAAATGCCATGGATGGCGATGGGCGGTAGCCATTTTGAGAATATGGCATATTACTCATTACAACTCCGACTTTGACATCTATTATAACTATTAAGAAGCGTTTCTATCGACGTGTTTTACCGATGGTTGGACGCCACGATTGTCTATTGTGCTTGGGTCTGGCTGAGACCTTTGGTTAGTCTCCCTTCTCACGCTCGCACCAGATATTGATGGGAAACCAAAACATTACGTAAAAAGTCGCTTTTGTGTGAAAGTAAAAATCTATCATATTTATTCTGAGGATGCTCATTCGGGTAAACATGAAGGGGACACTTAGTTAACATGTTTTGGCTGCATCTCAACCTATTGCATTTTAAAATTGTACTTTAGGAGTTGCTGAAATACTTCAAATTGGGCTCAATAGGCTTGTCCGAAATATATTTTAGGGACGATTTTGAAAGCATCATAAAGTCTCTAAGACACAAAAGTTAACCATATTTTATTAGATGAAATGGTTAAAAAACACCTTCAGGTCATATTCTCACAACATTGTAATTCAAAATAATACGGATGTCAAAAGTTAGACTAGGTTTTGTATGTATTTATACTAAACGATACAGTCTTTAAGTAACTTTGTCTGATTGTTACGCTTTCACAGGTTAACAGCTGTACCGATTACGATTAAATTTAGTATAGGGACAACCATTAGAGAGAAAACCAAAGCCATCGACGCTCTTGATCACTCATTATAGTACATTACTTAACAAGGGCTGTAAAAGAAAGAAAGCCCGAAATCGCAGGTATTTGAGACCCGAGCCGTAGGCGAGGGTTGTAAATATGCGATAGAGGGCTTTCTTTTTTACTGCCCGTGATGAGTACACAATTTTACGTCTTCACCTGGCCACAATGCGAGTTTTACCGTGCGCGCAGCGTGCGATAAAACTCACATTATGGCCAGGTGTTACGTAAAAGCTTAAATGGCACTGGGCGGGCCACGTCGCAAGAATGCACGATGCAAAATGGGCGAAAAGGCTGACAATATGGAAAGGACCAAGCGGCAAACGCAGACCAGGACGACCAAACGCCCGCTGGGCGGATGACATTGAAAAAGTCACAAAGGACTGGCTATCAGAGGCACAGGACCGGGGACGTTGGAAGAGTTTGGAGGAGGCCTTTACCCGGAAGGGGTCCTAATCACAATAATTATGTTTTTTTTTAAGTTTTGTCTATTTACTTTATTAATGTATCATTAGTGGTTATGGAATAAATGGGCTTTTTATTTTTATTTATTTATAGGGACAGCTTGAACCCTGAGGAAAGTACTTTTAACAGCGAACGGAATCGCCGGTAACAACTAGTAATAAATAAAAGAAGGTCGCTCGGTCGACGTGTACTAAGCTTTTTTAAATTATTTTATAAAGTCCTTTCGGACAAAAGCGGGTAGGCTTTTTAATCTAAAATAAAACATAGGTAAGTACTTACAAAGTAAACATTATGACACCGCACGCCCATCTGAAAAACAAAACATTTGGTCGTTATAAAGTTATTCCGAACCATTAAACTCCAATATTCTTAACTTCTAGACCAATTAAACTGAAATATGCAAGTAAATTGCCAGGGATTACATTATACAATGGAAGATATTCACGGTGCATCTTGCGGATAATGATGCACTTACGCAGCTTATATGCATCGTGTAAACAACAGTATAAGAAATGTGCGGGCCAGCGATCTGTGCCTTTGACGTGACATTTGGCAAATTTAGTGACACTGCATTTTTTTTCCATCATTGATAAGGTAAAGGAAATATAACCGATTCGTATTCTATTATAAATTTGCTTTAATTCAATTTATCAATCTCAGTATCTCTCACACTCTCTCTCACTCACTCTCACACCTCCCCCCCTCCCCTTAAGCTATGATACAAGTTAAGACTGCGCCGAGCGTACGCCGGATGTACAGTGGCGCCCTCATTACTTTTATTGTATTTTCTAATAAACTAAAGTATTTCCTTGAAATTGGACGAAATGTGTTTGTACTACAAATGAAAACACAACTTATACGGCATATCATATAGTTTAATAACAATTCACCTTCGAGTTATTAACTTAACGGAAAAAAGTGGTCACCTTTTTCGGAGATGACTACTCAAAGAGTAATTGTTATTAAAGTTTGTTACGTATCCCATAAATCGTGTTTTTACTTGCACTACAAAAACATTTCATCTGATTCCATGGAAATTCTTTAGTTAATTAGAAAACACAATAATAGTAATGAGGGCGCCACCGGACGCTCGGCGTTTGCTCGGTGCAGTCTTAAAGTTAGAGCCATAAAAAGGTATGACGCAGTATTTGATGCTTTATCTCAGTTTAAAGGTCAACAAGGAATTAAGTGATATACTATCTGACAATCAGCTGTTATGTAACATCTGTATGTATGTAAACTCTTCATTGCACAAAAAAAAACAATTACAAGTACGTACATAAATCTGTACGCCGCCTGTCCCTCTGTATGTACGCTTAGATATTTAAAACTAGGCAACATATTTTAATATAGTCATTTAAGAGGAAGGTTTTAATCACTACATAGTATAAAACAAAGTCGCTTCCCGCTGTCTGTCCCTATGTATGCTTAGATCTTTAAAACTACGCAACGGATTTTGATGCGGTTTTTTTAAATAGATAGAGTGATTCAAGAGGAAGGTTTTTATGTATAATAAACTCTGTTTTATGTACGTGTGTTACAGAAAACTGGCAAACCGAAGCGAAGCGAGGGCGGGTCGCTAGTGTTCAATAAATTATGGCTTATGTACGGGTGTTAGAAACTCGCATAAACCAAAGCGAAGCGAGGGCGGTCGCTATTTACATACATTTACTAGAGAATTTATAGTTTTGTCTTACTTCGTTAATTGACAAAATTCCTCCTCTGCTACTTTAAAACCAATTACCGAACATATTAACAAATGTCAAATTCCATAAATATTATATCGGTTCAAAAAATAAAACGATATCTAACTCATAATTCGTGACGTACGATTTTAAACTTAAACATGAAGAGGATTAAGATCTCGAAATAATCAGATAAGATAAAAAAAAAAAAAAAAAATCTAACTTGATAGAAGTTACATATTTGAGCCTTTTGGGGTCGAAACTTTAGGACCGTGGGGACCAGGAGCACACCGTATTTTTAAAGATACTCGTATGTCAAAGCGCCTGATCGATGCAACCCGTGACAAAAATGCTGGCCTGTACTTGGCACAAAGATTAAGCATTGCCATTCAACGTGGCAATGCTGCCAGCATTTTGGGAACAATAACACTGGAAGCGGTTTGTTAGATTAGTGTAGTTTTAATTAAGTTTGTAAGTTCTTTCGTTTGTTTGTTTTCTGTTGAATTTAAAACTAAAGTAGTAAAACGACATAATGTTGCGTGGTAACGTAACGACAATAAAATGTTTGCTATACATAATTATAGTACATTACTTAACAAGGGCTGTAAAAGAAAGAAAGCCTGAAATCGCAGGTATTTGAGACCCGAGCCGTAGGCGAGGGTTGTAAATATGCGATAGAGGGCTTTCTTTTTTACTGCCCGTGATGAGTACACAATTTTACGTCTTCACCTGGCCACAATGCGAGTTTTACCGTGCGCGCAGCGTGCGATAAAACTCACATTATGGCCAGGTGTTACGTAAATAAACTAATTACCGAACATGGAATATGAATATACTTACATGTCGACCTCCATGCCGTAGCCGGGCGCGTCGTCGAACATGTTGGCCTTCAGCGTCTCCGGCGCCAGGTACCCCGGCGTGCCGCACAGCTCTGCAGCACAAGAGGACGTTAGTGGACTATCCACTTTAGTTCACGTTCAATACTTGTTTTTTTTTATAACCTCACCACCCTGACAATGACAGGTAACAGGTGACATTTCAGTGTACATGGAGTGGCTTATATGAATCCCAGTGATGTGAAATCTTGTTAACTCTGCAATGTATATCAAATTGTCACCAGTCACTTGTCATTGTCAGGATGGTGAAATAGGAACTGATGGATGGTAGTGGGACTAGAAGACAATCTCAAGACTACAATCTTAAGACTGCGCCGAGCGTACGCCGGATGTCCAGTGGCGCCCTCATTACTATTATTGTGTTTTCTAATAAACTAAAGTATTTACTTGAAATTGGTTGGTAGAAAAAAGAGGCCACCTTTTCCCATTAAGCTGACTACTCAAAGGGTAATTGTTATTAAAGTTTGTTACGTATCCCATAAATTGTGTTTTTACTTGCGCTACAAAAACGTATCGTCTGATTGCAAGGAAATACTTTAGTTAGTTAGAAAACAGAATAATAGTAATGAGGGCGCCACTGGACGCTCGACGTTCGCTCGGCGCAGTCTTAACAAAAGCCTTTGTTTCTAACCCTTATTGTTCAAACCAGATGTAACTTTAGATATGCAACTTACTAATCGGACCGTAACGTTATACGCGATCAAATTCCAACTCAAGTTGACTTACGAATCGTTGTTTAAAATTACTCAATACTCAACTGTGCATCATAAAATTACAGATAACCGAAAGTTGTCACGCATTTTTACGACAACGCGCTGGCCTAGTTGGTAGTGACCCTGCCTACGAAGCTATACGTCCTGGTTTCAAATCCCAGTAAGGGCAGATATGTGTATAATGAACGCTAATATTTGTTCCTGAGTCATTGATGCTTTCTATGTATTTAAGTATATAAATTTCTCAATATAAGTATTTATATCTTTGTCTAGTACCCTACAAGCTTAGAGCTTAGTTTGGGACTAGGTCAAATTGGTGTATGACATTATCCCTTGATATTTATTTATTTATTTATAAATACATACTTTGCAAGTTAATAAAAAAACTTGTGTTGACAGCTCAAGTGCACATACGAGTATGTTGCCACATCAAGGGTGGTGATGTTCATTTCGATTTTATTTATAAGTTTATAATTCTCCAAAATGTGTTATTGTGAGTACAGTCAGCCAATTTGATTCCTAGGCCACTATGGACTTTGTCAACGTGACGTTGTAAACCAAATCATAGGGAGTCTCTTACGTTTTGGTTGACAACGTCACTTTAACATAGTCCAAAGGTGTCTAGAAATCAAATTGGTTGACTGTACATTTAACAGCTTTATGAAAATATTTTAAACTTGTTAAATCCTTAAAACATACAGATTCTTAAAAAATACATTATGACAAAAAAAAACATGGCAGACAATATAGACTTCAGTCCCCAACCCCCCACTTACCGAAGAGCTTCTCCCCCTCCTTGAGCACCTTAGCGAAGCCGAAGTCAGTGATCTTGACGTTGAGCTGGTCATCCAGCAGGATGTTCTCCGGCTTCAGGTCGCGGTGCACGATGCTCTTGCCGTGGACGTAGCGGACACCCTCCAGGACCTGCCTGCGGTGACAAGTAACATTGAAATGTACAAAAAAAAGTCATTACGATTTGCGACTCATGGTTGTAGGTATAGTTTGTGTCAATTGAAATTGCAAAAGATGTAAACAAATTAGTACTATTTGACACTTAACCACAAATATTCATCAAGCATGTTTTTATTTAAAATAACGTACAAATAATAGCTAATTAATCTTAAAACTTAATGTGAAAGTATTTCTAAAAAAAAGTGGACATTACGGTATTTATGTATACACATAATTTCTTGATGACATACATACATTCATTAAATCACGCCTGTTTCCCAGAGGGGTAGGCAAAAACCACTTCTTTCCATTTGCTACGATCTTGAAAAAAATATTTCGCTTCTTCCACATTCATACATCGAGTCATGCACGCACGTCGGTTTCGGGTAATTAAGATTCGGCCCTTTTCCAGGATTTCTCCGATTTGACTCGAAAAAGTACGCCTAGGGCGGCCCCTTCCGACCCGTCCACTCATGTTCGATCTGTATATCTCTTTCGTCAATCTTCTTTCATCCACGTATAAATAATAGCTATTTAATCTTAAAACTTAATGTGAAAGTAAAGATCAATTGTATAAATCATTGCTAGGGCCTCATTTGGTCTTTATAAGCAGTTTATTATAATGTAATAATGGTAAATTAGTTCGTTTGGTTGTGTTTACATCTTTGCCAATTTCAATTGGCACAGACTATAAAGTTTAACTCTTGAAATACATCTACCTCACCTACTGAGAAAAAAACGGACATTACGGTATTTACTTATGGATACACATAATTTCTTGATGACTTTGTCACTTATCACGTGAACACGTGATGATATTAACTCTTCTCTAACTGTTTTTTTTTAGAAAACTACACTCGGATTTTTATTCTCACAGAAAAAATGTAAACAAAGTTACGTCACTGTCAAAGTGACATTTCAGGGGATCTCAAAGTTAGGGCCAGCAAGAAATATAATATTAAGTTATCATTTCGCTCGAACCGTGATATAAAAATAAATTTGAGATATAATTGAAATTAAAATCGCATAAATGAGTCACTGGAAAGCGATTATGACGGGAGCACGAATGGTGAAGCGAAGCGAGTGAAGTAACGTCTCAAATCTTTCAAGCAGCCGACAACTTGTTAACACGGGTGTATCGAGTCAATGATACCAGTGCAATAAATAAATTTTGCGTAAAAAAACGGTTTTCACGTTTTAAATTAACACAACAAAGAGTTTATATCAAAATGAAGTTTTCCATCAACAGATTAAATTCTTTAATCTTAATTACAATATATAGTTTTTTTATAGACAGTCGATTTCTTATAATTGTGGAAAGTAAAAATATTTTGAATTCTGCAAATGTTTTTCGTTTACGGCATCACCTTTGTTTACATTTTTTCTGTGAGAATAAAAATCCGAGTGTAGCTAAGAATTACTCCTACTATATAAATATAAGCACATTAGAAATCGTACATTTGTTAAGGTGTTATATACAACTGATAACGAGTCCCTTTGCAATGAAATAAGACCAATTAAAAATAAATAAACAACAGTGTTAGTGACACATGTCCTGTCTTTAATTTTAAGCATTCAGCAATGTAATCTAACATGGGTGGAATCCGAAATAATTGGATAAATCTAGGACGGTCCCGGTAACCACTCATATACCTACCAAAGCACCAGAATTTCAAAATACCAGATTACTTTCTTTATCTTTCTTTATAAACTAACTTTAATTGGAATGTTTTGTTTATGGATCCCAGTATATTCAGTCTGGTATTTTTACATTCTGGTATTTCGGATGGTATATTATTTCGCCTGTAAAATCTCATGTAAACACGTATTACATTTGCTTCTTTCTCTTCCTACATTGTTTTAAAATTACATTGATACAAATCGTCCCTTTGCTTTCTCAACCTCGTATCTGATCGAATAGTGAGATAGTATAGAAATCTTTATTCTTTAGGTAAAATGAGTGCTTTTCCTGTCTAACTATTCAATCAGATACGAGGTTGAGAAAGTAAAAGGATGAAATATTGTACAAAAGTTTAGTGAAAAGTGTCTGTTCCAATTTGAGATGATATTACAAACAATCATGAACTGATTTAGGTGAAGCCAAACTATCGCATTTTTTGAGTAGCATTTCGCGTAATTTATGAACGATGCATATTAGGGTTTATAAGTGTCACGTTTGGTTCACACAGCGACGCAAAATAAGTTAGACAACTCACGTATATTGTCACCGATTATCTTGCGATATTGAAAATGAAAAATGTCTTCTTCAGCCGAATATAGTTTTATTCGGATGAGTCATGGTGGCGAGATTTTTATTAAAGGCGGGCATAGACATTACTTAAAACGATCAAACCTAAGTGGTACTTCCAAATGGGTATGTGCTACATCTAATGATAGCAAAGGGTCATGTAAAGGATACTTACACTAGTTAAATAAAAAAGTCGGTGAAATGGCTTTCGACTAAACACGCGTATGGGGAAAATCAGGAGCGGGTAAATTAGAAGTATGTAAAAAAAATCGTGAGAAAAAGTCTACAAGAAAAATTACGATTGTAGAATATTCGCTCATTGAATACAAAACGGACACATTCCAAAATAATTTGCTCTTGCATTAAAAATCTTATACGTATAGCTTCTAATTTTAAAATGCAACACTGACTCATTTTGGAATTGGTCCGTTTTGTATTGATGAACGATAGGTATGCCATTAGCAATATTTGCGTTTGGCTTAATTCACAAATGGAGAAATCTGCGAATGAAAAAATCATGTAAGGAATAAATACGACTGGTGTAAATTGATGAATGGGAAAAAAATGCGACTGGATAATAGGCCTCAGGAAATAAATGATTATAGTAGGAACTATTTAAAATCACGATTTCCACTTGAGAACTTATCCGCGATGAATGGCATTGTTATCTTTTGTTAAACGCAACCGCTAACTACCTGTACAACATGAAATGCATCAATAACACAAAAATGAATATGAATTACAACTTTACCGTCTTGCGAATAAGGTTCAAATTGGAATAGGACACACTTCACATAGATCCTATTGGAAATGACATATAATAAGGACCACCGGGTCGAGCATTTAGCATTTTTATACAAATTTCACCTGTAACAAACATAGACAGACATGTCTATGCTATGATAATATGAACCTTATTTTTGAAGGATTACTATTGTTATTCATACGACATCTTTTGTTATTTATGGTATTTATTTTGCACAGGTAATTAACGGTTGGGTTTACAAAGGATAACAATGCCATTGTTCGGCAGTTAAGCTCTCAAGTGGGAATCGTGATTTTAAATAGTTCCTACTATACGAGAAACTGATGTAGCCAGTCGCCAAAAATAACGGTCGTTTGGCTTCACTCTATAACTATTCGATAAAATATGATGAAGCCAGCACCAAAAAAACTTTTATTCTGAAAAGTCAATTTATTGAATTTACTGAGCACACCACATTAACATTGCTGATTCGTTTACTGCCGCACTCATAGACGTCAATTATATTAAATTTAATGCTTGATTAAAGTTGCTCTTGTCACTTTTTTTCAGGGCCACCCATTTCCCGATAAAAGCCTTTAAAAGACTTACCTCTCAAAGTACAACCCACTAAAAGAATAACCCCTTTTGAACAAATATACGACTTAGTTGTTTATTAAACTAGCCATCACATAAGGGAAACCTAAAGAGCAGCAGTAAATTGATATCCCTCTTATTGCATAACCAAATATAAGGGTAACCCTTAAAAATAGTGCTTAAAAAGCCAATGGAATGGCTTTTTATACGAATACACATACACATACATACCGTCACGCCTTCATCCCAGAGTGGGGTAGGCAGAGCTACAGAATTACCAACAACTTTAACAGCCAGTTGTTCATTCTGTAACCACATTTTGCACATACAGGCTAAGATGTATATCATGTGTATATTAGTGACAGGTTGCAAGCCCATCGCCTAAAAATACTACAAGCCTTTAATCCCTTAGTCGTCTCTTACGACTTCCACAGGAAGGTATGGAGTGGTACTATTCTATTCTATTCTGCCGGCAACCACGAATAACTCTTGAAAATTGCGCTTAAAAAACCAATCGAACGGCTTTTTTAAGTTAAAGGGATATTGGTATCACTCAGAATATAGTGCTACAAAAGCAAAATCGAGCAAGACGTACACGGAACAGATTTTTTAAGGGTAACCATTATAAATAGCACTTTAAAAAGCAAATCGAGCGGCTTTCAAGCGATACGACTTTTCTAAATAAATCTTTATAAAAACCCATTGGAAACCCCTTGAATGGGATAGCGGACCGGTCCCTGCTTTTTTTGCTTACATGAATTTAAAGGAGATATTTTTTCTCAAAGTGTATGCTTAAAATAAAGTTATAAATTACCTTAAATAAATAACTAAAATATCTACAACTACATCACAATATTTAAAAACTAACTGAACACACTCATTCCTATTCTTCTCTAATAATTCTTGGTTGGACAGAAACAAACTTAAGGCCATCGTGAAAAAAAAACTCGCACGTTTTACTTGAAAGTACTAGGAGCACAGAACCGCGCAAGCGTTTGAACGCGACTGGATCATACAGGCGCGTTTTATATAAGGGAACCCAGTTATCTTCAATTCGCAATTACGTATTATACTCACAGTAAAGTTATCTCAGTTTCAACATAGATCTTATATCAATGGAGCAAAGTTTAAGATTAGTGTGTAGAGTTCGAGAATCGATATTATTTAGTATTTTACCAAGAATTCTTAATTCAAAATACCTATCTTATCCTTGTACTGTTAGCAAATAAATGGTTTACTCGAAAATTCGTCGTCTAGAGTTATAGAGGAGCTGAATATGTAATAAAATGAAAAGTAGTTGATTGATTATTATAGGATACAAATATTTGCCCTCAAACTATCGCTATACCAAATTTCATCTAAATCGGTTCAGGGGTTTAAGCATAAAGAGGTAACAGACAGACAGACACACTTTCGAATTTATAATATTAGTATGGATGTTTTTATTTGATAAGACTTGACGCCATTTATGCGGATGTGGGATCAGCTAGAAAATTAGGCCTTGAAAACGTTAACTTTGGGTATGTCCTGTCCAGGGCTCGGAAAACGGTATTTTTTTCGAAACGGTTTCGTCTTAAATGCCTAAGGAACGATTTGTTTCGGTTTCGTTCGCAAATAACGTTATAGAAAACGTTTTTGAACAAGAACGAAATTGAAATCTTTTTTGATCCATGTAACGTTTTTAACCGTTTTTTCCCATTTCTGGGTTCGGTAGGAATATTACAAATATCATCCAGTCAGTTAGTATTTAGCAGCCACGCGACGCGGTTTTCTTTGCTTGTTTCTTTAGAGCTTAGATTATTATTGGACACATAGAAAGTACCATTATTCTGTGAGGAGTACATAATTGGGCGTTTTCAGAAAAAGTTGTTGGTGACGTTAGAGGAATTCCACTTAAAAAAATATTTTAGTTTACTTTATAATGTAGTAAAATCGATAATATATTAAATGAGCAACATGAAAATACTAAATTTATAATAAAATAATGACTATTTCAGTAAAAAAATCCAATTTGATTTCGTTTCTGCTCGTAAGAAGTTCTATTACGCCACTCATTTTAGAACGGGTTTTAAAGAAAACTAGAAAGGTTTAAAATGTTCTGAAGCTTTATTGATAAAACTTGAACTAAAAAGTGTTTTAAAAATAATAATTATTAATCATATTATTATAATACTATGAAGTTTTATGACAAAACCTTTCCTTAACGCCACCTTTCAGTACTTTGTACTATACAATTATTGTCTTTGGAGCGATGAATGGGTAATATTATTTAAAAATGTTCTTTTTTAACGAATTATTACTTAAATAGAATGTGTTTAACAATAATAGCTTCCTAATATCTTTGATGTAATATTAAATATTTAAGAAATTCAATCACATTAATAACGGGACAGTGACGTATAGTAAAGCTCGAAATGGCGTTTAGGAACTATAAGGCTACGTTCATATTGCAATATTTTTAAACTAAAACAATTTATTAAATTAATGAATTTTAACAAGTAATCTCATGAGATCGTTGACTCATCATCATCATTTTTAACCGACTAAGAAAAGGAGGTTCTCAATTCGTTTAAAATAAAGTAATCACCTTCCTGTTTTATCATCAGATCCCGGATTCTATCTCTGATCAAAGTGCTTATCAAGACAAAACAAACGAGCCCAAACTCGATGGGGTTGCATTGTTTAATTACAGAGTTCCCGTGGGCACCTTCCGGCTTCATCTTTATACCAGCTCAATGAAACCATAATATTGAATCGTCATCGGGTTTACATACGTATTCCAAATTTCAGCCCATTCCAGTAGCGGAAAAGACTGCTTCAAAACTGAATTGCAAGAATTGACCTAAACAAACCCACAGACAGACGGACAGGCAAACATAGGTACTTTGCAAAAAATCATTTGTGTAGGTTAAATAAAATAATTGGCATTTTATTAAAATAATCTTTAAATCTCTTTATGAAACGAGCTTAAGAATTCTATTACGCCACTTTTTAGTTCTTTTAACGCGACCGTGGCGGTTTGGAGGTGACGTATCCATGCTATTCAAACATTCACATAAAATTACAAATAAACTATTGAACTTTCTTTAAATATTGCCTTTGATTCCGAATCAGCATTAATTATTAAATATAACATTATAAAAAATCAAAAACACAGGATTATCTTACCTTGTTAAAATTGGAGTCGTATGAAGAAACCTATTTAAGGTGCAAACTCCACGCGACCACTCTAAACACATTTCACGGACAAACTGCTGTCATTTGAAACCAAATGACGACTACCATAGACTAAAAATGCTGCCATAATTCAGAATTTTCATGTATTGTGGTGTTTTATTGCCAGGAACATATTAAAATACGGTCGCGTATGTGTAAAATTCCCCATGCGCTATTTCGCGGGACAGATTAAAACCTGTATTTTTCAAAGAAATTTCTATGTAAACGCACTTGTTTTACGGTTTAAAATTAAAGATCGGTTCATAACTGACCAGGACACAACTGCTGACTTTTAAACAGTCTTATTTAGTACCTATTTTTTATCTAACTCCGAATGTGGCGTGGAGGGTGTGGGACACGTCAAAATAGGACCTATTTTTTTCTTATTTTGGCTTTATTTTAAATTTAATAAAGATTGATTTGCATAATTCTACTGTATTTCTGCAGTTAATAAGTTATTTAATATAAAAAAAAAACATTTGATATGTCTTCTTTAAATTCGAATAATCAATCAGCCATGAAAGTCATGGCCCATGGGACACGACTTTTTTCAACCAACAACTTTTTCTGAAAACGCCCAATTGGTGAACACGCATCGGGATGAAAGATGAAATGAAAATGCAATCAAAACATACGGTAGGGTCGGTAGGGCAGATCTAAGATTACCTACTAAACAAGTTCATGCTTGTCGCCGCTTTGTAGCCGAACGCCGCGCGCGGCCGCGTCCCGTGGATTAAACCGGTTTTTGATAACGTTCTCGTTTCGTTTCCGTTCCGAACAAAATGTTGAACGAAGAACGGTTCGAAACGTTTTTAAAACGTTATTTTGAATAACGTTTCCGAGCCCTGGTCCTGTCACGCGATTATTTAAACTCGCGCGACATGTATTGCGTTTTGTTTATTTATTGTTCCTAAACTCATCTATGGCGTCTTAGAGCGTTTTATCTTACTACGTATGCAATGACATTTGCATTGACGTTTGCGTTTATGACGTCGTGTTTTTGACATCCTCGAATAGTTTTTCAACTTGGGCTGGCAATCCCTTGAGCTGATCTGTCAGACCGGTGTTGCGTTTATTTCTCTGGAACGCCACCGTGACGAACGGGCGTTCTGTCCATGATGTTCTAATCAGAAGCTAAGATAATCCCGTCAATCTTATTGGACTTTTATTCGGGAGTTGCTGATTTATGGCGGTGATGTAGTACCGCGTCGTTATATAACGAAATCTTGGGAGAACCATCGGTAAATATACTTTTATTTCAATGGTTATTTCTTTCTATTTTCTCCAGCCTCGTGCCTCGTTATTTCACGTACTGTTTTATTTCAGTCGGGATGCTACTGTGAGCAATTAAAACGAAGTACCAGCGGATAACCGGCGATGGAATCCGGTCTCTTTTTGATAAATGGGTGGTACGTATTTTCACATTTTCTTGTGAGACGTCTTCTCGCCGCCATGCTGCGTAAGCAGGCAACCTGTTGCTACCAAGCACGTGTTTTGATTCGGTTCTTTTCTTTTTCTTTTTCAGCGCTATCGCACCCATTTATTTAAACTCCATTTTATCTCCTCTTTAATCCATTTATTTCACCATTTTACTTACATTTTAGATCCCATTTTACCTACCATTTATTTTATATACCATTTAAACTCCATTTAAATTTAATCTAGAACATTCATTTTGGATTCATTTGAATACCATTTATTTACCCGTCATTGTTAACTTTCTATTTCAACTCACAATGTTAACTTGACATTTTCTTTTTAGACTATTAAGTCTACTCATTTAAACTTGTGGACCATTCTATATGGAACCATGTCCCTTTAACCCATTATATATGGACCCCTATTTTGTGCATTTTATGCCGTACTTAGCTTCTCTTTTGTTAACTCCCATGTAAGCACTTTTTATACTTACTAAGTATTTGGGCTTTGGCCTCCTACTATTAGGGAATTATGACTTTATGCCTTTGTGCAACCCCGCTTATTTATGAAACCTCCGTGTGAGCTTTTTCAAGCCTTTTCAGGCTAAAACCGCTTGTTCCTAGGGAAGTATGATTTCATGCCCATGTGCATTTTCTTTTCCTTAATTTTCTGTGACTTTTGTCTCACTATTTCCCCCTCTTCCGACATTATTCCATTTAATACTTGGTCAGGATCCTTCCGATCCAAGTCCCTTTAATTTTCCCCTCAACGCTGCTGCTTCTTCACCGGTTCTGGATCTATGATGCAAGAGTTCTGCGACCGGACGTGGTTGGCTTGCAACGACCCCGTTCTACCTGGAGACTCTGGTGCAGGCGGTGCAGTTGACAGTGACAGTTGGTGGACAAAGTGTAGTTCTTTCTTCGTTAAATTGTAAGTTTTCTTTTCTTTTCTATATAAACATGACCAGGTGAACGACCAAGCTATATTCCAACTTAAAACCTAAGATCTAGATTCTATGTAACCTATAGACCTAAGCTCTAGCTAGGATACCACCTAAGTATGTAGGTTATCAACTTCCGTGTAACCACCTGAACATAATTTGTTAATTAAATAGCCTATAAACAATATTGTGTTAATTATTTAACTAGTGACTATAACCACGCCCCCCTTGAGATTAAAGTTTCCAGTACTCTACCATTTATCTTTTTTAGCTATCCGTGTACTCTTTTGCCTGGCATAGGACCCTGGCGCCCGATAGACTTCTTTTCTTATTTTGTGCAACTTAGCATATTTATATTTTTGGGTTCTAGCCTTAGGTACTTTCATTACATTTTTATGTGACATCTGTCACAATTTTATATTTTACCTTTGCCGCTTGTACAGCATTGCAAGAGGAGTTTCTCATTCCCCCCTTTTTTCCAGCAAAAAAATATGACAGTCCACAGGAAATACTGTAACCTAAATCTGTGTGTGACCCTAATATCTATGTATGTACTTGATAAAGAGTAAATACCTCATAATATATCTGGTCTTCTTCTCCGACAGTGTGACAACCGAGGTGAGGTAGTCAAAGAGCTCCCCATTCTTGCACAATTCAAACACTAAGAAAATGAAGGTTTCTGACTCAAACACATCCTGTAGTTCAACTGAAACAAATTAATACATTTTTTGTAACTGTTACATAAAACGGAACAGAAATATTATATAGTTTAACTTGTGCTTAACTAAATGCACAAATTATATCGAGGGACAGTTGCGAGATTGACAATTTGTGTTAACACAATCTGCACGAATTGTTGACCGTGCGGGGACTACTTCAAGAACTCTGTAAGAGTATTTTTCTTTTCATGTTTGTCCAAACCAATGTCTGACTTGAGTGAAGAATTGATTTTTAGCCTGCTTTTGTCGCTCCCAGCATTTGGAGTTCTCTACCAATACCAATGTATTACACAATTTACTAACAAAAAGTCAGTGTACCTCATAACAACTCACTCACTAATATAAGGGTGTCCTGCCACCATCCGTAAAATGTGTATCTCCTGACGAGTAGCATCCCGCATGGTGTGCGTGTCCACTCCGTCCTGGGACTCCTGACTCAGGTCTATGATCTTGGCTGCATACTCCCGTCCTGTTTCCTTCTCTACGCATCTTCGGACTGTTGAGCTGATGCCTCTGTTTTAAAGGAATATTGTTTGATTGGATAACTAATAAATTAACTTAAGCGTGGAATATACATTACATTTGTTGTGGAACCTTTTTGTGACAGAATTAGTTATCTGTGTGTGCACTGGTTAACTTATGATTGTCATATACCCTCTCAGTACGATATAGTCCTGAATTGATCAAAATTCCAAAATGTAATACCTCCATACATAATTTTTTTACTGAAGTCTTTATGGAAGTTGCCTTATAAATATAAAGATTATACAAGCATTACTTGTATATCATATACAGTGGTGGTCACATAATTATGGATGCTTGTGTTTTCTCCACACAGTTGACTTTTTTTTTTTTTTTTTATGGCATAGAGAAGACAAACGAGCACACAGGCCACCTGATGGTAAGTGGAAACTGCGACCCATGGACATTCGCATTCACAGGACTGCAATGCAATCCTAAGACTGCAAACGCGTTGCCAACCCTGAGGACTAAGATGGAATGCCTCTATGCTAGTCATTTCACCGGCTGTCTTATCCCCAAACTGGAACACAACAAATACCTACAAATGCCTACAAATATTACTTTTGAATTATGACAACCAATAAAAAAAAACATTTTTAATTCCACTTATTGTTAGCTAATAAACAAAGGTTTAAAGCGAAGGTACAATTTATTCTTTATTTAAAGAAGATTTGTTTTGGGGTTCATACAAAGTTGTAAAACGTAAGTGTGTAGTATGGACGCGTCTGCACCGTTTTCAAATAAAAGGTCCGTTTTTAACAGTAGTTCATTGTAATTAGTAATAAAATTGGTCAAGAACTTTTTGATTGACAGTCAAATTTGAAAAGTACATATTCACAGTCACAATCATACAGACAGTTGACAGCGACATGCTTGATACGCTCTAATGATTTTGATGAAATTTGCAAGAGGGGTTTACAGGAGTGAAAAATTGAATTCTCTAGTCATCTTGGAGAAAAATTCTTTTCAGCGGAATATTTGTTTACTATATAAATTAAGTAACTTCATCATAACATTTAATTTTTATACTTTATAGTTTTCTAAGAGAATTAAAGCAGTGGTCAACCAGAAAACTGACTGCTATTAGCTATAAACCTGGCGCATTAGCTTAGATTCCATAATGCAAAGTATGGCCGTTTATATTTCAACTGATAAATAAAATAAATCAATATAATGTAGTGACAATCAGAAGTAACAGATGTTATCAGCACACGATTTGAATAACGAATCGTTCTAGAACACTTCACGTCCGTTTTAATTGAAAATCGATGCCGTGAGGTAACGGCAGGTTTCGCCGTGAAGGTCAAACAGAAGACTTACTTGTGAATAACGGCCTGTCTATATCACAACAACGGTCGTCTGTTTATTTCCCTATTTCACACACTACTTTTGGCAGCTTCGCAAGTCAAGAGAATCACGTTTGTTCCTGCTGATTGACACTGCGTACCAAATATAGATCTCACCTGCCAATGATCTCCTTGGGCTCATATTTTGCATAGAACTCTTTCGCCGCATCCTTGTCCGGCAAATCATCGTCCTCCTCCTTTGCCATGCTATTCACTGTTGCTGATATCCTTTTATCAACCTAATAAGGCGTAATTAACTTGGTCGCAATGACGAAAGGTTATTGTGGACAGCTGACAGCATTCACAAAAAATTTAAATAAATTATCCTAATTACGTAAGAAGTAAAAGTTACTTTTATTCAACGGCTCATCGAGTGATATTATATACTGATGAGAATTAACTAGTCAATTATGGTACTTGTTATTTTAAAGGTAAATTAATATTTTGAAAACTCAAGTTGACTACCGAGCTCCATTAGCTAGCAAAATAAATATATAGATTAGACAAGGCAGGACAGAATCAGTGCGTTTACATAAATAAGTTTTGGTGATATACCGAGTAGAATTTGATTTTGTTATTTATTATTTGCTTATTATTTTACATTATGAAAATAAATAATAAATTATTGTTATTATTTGGTGTAAAACAGACAAGTATAATCGTAATTATTAGGAATAAAATACTTTGTGTTGTTCTCAAAACATAACAAACTTCGTGAATGTTCTGCTTTTTTAAATATTAAAGATCTCTGACTTCAGTATTCATCCAAGATGTAATAAATACTGAATTAATTACAAATAAACACTATTATTAACTCTTGAAGAACAAGTTACATCCCGTTCATATTTTCTCTATTTTTGTTTCAAATTCACAGAAAATTAAAAAATATTAACAGCTGATTACTGTCTATAGTCACTTCTGTTGACTATGGCCACACTACAGCAAATGTTTTGTCTCTGTCTTCCATTCAATGTTATGTTTCTGTCTCACTCGTCCGTGTTTTCGCTTATTGTTCCGTCCGTGCGATGGTCTTCATTTTGATAAAGTTACGAAAATTTCGCCGTTTTCTGCTTTCTCCCGTGTCTAGTTTCCGTGTTCTTTAACCCCAGGGTTTGGATTACGGTGCTACGCCGCCGCCAGGAGCACAAACAATCAGGTAAGCAACTATTACGCATTGAATTTTGATCTTACCAAGTGACATTATAGGTACATCTTTGACAACCTTGAGCTATTGGAATGAAATAGGGTATCAATCAATGTAGATTTTTATTTTCTTTGTTCCATTTCGGTCTCTAATTTGCGTGGTTTTCACGTTTGAGGTGGTATTCGGTGTATTTGAGAGCTGGTATGGCGTAAACTTTCACTTTACAGTGGTTCAAGATTCTCTGATACCCACCAAACAGAGCTAAATAATATGCCCAATTACCAAATCCACTCTTCCCACGTCTTGTTTTAATAATTTAGAACGAGATCGGTGTTTAAAACATCATTTGGTACTAGTATTTGATGTTTTAGCTCTGCCAGTTTGTTATTTTTATCTGCATAGTCATTATCTGCAATGGTCCCAATATTTGATTGTTTGTGATATAATCACAAGCTATATAATATATTGATTAAAACTCTGTGTGCTTTATTTGCTTATTTAGAATTTTTAAATTGATTTAGTTGGCCTTGCAATAGTTATGTATTTTATCTTTTTTTTATTTAAATCTTATTTGATTTATGTAGTGCCACACCCTAGAAGCTAGAATAAGAGTGGATGTATGTTATAAATATTTATTCACATAACAAATATGACGGGACAATATCAGACAAATTGACTTAGTCTAAATAAACAACACTGTATTTAATAAAATGTAGAGATAGAACAAATATCCGGTCACTATCCAGTAACTGGCCTATTTGGCCACATTTTAAATACCTGGATACATACCAGATAGTAGATAGTAACATACTGTCGATCCCACAGCAAATATCTGGTACACTATCCAGTATCTGGCCTATTTCACCACATTTTTACTAAAGTCGCCATCAATAGAACTTGCAAAAAATGTAAACAAAACCAAATGAACCAATTTACCATGATTCCTCAATAATCACATACTTTTAAAGATCAAGTGAGGTATTAGCAAAGATTTGTACACTAGATCATTATTTTCCTATTAAGTTTAAGATGAAATAACTATTTATTGTACATTATTTTTAATAAAAACATGCTTCGTGAATATTTAAGGTTATGTGTCAAACAGTACTAATTTGTTTACATCATTCACAAGTTCTATTGATGGCGACTTTACCTGGCTGGATACCAGATAGCAGCATACTGTCCAGTGTCTGCATAGATATAGGTTTAGTTCAGGTAAAAAGGTGAATTAAATAATAAACTAAAGTAACATTTGACCGAATTTTCTTTTTTCCAAACGCTATGTTATGCTGAAGAAATTTTAGATTAAATGCATAATTTAATTGCTATATATTGGTTAGGTTAGGTTTGATTTATAGGTGATATCAAAAATGAAGTCTTGTATCTAAACAATGCATTCAAGATTATGAAAATTTTGATCAACTCTACAACTGAAATTTTTCAGCCTACCTATTGGCCATAATATATTATTTTACGTATTAAATTGGATATAAAATACTTCTTATCAAATAAACAGCCCGGTGAAGGTCGTCTCCTATTCGAACTTTTTAGAGCTATGAAGTGTGCCATGACAGGTGACATGGATGTGTCTTGCCTGTGTCCATGATCTTGTTGCAAAGAGTTTGCAGTGCTATTTGTATGCAGTTGCTAATAACTCGCCAACTGGGTCAAGAACAAATTAATCATCAGATTCTGTTTGTGAAAATAACTTTTGTATGATAATTAAGACAGAAAATACATTCGACAATAACAGAACTCTTTTTTCACTTTCCCATCAGACGCATTGAAAAGTAGAGTGTTGTGAGTGTGGTTCTAGAGGGGCCATTACACATTCACTAGCATTCCACCCTCGCTTCGCTTCAGTTTATGTGAGTTTTCTGTAACATATGTTACCTATCGTTGTGCGATATGCGTCCATATGCGATGTTGTTGTTATTATTAACTGTCTCACTAGAGCAAATTTGTTACTTACCTATAAGTGGAATCTGTTTTGGCTAGTGTATTAGCTTATAAAATCGTTTTATTTCGTTCTTAAGTGTGTTAATAAATAAATAAATAAAAAATAAAAAATAAAAAAAATTGTTTCGTTCTATTTGTAAAATTAACGCTGTTTGTTTTCCTTGACATAAAATAAATCAATGAACCAGAATATAATACATAAAAACCTTTTGTAAATAATTATTTTTTGTGATCCAATTCTTATAGGTTTTCCTTTACTCTACGAGCAATGAACAATATTTTGTATTTTTTTCAAAATTTGAGGCTCAGGTCAGAATCATCATATTTTCGTCTTCTTTCGTGAATAAAATCAAAACTATTTAATTTACAATAATAATAAAAATTTATTTGAGATTCTCATAACGAGGCCTTTCATTTGATATTCCACAGTAAGTTTTGCAAAAGTTTTTTTTTAATTTCCTAATATGTCCCCCTAAAATGACCCTTATTTAAAATATATATTTTATACTTTGCACATCTATGTTTGGGTCATCAATTTACATATTATGTGTACAGTGTACAAATTGGCTGTGGCAGATAGACAGAGAGACAGACGCAGGAGGGATCCTATAAGAGTACTGTTTTTTTTTTGTACAGGACCCTTAAGATTATCTAACCGGTGGTGAAAACTAAATGAAAATCTGATTCGTGGTTCACGAGGAGTTAGCAGATATACATAAAGACTGAAAGAGGGAAAGAAAGAGTATAGCAGAAAGCGACTTGGTTTATCTTCTTCCTTACACAGTATAAAACAATCTATTCAGTATTAAGATACAATAGTACTGTTGAATAATTTTAATATCTAGATTAACAGTGCCATATGACATGACATATTCCCTATTAATTAATATAATTTAAAACAATGAACTACTGCCCAAAGTAAATCCAAGTCAACTGAGATAGCATTCATATGTTTGAATGTGGGTTTGAAACTTTGAAGAGAACTTTATGCCAGCTCCACATGCTTGGTGTTTGCCGCAAACACTGCAGGACGCAACTATACGTTAGAGTGAGATGGAAATACATCGTAGCCACTCTAACATAATTAGTTGCTTCCCGCAGTGTTTGTTGCAAACACGAAGCGTGTGGAGATTATTTTTTTACGTCAAGCAGTACCCAAACGAGCACAGCCCATCTAAATCTAAATGCTAAATACTGCAATTCTATGACCGGAAATAATTGGCCAACCCTGAGGACTAGGGTGGAATGCCTCTGCACTAGCAATTTCACCGGTTGTCTATCGCCACATCGGAACACAACAATGCGTGCACTGCATGAGTAGCAGGTGCTGAACTTGAGTAATATTGATCCGAATTTTATAAAATTGAGTAGAAAGAAGGGTTGAGGAAAATAAAATTTAAGTTTGAACTCGATCTGGCAACCAGGAGTTCATGGTCACTTAAGAGCTAAGCTCTTGTCGATGGAGTAATTGCCAGTTACCTTGTAATTTATTGTAAATTGGTACATTAAGTATATTTTCATTATCTTCATAACCTTACAAAGTATTATAATGTAAACTAATCATATGTAAACAGGATCTGTGTTGTAAAAGCGCGGTATGTAACCGCGGCGACCTTCAGCCGATAAAGTAAGATGCTTGCCGCGGTTCGGTGACACGATAGCAGATGGCGCTAGTAGTCACGAAATGAAACTGATCACTTGCTTTCTTTCGTAGAAGATCAATAAAATTGCTATTGTATGGGGAGATTGTTTTTTTTTTTATATTTCTCTGCAAATTGGGATTATTGGAAATAGATGTACCTAGTATGTAGTATTCCGCACAAGGCCTCATCATTAGAAATTTTAAATTTGTAATATATTTTTTGTTGTGATAAAAGTAGGTAAGTATTAAGTAATGTATTTGCCAAAAAATAAATGTCGTAGTCTAATCATTAGTGCCATCATTTCGTTACTTAATTACAAAAGTGACACAAACCAAAATGTGTTCGTGTTGCATTTAAAATAGGAATGCTATTTACTTTAAGTTTTAAATCAAACTATTGATTTGTGCCGCTTTTGTATTTAAGCAGCGATTTGAAAAGTACCTAGGTCAAGTTACTTTTATAGGAAATCTTTACTTTTATTGTTAAATCATGATTTAGGTAGGTACAGTCAACAGCATCAATAAGTGATCATTTATGTATCTTGTCACTTAGACGTCGTGTTTGAAATGTTATACAAAATTGTGAAACGATTGAAAGCGACAAGTTACAGAAATGATCACTTATTTATGCTGTTGACTGTACCTAGGCATTTAGGTAACCTAGGTACCCACTTCGGTACGATCCCATCTATCTATTATCACTACATAGTATAAAACAAAGTCGCTTCCCGCTGTCTGTCCCTATGTATGCTTAGATCTTTAAAACTACGCAACGGATTTTGATGCGGTTTTTTTTAGTAGATAGAGTGATTCAAGAGGAAGGTTTTTATGTATAATAAATTTTGTTTTATGTACGTGTGTTATAGAAAACTCAAATAACCCGAAGCGAAGCGAGGGCGGGTCGCTAGTAATTTATAATATTAATGCAATATGCAATTAATGATTTGAAATTTGAATTAGAATCAATGTGAAACGAATAGAAAAACGCCCTGTCGGGTAGACCTTTTTTATATGTAAGTATAGAGCATATTCCCAAAAAAACATCTCAAAAAATATGTACCTACCTACTTACTACAATAATTTACAAAATAATGAATACTCAATATGTTCATTGCATTCCACATTTTACAGATGTTGTTGTAATCATAGGTACGTACGTACTACTATACCTACAACCTCATGATAATGTGGACTCTGTTGGGCAAAGCAACAGTAGATAGTAGAGAAAACAGAGAAAAGGGCTTCGTTTTATAATGTAACTAGCGACCCGCCCTCGCTTCGCTTCGGTTTATGTGAGTATGAATTGATAGCCTATAGCCTTCCTCGATAAATATTTATCTGGCTATCTAACACTGAAATATTTTTTCAAATCGGACCAGGTATAATACACCTAAATTGACGTAAGGCAACTTCGCTTTGCGGTTCCTAAAAAGTCTATCGACAAAGAACCAAACAGTACACAAATACCTGATAATATTTGTCATGTATTAAACACACTATAGCTACCAATCTGTATTTAGAAATAGTTATACTGTTCCTAACGTCTAAGTTTATATGTAGCTCTAAAACCGTAGACGAATCTCTCTCGTCCAAAATAGTCAAACTTACGTAATGCCCTAAAACAATGCCTTTGTTCAGAACCTACCCCTTCTAGCACAAAGACTTGTAGGTATTTTCCTGACCTCGCAGGGGCAAGGACACCGCCCAAGGACGTCTGCACCCCTGGTACCCCGACGTGGGGGGAAGTGCGCTTGAATAACTTGCCTTCCATTTTTTATGCGCGCGATCTCTGAATGCGAATTACCTACGTTTATTTCTCAATTAAAGGGTGGTCCAGATATAGAGGCCGTCTGTGAAAATGTCGATTGCGTTTAAACAAAAATAATGAGACAAAATATGAATACCGGGTATTTTTCTAGTTATCTTTTCAGGAAATACGTAAATAATATTATAGCCCAACGGGTCCTTGTTTGGCACATTTGAGCAATTTGGAGCGAAAGCGTTTAAACAGTGATTTTCCAGATTTTTCCGCGATTTGCTTAGAAATCCGTTTCCAGATACTCTTCATTGCTTGTATGGTGGTAGCTGGTTTACTTAAGTCACAATATCTCTGCTTACAAAGAGCCCAAAACTTATCGATCGGCCGAAGCTGTGGCACATTTGGCAAGTTGTCTCGTTTTGGCACAATAGGATTCTTGCCTTTTTTAGTTCCTTAAGAACAGGTTCAACATAATGTGACGTAGGGAGATCTGGCCAAAACAAAACAGGCCTTTGGACATTTAGCTTTCGAATTATAGGCAATAATCGCTTCTTGAGACACACTTCTAAGTATATTTCGCCGTTTACAGTTTGGTTAGTCATAAAGAGCCAGAAATGTGCCCTTCTTCCGAGATGGCCTGCCAAATCATGAAACGGCTTTCAAATTTCCCAGTTGGGAGTAATGTCTCTTCGATAGGAGTCTCCTGTTCATCATCCGACATGTAACATTTATCTCCTGATACTTGCGACGGATCTAAAGGCACGTAGGTTTCGTCATCTAAAACGAAGAAGTAATTTCGTCCGCTCGGAATACTGTCCTTGTAAAGCTTAGCTGCACCTTTAATACACCGATCAATTTGATTTTGATTGTATTTCGGGCTGCGTCTCTTCTTCCTGCTCCAAATTCCAGCAGCTTTCTTCGCTCGCCGGTACGTAGATAGACTCAGTCCCAGCTCTCGTGACGCGACGCGGTCAGATTTGCTACGATTCTGTCTCGCTTTCCTCAATCTTTTTTTTTCAATCTAGGAGCATTTACAGTCGGTTTTTGACCCGGAAACCGCTTGAATCCCACTTGTCGACCCGACGTACCGATTGATCACATTTCGGATAGTCCGGTCAGGTATATTTTGCTTACGAAAGTGATGCAAATTTGGTAAACGATTTTCAGAGTGATGTTTGTAAAACTCTACTTTCAACTAAGTTCGGTATTCGGGCTCAGCACGTTTCATTATTATATAATTTGTCGAATAATGCTACTGAATTGCAAACTAGGATAAATGGTTATTAAAATGCATTTGACATTTATTTCAATTGTTTATTCAAGTAGTCATAGTAACTGCGAGAAAAAGCGGCCTCTATATCTGGACCACCCTTTATTTGCATACAATGTTAAGCTGTAAAAGGTTTTATTCTGGAATCGGAGAGCTGGCTACGAAACTGAATACAAAGTAGGTTAAGATACCGACGTATTCCTGATGTCCTAGCCTAGTCGATGACAAAAGCACACGCCTGTAAGTGTCGCTACCATCATCTCATCCGCCAAGCAGCAGTGTTCAGTTTACATTGTTCTGTTCCGGTGTGCGGATGAGACACCCGGTGAAATTACTAGAGGCATTCCATCTTAGTGCTTAGGGTTGGCAACGAATTTGCGGTCTCAGGATTGCAATCTTCAGATAACTGTTTCGGTAATGTTGATATTTTTAGCTTGTCACTTCCTAAATTTAAGTCATCCCTTAAAGTAAGTAGTGCTGTCTAGTTACACTTTGTAATATTGTTTCCTTTTGCTGTTAACTATTCCTATTGTTGTACCCACGCTTCCTTTATTTTTATTATGTCTTTGTAACTTGTGGTAACTTCGCTGGTTAATGTTAAATTCATGTTCTTTTTGAACTTCAAGTTTTATTGTACCGTTTGTGCCCAAATAAAACATTAAAACATTAAACATTAAAACATTGTTGCTTTGAGAATGCAAATATCTATAGTTCACAGATCCCACTTACCGTCAGGTGGCTTGTGTGCCCGTCGGCGTACTCCATGACTTAAAAAAATAAAAAATAAAATTCTAATGTGTACTAATTTTCCTCACTTTAGTTTGATTGGGATTGTCATGCCTTGTGGATTCCTTCTGGGGCATATATGTCCAAGGGTCAGAGAGTCCAGGTGTCACATTGTCCATTGTCAAAAAGTCCGAGGGATGAAACGTCCTAGGGTCTGAAAGTCCAAGGGTCAAAAAGTCCATGGTCAAAAAGTCCGGAAGACGAAACGTCCCAGTGTCTGAAAGTCCTAGTAGTAAAAAGTCCATGGTCAAAAAGTCCAGAGGATGAAACGTCCTAGTATCTGAAAGTCCTAGCGTCAAAAAGTCCGAAGGATGAAACGTCCTAGTGTCGGAAAGCCTGAATGTCATAATGTCTAGAATAAAAATAATTGAAAAAGTAATGCTCATCTGCATAATTTCCTGTGTATTATCTGCGTCTATGATAACTCGTAAGTACATGTGTCAACGAGAATTGACTAGCTGATACAGTAATGGACAGGGTAATACTGGGGCCCAATTCTACATTGTCTTTTCCCATATTGTTGTCTACGTGGTGACAGCTCTTATTGACTTGACGGTAAAGATACAGTTATCTATTTATGTGTAATAGTTTCTTAGCTCCACTATGCTCTCCAGTAATTCCATGCTGGAAATATTCCCATCTGTGTGCTCTTGTATTTTTTTTTGTGTTCACGATCAAACAATATGTTCACTTTCTTTCTTTTTTCTTTTTGAAATAGGGTGACTTCGCCGGTTTGCCGTCCTGTTCCAGTTTTCGTCCAGTACACAGAGTAGTTTTGATCATAAGCACAGAATAGATATACAAAAAGCTGTCATCGCGCAAGTTTGAACTAGTCGCGCCCTTTAGTAACAAAGCATCATTCCTATCAACCTAAAAATATTACAGGACGCGTTAAGAATCTAAAAAAAAATACGGCAGTTGTCGGTTTGATTTCGTGCGACGAGCATGTCATCGCGGTGCTCGAAAAATAGTCCCAGCAAGAGATTTCACGGTGAGTTTTTACTGTTATTTACGCGTTTGTGATAAATGTTCTGGTGCATAAGACTTATTTTGAACATAATTAACTTAAATTAATGTCGTAATCTCATATTATTAACGGTAAACATATAAAATTTTAGCGGACTAATACTAAATAACCTAAACTGCAAAAAATCTAGTTTTCCGTCCGCCTGGACGAAAACTAAAATGTCAGATGATATTTGGTATCATGAAAATATCCAACAATGTATAAGATTTTACTTTGTGTTTAATGTGAAATGATCTTTAGTGGTTACATGATTCGATATTCAATTTTCGTCCACTCTTTTGTCAGTGTTGCGTGGGTAAAATAATATCCTGAATATGTGGACGAAAACTGAAAACTGTTGTAAATATTGAATATATTTCCGTCCACTTGCTTTAATGGGTGTGGACGAAACCTAAAAACTACTCCTATGCTGATTATATTATCGTCCATTTGCTTGAATTGCAGGGGACGAAAACTAAAAACTGCTTCTATACACTTTACTAGTTTTCGGACAGTAAAATTTATTTTATTTGTTTCTCTTTAAAATAATATTTATTTTGTTAGAAAATGAAAAAAAAACCCAATAACAAAGAAAAGCTATTTATAGCTCAGTTTTATAGTTTTTTTTTATAGCTCATTATTTTCTTTGTAGATGACTTCATTGGGAAAAAATCCAAGAAAGAAAACTGCATCTTACTCCGAAGAGTCCATCCACTCATCCACATCCACTCCTACCATAATATATACCTTACGAATTATTTGCGAATATGTCCTGTAACAATTAAAAAACCAAAATGTGAAATTTGTTGATTAAAAGTACTGCTACCTAAAAGTCTGGTATTTGATTTGATGGCTTTAAACTATACCCCAAATACAGTGGTCGAAAACTAGATAACATTAGGACGGAAACCAACATTTTCGGACGAAAACTAGTAAAATCCATACTTTCATCATTATCATTTTTTAAAAAAAAAACAGTTAAGATTACAACTTCATGCTATATCTAAACTGAAAATAGAGTATATGAGCACTAAAAATAAATATAATGCATTTATATTTTATTACTTAAACATTTTATTTGGGTCCTCCAAAGCTGGCAACTCCACTAACTGGACGAAAACCGGCTAAATCATATGCTCCTTTTTATACGTCCATCTTGGAACTTCGCTTCTTGTCTTAATAAAACCGCTTTGCTTTTAATCTCAAGTGGCATTCACGTCATATCGTTACAATAAAATTATAACTGAATAGGTTTTAAGCCTGTTAATAGTTAAATAAATGTACACTAAAGTAATTTGTGCAATTTGGACATTGTGACATTGAGACATTGTCACATTAGGCCTTTTTAACAATTTAATATTGTTACACTAGGACTATCCGACATTAGGGCATTATAACTTTCGAACTTTTCGACAATGGACAATATGACATAATATACTATCCGACGTATGGACAATCCAACCAGGGGGCATTATAACCTTCGATCTTTTTGACAATGGACAATGTGACACATGAACTAGGTATCCGACATATGGACATTCCGACCAGGGGGCATTATAACCTTCGGACTTTTTGACAATGGACAATGTGACACCTGGACTCTGACCCTTGGACATATATGCCCCAGAAGGACCTCTTACGAGTCCTACGACATCCGCGGGAAGGCATGGAGTGGCACTATTCTAACCCGGCAACCACACGAGCCAAATGACATGTGACATCAAAATATATATTGACGACTTCGTCATTAAAACCTTTAATATCTTAAAGAGCTGTAAGGTTTTTTATAAATATAAACAGTATTTGCTCATAAAAGATACAACTTAATCTATGTTTACCGACTTTATATCTTTTTAAAGCACTTGTAGTAGTTACCCTTACTACAAGTTATAAATACCCAAGGTCTTAATCATTCTACAGATCTTTAAACCTGTCCGTTTGATTACTAGTCGTCTACGGCAAATAATTATATGCGCATAATACATACTCGTAATCTAATGTCGTGATTACTTAAACGGTCTGTAGGTAACGCTTAGATACCGTGTGCGTATAATGTCTTGGGTTCTCAGTTAACTCCTACCTTGATCTGGGTTCCTGGTCATTTTAAGGACGTCGTTTTTTTTTGTTCGTAATGTCAGCCTAATAAGATCGATATGAATCTACAAACTGCGTATTGGACCCACGGATAAAATATCAGGTCACCCGGATACTTTAACCCCCAAGGATGCAAAGTAGCAGTGTTCACATTGTTTTGTTCCGGTATGGGGATAAGACACCCGGTGAAATTACTAGCATAGAGGCTTTCCATTTTAGTTCTCAGGGTTGGGTTGGGAGCCCATTTGTATGTAAACACTTTATTGTACAAACAAGAGATAACAATTATAAAATAAACAAAAATATAACAGGGATGTACAAAGGCGAACTTATCCCTTTAAGGGATCTCTTCCAGTTAGGGGTTGTAGTTTTGAGATTGCATATTTCTATGAGTCACAGATTACATCCCACTTACCATCAGGTGGCTAATGTGCTAGTTTACCTACTCTGTTAAAAAAAAACAAAGAAGGTAAAATGCTCTACATATTTGTTCACTTAACTACCAACCTATTTAAGTAAGGGCAATGACAAAGTGCTCCAAAACTAGAGCGTACAATGTGTAAACTAACATATTAATGATCGAAAACACGCTACACAGCCAAACCCAACTATTACTTACGAGTACTAAATTAATGTGTCTGGTCGGGGGCATTTCCCCAACACACAATTTTAATTACTCACAAAAATGTTTATTCTGGGAATCCCACAGTCGTAACATCGTCCCCATTGTGATTCTTTAAAAGGTAACTGAATACGATCGTCAAATGTTTGAATAGCCCTTAACATCGGTGCCCAAAACTAAAAACGAATTATTTTTAAATAGGTTTTCAATTCATATTGTATAGAACTCCGAAAGACGGGCACAGAACGTTTTAAATAGTTCGGTTAAACCTATGAGGTGCTAGTACATTAACTTGAAAACGTACAGGAAACGCTCTTAAGCCGAGGTTATTGAACTAGAGTTCTATTTCTAACTATAAACTAGTTACGATACGTATTTTATTGATTTTCTATCGCTATCAAGCCTCCGGTGTTTGTGCATACCATAAATCTAGACCTCTGGAACAAGTTCCGCCTGCAATCGACGCGGTGTGGTGTGAGGCGATAGCATCGAGATAGTTACAAATTAAGCAATGCAATACCGGGATCCCGCATGCCATATGCGGGGTAAATCTAGTTCGTTAGTTGGTTAATGTTGGGTGTGGCAGGACAAGCATAAAATTCGTGTAAATGCAGTTGAAATGCGCTCTTACTGTGGTGTGAAACTGATTGATAGAGTAAGGAATGAAAAAGTCGGAGAGAAATGTGGAATAAAAGATGTAGTGACTAAGATTGAAAAGGGCACGCTTCGATGGTTCGGTCATTTGGAAAGGATGGATGAAAGAAGATTTACGAAAGAGATATACAGATCGAAAGTGAGTGGACGGGTCGGAAGGGGCCGCCCTAGGCGTACTTTTTCGAGTCAAATCGGAGAAATACTGGAAAAGGGCCGAATCTTAAGTACTCGAAACCGACGTGCGTGCATGACTCGATGTATGAATGTGGAAGAAGCGAAAGAAATTTGTCAAGATCGTAGCAAGTGGAAAGAAGTGGTCTCTGCCTACCCCTCTGGGAAACAGGCGTGATTTAATGTATGTATGTATGTATCTAGTTCGTGCATTAAGCGGGATTCCGTGGAATTTGCGGGGTTGAGGAACCACATAGTTCATAAGTGTCATACGTGTTATATTCATTGCGTGGGTACGTGCCAACCGGGTTTTGGTATATTATTTCCAAACCCCGTAAAGCGGAGAATATCCTGACGATGTGGTAATCCCGCCGAGCCTTGGCGAGGCCTGCTACAATACAAGTCAGGCATTTCCTTTTTCACCGAAGCATATATCAAGCTTTTCTCAAAAAAGGCAAGGAAATTATACAAGTACTTATAAGTACGAGGGTGGATTGAAAAGTTCTGAGCCTGGTAAAAAAAACTAACTGGCTCACTTTTTATAACAATTTTATTTTTCGACATAGTCTCCATGAAGGTCAATGCACTTAGTCCACCTCGCCTCCAACTTCATTATCCTATCAAAAAAAAAAGAATCTGTGAGGTCGTTAAAATATGAGTCTACTGCTTCTTGTACCTCCATATTAGTCGAAAATCTTTGTCCTCCCAAGTGTTTTTTGAGGTTTGGGAAGAGATGATAATCGGAAGGAGCTAGATCCGGCGAGTAAGGGGGATGCGGCAGCACTTCAAATCCACAATCATGTATTTGTGCCATTGATTTCGCCGAAGTGTGAACGCGAGCGTTGTCTTGGTGAAACAATACTTTTTTCGACAGCATTCCAGGTCTCTTTATTTTAATTTCCTTTCGCAGACGACGTAAAAGAGCACAATAGTACTCTGAATTTATTGTTTTGCCCTTTTCGAGATAGTCTATCATGATAACCCCCCTGCAATCCCAGAAAACCGAGGCCATTACCTTATTAGCTGACAAAATGACCTTGGCTTTTTTGGGTGGTGGTGAACCTGGTCTTTTCCATTGCCTGGATTGTTCTTTCGATTCTGGTGTACTGTGGTGGACCCATGTCTCGTCCATAGTTATAAAACGATTGAGAAAATCTT
The DNA here is from genome assembly GCA_963966035.1 of Acleris laterana. NCBI lineage: Eukaryota > Metazoa > Arthropoda > Insecta > Lepidoptera > Tortricidae > Acleris > Acleris laterana. The sequence continues at coordinate 1,190,244 of OZ014457.1, forward strand.
CGGGGTCACGTTGAAACATGTCCAAACAATCTTGGGAAATTGTAACACGTACTCGTTTGTTCTCGACTGAAAGCAGTCTAGGCACCCACCTGGCTGACACCTTAGAAAATCCAAGAACATCGGTGATGATGTTCTGTGCCCGCTCATAAGAAATACCCATTGCTTCCGCTATCTCCACAATCTTCAATCGCCTATCCTTCATTATCGCATATAATATTTTATTGACATTTTCATCCGTAGTAGCCGTCAACGGCCGCCCACTCCTAGGCTCGTCTTGAACAGTCTCCCGGCCACGTTTGAAATCAGCTACCCATCTTTTTATGGTAGCATACGATGGAGCAGATTGCCCTAATGTTTTGTTCATATCTTCAAATATTTGTTTTGGTGTTAACCCCTTCTTTTGCAAATATTTTATGACAGAACGGTGCTCAATTTTATCCATTACTTGAAAAATCAGTGACCTTATGTAGCAGTTCCAGCATAAAATGCAAAATTGTGACAAGAAAAAAACAAAAGATAGTGCATAATGGCGATTAAATATGGCACTTTTACCTGCTAGTATTTATTTGTTTTTTTTTTATTATATACAACCTTAGGCTCAGAACTTTTCAATGCACCCTCGTATCTGTAAAAAAGATTTCAACGAATTACGAGACATGTTTCTTCTACGAAGTACTTCTTTTAAATAATTTAACCCACGATCCGCCCACCGCCACCACGGCCGGTAAAGTTGCATCAATTTGATTGAGTATATTATTTTAAATTTCATAATAAAAACAAGTAAGTAATGATATATTTCGTAAAATCTTACACTACCTTGCGGGATCCCGCGCATACAGGGATCCGCGGGACTAACACCTGCCAGTACCACAGAATACCGGGAATAAATTCGCATGCGGGATGGCATCCCTAGTTACAATTACCATTCGACAGGAATTTTACCGTTTAGTATAAGTTTTTTTCAATGAAGGAAGGTCATAGCAGAGTTTGCGGCTGATTGCATATTTTGATTGGCCGTAATGTCGGCAAATTGATGCTCTGATCCAAAAAGCCTATTTTATTTCACGCTTTGCTGGCTCTTTCAGTTTAATTCTGCTTCATCTAAATGGCTAGATTTGAATTGTCTCCTATAGAGACTGACTAGCGTATAGGCGTTACATTAGTCTTTATGGTATTTTTTCTTCCCCGTGTTGCAGTCTTTAGGGTCGGCAACGCATATGCAGTATAAAGATGCGAACTCACCAACTCGTAAAATAAGGTGTCGTTGCGTAAATAAAACACGGGGTCATAGTAACAACATGGTGCCGTTTTTCACGCACCGTAATTTACGCACCGTTAGGCTGCGGCTTCACTGAGGCGGAGATGAGCGGAGTGGAGCGGAGCTGTGTCAATATTAACCAATAGAATCTAAACTTATGCCGGCACTTCACTTGGCGTTGCGTATTTGTGATTGCGTATTGGATGACGTTTGTCAAATATTTTGCGCATGCGCAAATACACAATCATGATCGTCTACACATGGAACCAAATACCAAACTCCAAATGTATTTGACATCCAGAAAGCAGTTTGTGTGCCAACAATATGGACGTCGCACTTACAGCGGGCTTTATGTATTTAAATGCATGTTACTATGTTTTTGTTTTTTGGCTCTCCTGAAAAAAATACTTTTGGCGGTTACATTAATTGATCCTACAGGTGACGATATGTTATGTTTTAATTTGAATTTTGTGAAAAATCATAACAGAACAAGACTGGTTGGACGTAGAGCAAGGCTTTCTTGAACGTTTTCCACACTGTATTGGTGCTTTAGATGGGAAACATATTGTGATTCAAGCCACGTGTAGACGTCTTATTGGCGTATTTGCCTGTTTGGTGTCCTTTGATGTGCGTCGAAAAACCGACAAGAGCGCGGATACGATGTTTGCTATCGGACGTTTTGACAAATAAGGCAAATATTCGGCATATAAACCGTCTACATGTAGCGATAATTTGTCAAACATTACAAATGCGCGAACACGAATAGCCAAGTGAAGTGCCGGCATTACGTGCGCAAGGCGCGCTCGACGTGACCGCATGCGCCTTCTATTGGTCAATATTGGCACAGCTCCGCTCCGCTCGTCTCTGCCTCAGTGGAGCCGCAGCCTTAAGCAGCGGTGCGGTCGCATCTTGAGATTGTAGTCTTGAGAATGAAAATGTCGAAAGCTAACGGATCCCACTTAACATACGGTGACCCGTCTCACAGTCCATACTAATAAAACCTACTTAGGTTGTATGTATTAGATTGTGATTTGTGCCGTATGCCGTGGTGTGTATTCACAAGCCTTAAAAAAACCCGCAAAAATAGCAGCGCAGCGCTTTACTTACGCATGAAAGTAGTAAATAAGCATGCGAAGGATCGTAACCCGAACTATCCATACTAATATTATAAATGCGAAAGTGTGTCTGTCTGTCACCTCTTCACGCTTAAACCGCTGAACCGATTTAGGTGAAATTTGGTGCAAAGATAATTTGAATCCTGGGAAAAGACATAGGATAGTTTTTTTCCCGAAATTCATCCTCTAAGAGGGTAAATTGAGGGTGAAACTTTGTATGACGCTTTGATATTAGCTTAGACGACGCGATAGCCTAAGTTGGTAGTGACAGTGACCCTGCCTACGAAGCTAGAGGTCCTGGGTTCAAATCCCGGTAAGGGCAGATGTTTGTGTGATGAGCGTAAATATTTGTTCCTGAGTCATGGATGTTTTCTATGTATTTAAGTATATATTTCTCTATATAAGTATTTATATCGTTGTCTAGTACCCATAGTACAAGCCTAGAGCTTAGTTTGGGACTAGGTCAATTGGTGTGACATAGTCCCTTGATATTATTATAAACGATTTCCACGCGGACGGAATTGCGGGCAGAAGCTAGTGTTTCTATAAGTACTACTTTACCTTCAGATTCATTTTCGAATCAAATTTTGGTGTTGTTTGACTTTCAAAAATGGTCAAACCGTTTGCAGGCATAGATACCCCTTCTAAATGCAGTACACGTACAGTACGTACACCTGTATCGATATAGGAAGCATTTATGGCCTGATAAAGTGTCAATTAATCGAGATTTCAACTTGAAATCGGCCATCCATCACTGTCTAGGACTAGGGCAACATATCACGATAAGATTTAAAAACGCGAGCAGTCTGACAGGCACGGCTGAGGAACGGTCCCGTTAAGCCTCCTCAAGGCTTATTATTTGAAGATAGAACACATATAAGTATGTTTGCGATTAAATACACTCGTACACTTGTCTAAGATAAACATATCATAGGGCAAAGATAACATTAAATGTTGCAGCTATAAATAGAGTTTATGACTCGATAAAACTTATAATATTAGCAAAACATATCATATATGTGCGTTGGTTTGTGTTGTAACGTGTGGTATCGACCGGTCACGATCCCCGCTTTACATGTTTACTAGTATTATATACTTGCTCACGTGCAGTTTGCATTATAAGTATGGCGTCTGCATCGACTGGCAAGTGGCATATAAAGGGAAACGTGATGAAAAATATATTGACAACTACGTTGGTCGGTTGTCTTGAGGTGCTATGTTTACAACGTATTTGATGTTGTACACTTGAATCGTGCTTTATTATTTACAATGTTATTATTATAAGTGATGGTAGGACATTCTGCATGGTCTCCACGATCATCTTATCCTGCTTTGTTGTATTTCGGGTTGTGGTGACAATCAGTAAAATGACTACCATTGCCATTTCATCTTATAGTTTTCGGCATTGGAATCGCAATAGCATGCTTGCGATTTCAAATTGATATGGTTCTCGGATATTTTAAATAGTAGCTTTTGCGCGCGACTCTGTCCGCGTAAAAGTTGTTTATCGTTATTCCCTCGGGAACTGTCCAATTTCCCATAGTAAAATGTAGCCTATATACAATTCCAGGCTAATCTCTATCTCAGTCTATCTCTGTGCCTAATTTCATCCGGATCCGTTCGGCCGTTCTGACATGATTGAGTAACAAAACAAACATCCAAACTTTTGCATTTTTAATACTTATTAGCGACCCGCCCTCGCTTCGCTTCGGTTTATGTGAGTATGATATATAGCCTATAGCCTTCCTCGATAAATGGGCTATCTAACACTGAAATTATTTTTAAAATCGGACCAGTAGTTCCTGAGATTCGCGCGTTCAAGCAAGCAAACAAACATACTCTTCAGCTTTATAATATTAGTATAGATAAATAACATTCGTTCGTCAAGTATTTATATTCATTCATTTCCCCTTTTTTTCCAAAATTTTGTGTTAGCTATTATATCGTCTAAATTAATTCTGAACATATTATGTTCAACTTAGTATTTATAAAAATTGCAATTTGCAGCGAATGAGTTATCGTTTTTGTATTTTCATCGATCCAGAACATTCTAAAACTGGTAAGAAATGCTCGTTAGTGATGCTCTCTGGGTTTCCCTGTTAGTGTTTTAATTCCGGGTTATAAGTTCCGCTTCGACTGTTATTTCTTGTGGTTTGTGTTTTTTTTTTCTATACTGAGTTATAACATTGTTATTGATATAACATTTAAAAGATTCTTAATATATTGATAGAAAAATAGTAACTTGCTTTTCATCTTTCCTGTTCATAAAGTAACGATTTTCATATCTCATTAGCGGGTTGAAAATGCCATTTTCATCCCTCGGGCGGAAATTGGCCAAAGACTCGAGCCATTTTTCACTTTCCAGACCATGGAAGAATCTTGTAGAGCCTTCGCCAAAACTCGGCCTTTTTACACGACTGCCCAAAAAAGGAGTGTAACGTTTTCAAGATGCTTTTCCACCTTAACATCGAAACGCCTGAGATGATTTAAAGTGTGTGGTATCATTTTTTCATCTTGACGTCAATTAACTACATCTAATTATTTTTCATTAATATATCTAATATTAATAATAATCATCGAAGGTTTTTTCTAAAGTCAAAAATATGGAAGTAAAGGCCAAAAAACTACTTTTTTGGAGTCAAAATGTCAAACGATAGCATAAATCTCGATATCAGTGACTTGTAAAAGAAGAATTGAGATTGCAGCTAGTTTAGAACAGCTAGTGTTAATGCAAATAGGTTTAAACAACGACTGAAAGTTTAGAGCTTCAGATCCCCTTAAGTTAAATCGTAAAGATTATACATTTCCGGGTGGTAGGACCTTGTGCAGGGTCCGTCCCGATCGCTACCACCATCGTATCCATTAACCTACCGCCAAGCGGCAGTGTTCGCATTGTTGTGTTCCGGTGTGGGGATAAGACAGCCGGTGAAATGACTAGCATAGAGGCATTCCATCTTAGTCGTCAGGGTTGGCAACGCATTTGCAGTCTTAGGATTGCATTGCAGTCTTTTCAATGCGAATGTCTGTGGGTCACAGTTTCCACTTACCACCTAGGTGGCCTGTGTGCTCGTTTGTCTTCTCTATGCCATAAAAAAAAACATACAGTCACTTTAACTATTTAAATGAGGATAGATACTAGGGCAGGGGTAGGTGCATGTTACTACGCAAAAGTTAATCATTATTGTTGCTCATGTGAAATAGCATCATTTTACGGTTCATTAAATCGACTTTCCTGAAAAATACAATTTCACATCGTTAGTGAATAAATTATCAACTTAATTACTATTAATTAGTGTTGCATATGATTAAATTGCCACTACTCATTATGTCCATAGTAGGACGTTCTTGGAAGGCAATACTTTTGCAGCCTATACGATAAAATTGTACTAAGAGGTGTTTTTATAGAGAGTTTAATTAATTAATAAATGGTATTTCTGTAGAGTCATCGGTTTTTACTTTATAAATTATCCTCTATGATTCAACCGTACTGATATTAAATAGGAAAGAAAGTGGTTTTCACAGCTACACCATCGAACAAAACTACTGATAGACCGAGCGTTGATCGGGTTTTAAAATATACTTTCCGAAGACGATTACTTGATGTGACATTGATTTTTCGAATTTTAATAAAAAACGTTAGAGCCGTTTTTGAGAACGTAATTATAAATAAATATTGCTCGTTTCCCCGGGACCCAAGCTATGTCCATATCTTTCATCGAAATTGACACATAAAGTTATTTTCACATTTATAATATTAGTATCGCTAAAGAGGTAAAATTTTAGTGTTTGTTTAAAAAAAAAAAAAAAAAAAAAAAAAAATTAAGGGGACAATCTCACACCAATTGACCTAGTCCCAAACTAAGCTCTAGGCTTGTACTATGGGTACTAGACAAGGATATAAATACTTATATAGAGAAATACATACTTAAATACGAGGGCTGCCTTTTAAGTTCTGTCGTTTGCAAGCCTTCCGTGATTGCATAAAAAAGAACTAGTGTCATCTTAAAATATTTGAAATTAGAATTCGAAAACAAAAGAATGACTCGAAATCGGCCCAACCGTTTTAGTACAGCGCTCGTTCAAAGTTGACAAGTCAGTTGTGAAAATGGAAATTTCGAAGGAAAATTTACGTGCGATATTTTTTTACAACTTCAAAAGGGGCTTAACGCGACTTCAGTGCTTCGAAGAGTTGACTACGGTTTTCAATGATAAAGCACCATGCCTCCGGACTGTGGAACGCTGGTATTTAGAATTTCAACGTTGTTGCTCTAGTCTTGGTGATAGACATCGTGAAGGTCGACCAAAAACAGCCGTAACCCAGGAGAACATTGATGCTGTACGGCAACTGATCGTCGAAGATCGCCATGCGACATACCGTGAGATAGAAGCTTCCTTAAGTATTTCAGGGACCAGTGTTCACAGTATTTTGCATGATCACTTAGGCGTAAAAAAGTTGATCTCTCGCTGGATACCACATTTACTCAGTGAAGACCAAAAAACGGCTCGCGTTCGATGGTGTCGCAAAACTCTGCGGCAATTCAACCGAGGAAACTCGAAACATGTTTACGACATTATCAGTGGTGACGAATCTTGGATATATGCCTACGAACCCGATTCTAAACAGCAGTCGACTGTTTGGGTGTTCCAAGATGAGCCAAAACCGACCAAAGTAATACGCTCACGGAGCATTTCGAAAAAAATAGTCGCCACGTTTGTGGCGAAAAGTGGCCACGTGGCCAACATCGTGCTCGAGGATCGTAAAACGGTTAATGCTGACTGGTATACCACTGTCTGTTTACCAGAAGTCATCGGCGAGTTTCGAAAAAATAACCCAAGACGTCGTATAAGACTGCATCACGATAATGCGAGCTCGCACACCGCCCGGCAAACAATTGCGTTTTTAAAAGAGCAAAACGTCGAAATTCTGGAACACCCGCCGCACAGTCCAGACTTAAGCCCTAACGATTTTTTTACTTTTCCAAAAATCAAGCAACGACTTCGTGGTCAACGGTACCAGACGCCTGAAGAAGCCGTTGAGGCATACAAAACGGCCATTTTGGAGACCCCGACTTCGGACTGGAATAAGTGTTTCGAAAACTGGTTCGATCGAATGAAAAAGTGTATTACATACTCGTATCACGGTGATTACTTTGAAAAACAATAAATACCATTTAACACTTAAATTGTCTTTAGTTTTTCCAAACGACACAACTTAAAAGGCAGCCCTCGTACATTAGAAAACATCCATGACTCAGGAACAAATATTCGCGCTCATCACACAAATATCTGCCCTTACCGGGATTCGAACCCAGGACCGCTAGCTTCGTAGGCAGGGTCACTACCCACTAGGCCAGCGCGTCGTCATATTTTGTTTGCACATTTTATATTTTCCTTGACTGTAGGCATATTTCCAAAATACAAAAATACAATTTAAAAAGAAAGTCTTTCCTAAACTGAACAACTCTATAAATATCTGTACTTTGCACCTAACCTTGTCCTATAGGTATAAAACCCGGACCTAAAATCCCGGCCTCGAATTTCGGCAAATAAACGCATTGGTTTATGACCTTGTTTACAAGATTCACGATATTCAGCCTCGTACGTGCACGGAGATGCGCCTGCGGCCTTGATGCGCGTGCGCTCGTAGCTGTACTATACAGCCACTCGAGCTGCCACGTAAACACGCGGTGTGATAACAGTCTTATTATGTGATAGTAGAAGTGGTGGAGACTGGGATAATCTCTACATTGTAAATAGTAGGAAAGTGATTGAACTTTCTTTTATGTACTTTAACGATGTTATTCGAAATACGTCTTGCAAAAGTAGGAATAAGGTAATTGAACATGATTAATTTCGCATAATTTGATTCCGCATCAGAAAAAGAAATAGTTTTATTTTTTATTTTATTAAATCACGTTAATGGCTGAGGTGTCCTTTTAAATAAATAAATACCCGTCCCAGGAGTTCCCGTTCTTAAAGCATATGTTACGTATGTTTATTAGAACAGTAAAAGTCATCAAAAAAAAAGGAATCTGGGGAATTTAAAATTACCTGTTCTATAAATAAAGCGTGAGGCATGCCCTTAATCATAAACACGCAATAACTAAAGTGTGCTTGAAATATGCTCTGTCCTTATCTGCCATTATGATGAAATTTGAAGTTGACAAAGAAAACTTGAACTAAAAAAGGTTTATAGTCAGTTTATGGATTTATAAGGGGGGTTAGTATTTAAGGTCGGTAACTCAAAATGCTCCGTAATCACACTTAGAGAAAGATGTCATATTTTGTCCTTCATTCTTAAAACCAAGACTATACCTAAATATAATGGCAGATATATCTGTATGCCTAATATGCCTATCCAACACGTCATATTGGATGAGAATATTTAAAGACAAAATGATTCAGACAAACTCAAATTTTCTTTGTACAACGATACAAAAACAAGTTTCTTTGTCACGTGTGAGTCGCAAGCGCATCGCGTCCAAAAATACTTACTATAATTAAAGCCCCTCAGCGATACTGCGTCCCGACATCAAAGCATATGCACGCTGCGTCATCTCACAACGAAGCGTCACACCAGTACGTTACGTTTATGCACTCCTGGTACCTTTAAACTATGGGGATAACAAAATTAGCATATATTTTAATGATTCTGAGGTAGGAAATGGTTTTCTGGGGCTCTAATCACTCTGTAAAACAATATTGCTTTTGACATGTTCTCGTATTGCCAACGTTAAGATTGCTCTTATTTACTTGACAGTTATGGCGGCCAGGATAAAACAATACGATAACGTCAAAAAGCCGTTGGTTTTACCCACGACTTGTGCAGAAAGTACATTCTTTAGAATACAGGAAAAGTCAGCGATGGCCAGTAAGATCACCTGGTAGGATTCCCCACGGACAATATTAATAGGTAGGGGATTCTGTTCAGAAAGGAAATTAAGCCAAGTCCACTTCGCCATGTTATTCGGGTTTTGGACATCCCCCGCGTTCCCCTGGTTGGGTGGACCTAACATGTTATGTGTTAGAAATACGCCTTTACAATTCTGTGTTTTAATTTCAAATTGTATGCCAACACTTTTATGCTTTATATACTCCTGGTATCTTTAAACTGTGGGTATCTGGAGATCAGTAAAGATGCTAATGGTACTAGGTAAGTTATTTTCTTTTTGAGAATTCTTGAGAGATACTCTTTAAATTTTAGAATAAGTATTAAAAACTCGAATCGCGGAGGTACTTCTCTCATTTCACGATCGGAACTGCGTGTTTTAAATCGTATTGAAACTCGTACACGTTTTATACACGACTATGTACGCCTGGTACCTTCAATTAAACTGTTTCTCTTTGATACTGGCAAATCGCTTCTTCGTTTAAATTTTTCAACGATAAATTCATAAAACTCTTTATTTTTATCATCGATATATTACTTGTCTAGACGATGTTCGTCACCATCATCAACATAGATATCAGAAATCAGAAATATTGTTTGACGGTCAACTTACCTGGACATTGGCTTTATTCATACCGTCATCGCGTCAGTGCTGTCAGTGAACACAAAGAAATATATCTCATTGCATAATTATTCTTGATATAAAATCAGTAAAATGAAGGTGACTTGTCTTTCTTTCACGCAGCAACGAATCGACGTGATTTTGCACAGGAATAAGTGGAGGGCCAGAGAAAGACTTGGCTACGTTCAGAAAATATACAGCACCCGCGGGAAAAACGATAAAGGATTTGTATTATAATGGTGCTGTTATATAACTGCGGTTATATAACGTCATGTAACATTTTATAACACTACAACATTCTTATATTTAGTGGAATTTTACAACTCTTGTGTGCTCCCACCACCATAAATGTGAAAGTTCGCATATATGTGTTGGTTTGTATGTTTGTTAACCCTTCCACGCTGGACATTTGAATGATAATTGAAATGGAGATTACTTCGATGAATTTACACGGGTTACCTTATCCGGAAAAAAAAACGTACAGCAGACAAAGTTGCCAGAGCTATTAATATAATTATATTTTGTTGTAATAACAAAATAATAAAAAAAATTGCTTGAAGTCGTCAATGTCATTAAAGATGCCAAGTCATTTGTAACTTAAATCAAAATAAACCTTACCGCGGTCGAATGTCAGATTGACTTTGAACCTAAGGTGGGTCACGTTTTTTTTACTGTAGGTACTCTTTCAATCGTTACGTGTTACGGTACTGATATTTACCTGTGTACTGCGGTCATTCAGAACTGCTGCCGAGCATGCGAACGCTATTTATATCTGCGTGCACGCACGATGCGACGCATAAAAATACCCCGCGAATTAACCGAGGCTACCATAACTGCATTCCTCCCCGACCGGATAATCGTGCGTGGGACCGCAAGGTTTCTTTCTGGATCTCTCTGGCTTGTTAACGCATTCACTGCCGGCAACGCATATAATCGTTCTTACTTTCCTCTAGTGCTTGAAACGCATATGTGCGTTCTATCGAGCAAGCTACGTGTAAAACAAAAGATACTTAGCGAAGTTGCCGGGAGAAAATGCACTAAGGCAGCATGTTTTCGAATTGTGAAAATAAAAGGTAAAAAATAAATGTCTTCGAAAACAAAACACTTCCTTCATAAATGCAAGAAATAACTTCTTTTACTTTGTAATATGTCAGTCCAACTGAAGTCATACGTGGAACATAGAACCTCCTCCTTGGAGTCGGTTAAAAATGTAATGGCTATCCCTTCTTTGAGAGCTGATATCTCCCCCGATTGAACTAGCTTTCTTTGAAAATAAAGCGCGTTGAAATCGGTCCATCCCTTTGAGAACAACGACGCTACAGACAGACACAGATAGATATACGTTAAACTAGCACACCTCTTTTACCAGGGGTTAAGAAATATCTGGAGGCAATTTCACACAGCAATAACCTAGTCCCAAACAAAGCTCTAAACTAGTACGGTTCTATGAGCTACTAGTACTAAACCACGTTACGATAAACATTTTGAAATCAGGCCGTGCGTTCCGTGCCAACGAGGAAACAAATAACTGTCCCGACATACACACATACACGTTAAAAATATTACACTTGTTCTTGGACAATCGGGTAATAATTACAATTTCATTGATTCCTATTAAACTACTTTTTATTTTATCCAATCACCATTCACCGAACGTATCATTACGGAGAATTTTCAATTCATCCAAAGTTATTTCTCGCCGCATGTGTAATCTTTTTTGGTAGTCGCACGTAACCTATGTAATTAACATTTAAGATATCATGAAAACACATGGTTGCAGCAGAAAATAGTGTTTGATGAAATGATACAATCAATGCAAAGAAAATCGATAAAATGATCTCTTAAACAGCCCATCAGTGATTTAAAAAAAACGAGATGTTGAAGTTACGCTATACTTGCACAACACACAACTTTTAAGCTATTACCGCAACCTTATGGAGCGAGGTATTCATACTCACATTGATATAGCGTTGCCCGGTGCAGCGTCTTGGTCGCCTGTCAATGCTTAAACGATTCGCTTGCAACAGTTCGCGTACCTAAACTCGTTTAAAATCCAATGCCAATTACAATATGGATGTGTGAACTACCATATGTATTATCTTTGTATACATATAGATAAGAGATATCAAGTTTTATTTCGTGCTCACATAAACATGTATGACCTTAACGGCATGATCGCGTCAAGGGCATCACTTTACTATATTAACAATATTAACATAACGGTTATGTGAACATTTTCAGTTACTAGGAAATCAGGACTGTGTAGGTTCATGCGTCAACTGTTAGCGATTACAATGTGTCGTGTTTCTCTGTTTTAGTTCCGACAACTGAGATTTCAGATTTGCCATGACCGCTAGAGTCACGACCACGATAATTGTTATTTTCAACAAGTTCGTAATTATTATTAACATCTGGTTTCTCGGAAAGGTTATTTTTACCAAGAGGAATTACGTAATCAACAGCGGTTTTAAAATTTGAAATGGCATTACCAAAACAATGACGCGTTCAAATACTATCAGAGGGATTGTCTAGATTATTATAAATTATAGTTGCTTATAATATCATATCTTCGCAGGTGATCAATCTTATCTACCGATACGAAACTATTGTTATTAAATAAAATGGTTGTTTTGGCTGTCTAATAATTGAGTCTAGACAAACCTCTGTAGTATTACGCTCTTAACAAAGGCATGAGATAAGCAAGCATACGATATAAATTATCAAGACAACGGATCTTTCTGCACTCCCTATGTTTAAGATTCTTGATGGAGTCACCCTTTAGTCTGACACATTATCTTTGTCAATTCATCAGATTTGATCAAACGAGTTATACTTACCATATTATAATGTAAATTCTGACCAATCAGATCAACGAGTTAATTTAAGATCCTTATTCAGGCAATTGAAATACATGTTAAACCACTTTCGTGTCCTTCTTAATCTTGTTTTGGCGTCTTTGAGAGAGCACATGTGGTCGCATGCGATGGACCGATATTGTTATAAAAGGATTGAGCGAACCTTTTTTATTTTTACAAACTGGGGTGGATGAGAATGGAAAGTGTTTTCTATGCGATCTTTGTACCCGTCAATAACAGAAGTGAGAATAAAGCCAGAGCATTCATTGAATATACCGGTATACCCAAACCATCCACCGTACACAGTAACTGAGGAGTTATTCTCTTAATAACGGCTTTCTGTCCATCTGCCTTTCGAGACACTTCGACTACATAGTTTAATATAATGTTCGCCCTAAAATTAGGACCCTCTGTCAGGACAACTTAAGTTCTCTTTGAGATGCGAATCCCAAAGACATGGTTTGATTCATAAACTAGACCATAATGTTAAATTCTCATATCCACCAGCTAAATTTACGGCAAGGAAGCAGATCTGTGTAGCAATATCAGATATCCGAGAGAAACCAACTAGCGGGACTAGCAGAACCCTGAACTAGTTAGATCTATTTATACAGCAATCCCAATTCCCATCGCACCCACTCCGGTCTAAATCCGCCCCCGTCCGTCTTTAACTCCCAAGTGTCAAGGTTTTCATGAATGTCGCTTATTCGCTGCCCTAACCTTGAATTCTAATTCAGTGTTTATCGCATGCTGCGGTTCATTGTCCATCTGTTCTTCCCTCTCGGCAGGGGACGCTGCAGCACTTAATTTAAGGATGGTTCTTTATCGTTCTAAAGTGCTCTTTGGTTGTTTTTATTATTGTGCACACAGTCTTGGACACTTGTGTGTGTAGTTGGAAAACAGATGCTTTGTTTTCAAGCGATGCATACACAGTGACTGTTTGTCTGAGTTTATTGATGCGGCACAAGCCGGTATTATTCGTTGCAATTGGATATGGTGTGATGTGACTCATTGGGCCTTCACGCGAGTAGCTGTTATCAAATAGGTGAATCGCTCAAATTCTTATAAGGCTTCGTGGAATGTGGCTTCGGTTCATCGGGAAAATTTAATTCTGTTTCATCCTTGCAGAATTATCTAGACCTTGTGAGTTAGTAAGATGAATCTGTATCGATAATGGGTTATCTAACTCACTTCAGATTAGCAGTGTAGGTTTAAAGCAAAATATGTACGTAGATCGAAAATTTCAGATATTACGTAATTTGATAAGGAAAATTAGAAATTAGAATCGTAAAATAAATAGCCTGTGGCCAATTTACTGAATACATTTTTTCATTAAAGTTTAGACGGAAATCTTTGCCAATTGTTATTTCTTCGACGTTGTCTTGCTTGTTCGTGATTAATCATGATTGATGGGTTACAAGACTGAGTTAATTATTTACGTAACCAAAACAATAGGTAAATTAATTATCTGGCGCCCACCTGTCCTCTGATTAGGGTTGTTTCGGCAGCGCGTTATCGGCTCGCGAGATAACGTTATCAGAGTTGAAGTGAGGCGCCTAAGGTGCATCGCTTACGTGGTCTTTATTTACAATGTTAAATTATCTTGTTTCTTCATCAATCACCTTGCCGCTAAAGTTATTCATTTTATTGTATTTGCCATTTACTATTTTATTTTGTTAGTCGATGATACGCGGTCATTGAGTAATTGTTAAGAAGTTTATAATATTTTTCATGTCTTATTGTGCCTGTGACTGATTTTTTACATTTCACGCGAACGTTGTTCCAAACAATTGAGCAGTTAGTCATTATTTTATGTTTTACGCATTTTCAAAAATTAATTACGTAAAACAATGCACATATTTCATGAAACTAAAAAAAAAAATTAAACTACTTTTACTTCCTATTATGCGAAACGGGCCGTTAATTGTGTTTGACAATAGCAATAACCTCGTTCTTGGACCAAATCGATTCACCAGAACTATTTTAATCATTTAATGTCATTGCGTTTTGTTTTACCACATAAAAACACCTATCTAGACTTTACGATACGATGGCAATAGCGTTCTGTTAGACGATTTATAATACCTTAATTATAATGGGTAGGTAAATTCAATTAAGTGATTAAGTAAGTTATCACAGAATACTAAATAGATTACGTTTCCTTTATAATCCTTATCGAAAAAAAAAATGCTATTTTAATTAGCAGTATCACTAAATTGGCCAAATGACACCTGTCACAGGCCCAATAAGATATGAAAGATGTAATAATTTTATATTCTTAGATTATTTTTTAGTATCACTGGGGGCCTAATATGGCTGCTCTTATCGCGTGACAAATTTTGGATAAGGCATTCGTCACCTTCTGACACGTAAATAAGTACACGTGTCAAAAAGTGACGGATGCTTTATCCACATTTGACACGTGATATAGACGCAGCCATACTAGACCCGCTGCGCTGGTTAGTGCTACTAACCTAACCTAACCTAATTAGGTACTTATGTATGCAAAAAACCACGCATTTATCAGCCATAACAGCTTAGATTGGGTGTTAAACAAAACCAGGCGGTTTGTTTTGTTTACGTGTCATGTCAATACTACCAGAAGTAATAAAATATAAATTTCTAGAATCTGTTGTCACTTCTGGCCATTAACTTTAAGTTGTCTTTTCACAGGTAAGCTGACATCTGACATGCGCCTTACCAGGGGTAAGTAGATAAGAGCCAAGAGGGAATATGTCGCAAAATTGTTCGCAAGTAATTTAGAACATAATTCGACACGTGACATTTAAAAGGGAAGGTAAAGAAAACTTCTGCTTCCATTAGGGTGATATATCCATTCCATTACACGGGAGTTTACATAGCGTTGTTCAAATGTGACCCTCACTATAGTCTATACTTTTAGGTATTTAAAAAGAATGTAAACAATACTACCACGTGATAGTTCGTCAGCCAATAGGAGCAGAACACTGCTACGTCAAAGTACAATAAAACAGTGTTGATAGGCTGTTAAACAATGACACGTGGTTTGGATTGTTTACATTTTTTTAAATACCTAAAAGTATAGACTGTAAGATTCCATCATTTCTCAATATTGAAGCGATGAATAGGAGATATCATGTTTACCAATTTATAACGTTCTTTTCATTGACGTCTGCTATTGATTTACTCAGATATATGTACATATACGTCTAGTCATGTGCCAGACGCGTCTCGTCCCCCATCCCCCAACCCCTGGTCCGTTCAAGGTCAATACCGCCGGCCATTTTGCCCAGTGGCGTCAGTTATTATTACGCGCTTTCGAGGCTAGTTTAATTGGCTGTAATAAGTTAATAACCTACTTAATTAGAATGGTAAAAGTTATATTGATTGACGACGTCTAGAAATGTTTGGAAAAGTCGTTTGAATTTTCAATTTTATTTTAATAATTATTTTACCTCTCAATTGTTCAATTTACTTCTATAGTTTGTACTAGGATTTCAGAAGTGTGCTGAAAGTTTTACGCTGCAGTCCGTTGTTTTGTCGGACCATTTTTATGACCCGAAAGCCTCGACAAATCCGATCAAACGTATCGTTTTTACTGGAATTTATTTACGTCGACGATAAAATAAATTCGCGTCCGGTTTTATGACTGAACCTGTGATCGGGCAGCTTCATAAACTTTGATTACGACGAGCTGGTCTCTATTTACACACCTGCTCAAAAAAATGTGTAATGTTTTTTTACACTGACACAACACAAACAAGACAAGTGCAAAATGGTCGATATGCATTGCCAAGTCAACGTGTGAACACTACGCAATATAAACCGATTTTTTCGAGTCATTAATGGGTTCTAAAATTCACGTCGTTATGAACACGCAAAATTGGCAAGTGTTTTTTCCCATAACCATTCCGGTGGTGTCATTCATTGGTAAAATTGCCGCTGAATACATTAAAATCATGGTATAATAAATCTACAAAATACCTAAAAAAAAAACATCGTTAGGAAGTCTCTGCTGTACGGAACAGGGTTATGTTTTCAAAATGACGGGCGTTTATCCGATCGTTGTTGATAAAATAATAAATTACAGGTCAAAACTTTAGGGTAATAAAAATCCCCTTGAATTTATGAAATCTCATAGTAAATGTCAAAGCAACACTAGCTCTGCTACCAGGGACCCAGAGCAAGTTAGGATGTCACGTCAACCGGATTAACATGCGACGTCTAATGAAGAAAGGTTAGCACACAGTTGACCGATAGTCATATGGGTCCTAAACGGTGTGAGCTGTTCGTGACACCGTTACAACTTAACTTGACTGTGTTATCTTTGAAACTGAATGAACCAGTAATTGTAAAGGCCTATAATCTATATGATCTAAAAAACAAACTAGCCATGTATGTTTATTTATTAAAGGTTTAAATGAAAATAGGGTCAAAGATAAATTAATTTCTAAAAGAGTAGCTATGATTTAAAAATCTTGTAAAAGGAATGGAAGTTCTAATTTGATCGAGTAGATATTCGAAGCATAAAATCTTGGTCCAGTATTCATAGAGCGCGGTTGGTACGTGGTCTTGCATAATTCTGTGACTCCTGATGAACGTTGAATTCAGAATAACAGAAAAACTACTTTGCTGTTTATCCCGTTTCACTTAGACCATTCGCATAAGTTAGTAATTTCTAATCTTTATGAGCTATGTGGCTTCCATCATCCTAAACAAACTTTCAGAAGTAGCAAATCAATAACCTTCAAAACTATTAAAATTGTAATTTCTCGTATTTCCTGTCATAAAAAGTTGTAAAACATAAATAATTACGATAAGATACCGCTTATTACTATTGTTTTCTTAACTGGTCTACATACATGTCTGCCATCCTCCATTCAATTTCATCTTAAATTGTCACTGCATTTTCTTCCAATAAATTCTGTATTCTATATTCTACAAGAATGTCAAGAGGAAAACACTGCTAACGTTTCTGTTTTCTACTCGAAATGTATGAAGTTGACAGGCATAAGTGCTTGACGCGATCTGTATAGCATCATGAGTAAGCTGATGAACGTCAATCCTGTACATTTTGTCGATTTTCGAAAATTGCTAATTGTGTACATACATACATACATTAAATCACGCCTGTTTCCCAGAGGGGTAGGCAGAGACCACTTCTTTCCATTTGCTACGATCTTGACAAATTTCTTTCGCTTCTTCCACATTCATACATCGAGTCATGCACACACGTCGGTTTCGGGTACTTAAGATTCGGCCCTTTTCCAGTATTTCTCCGATTTGACTCGAAAAAGTACGCCTAGGGCGGCCCCTTCCGACCCGTCCACTCACTTTCGATCTGTATATCTCTTTCGTCAATCTTCTTTCATCCATCCTTTCTAAATGACGCTTTGCTTTGCTAATTGTGTCGTTATGCATAACTCGCCTAGTCAAGACTAGGCCCCCGGACAATACGTAAAGAGCTAATAAGTCTATCTACAAGCATAGTTTAAATCCTAAAGAGGCTCGCGTGTCGTGTAAATCGCCGCATGAATAAACACAAGTCGCGAAGCCCTATGACGGGTAAGCCCCAGACCTACCTTAACTGTTGACTGCCAGCTATTGATACCACCCCGCGAATCCCCCGCGATCCGATGTAGTTACAAATAATCTGTAGTTGTTGTGAACTATATGGTTCAAATTCAAGTGTCTATTGAGTTTATTTTAACCAAGTATTCTTATGAGGGTCTGTTAAGGGAGGAGGCGGGTTAGTATGTTATTTATTAGTAGACTTAAACCTCTTCTATGTTTTAGGTAGCCTCCTGAATCACCAGGTTTTTACTTGAGCGCATATTATCAAATATAAAAGGCACACTATACTTAATTCAATAAGGGTGCAATTGCAATGTTACTACCTATAACAGGTTTTGGAGTCTTACGATATAAAAACTGATTTTTACGATAAAATACAGAGATGAGAAAATTTGTCTCAAAAACAACTTAAAAAATTGTAAATTCCGTCAAAACTCAAACTTGTCATTTATTTGACAAAGACACACTACAACACAATGAACATGGTACAAAAAAAGATAAACATAAGATCAGAGCAGAATTGGAATCATAGCAATGTAGTGATGAAGTCAAATAGGACTCAGCTAGGCATGTGCTGCAGCCGGGCCACGACCAAAACGTGAAAACGTGAGTCAAAGTTAAATTAAGCAACAGTTAATGTTTTTACTACCCAAATCAATTGTCCCCAATTCCAGTTGATATTAATTGATGTCATATTATAACACTAGCGAACCGCCCTCGCTCCGCTTCGGTTTATGTGAGTATGATATACATAGCCTGTAGCCTTCCTCAATAAATGGGCTATCCAACACTGAAAGAATTTTTCAAATCGGACCAGTAGTTCCTTAGATTAGCGCGCTCAAGCAAGCAAACAAACAAACAAACTCTTCAGCTTTATAATATTGGTAGGTATAGATTTGCTTCACTACATTTGCCGGAAATTGGTAAACCGAAACTACTTGACTAAAATATAATCCTTATCTGGTTATGACCTCCTGGTACCCCGTTCCCTTGACCTCGATAGAATGCTACCATTAGCGTTACCTCACAAACTACGGCGCGTCTGGAAATTTCGACTGTAATCAGTGCCGGAGATACGCCAGTGTTTTAAATTAAACGTCTACCACACGAGACAATCTGGGGTGTTATTCTCTCAAAAACCACGGACGATCGGACGAACGAGCGAAATTGCAGCGGCGAGTTTAAGTAGTCCCGTCAGAGCGAACGAAACACATTTTAGCGCGTGCATTTTCAATTAAGCAGCCTTATACGTTCGAGCCATCGGCAGAAACCGTGCTGATTGAAAATGCACGCGCTAAAATATGTTTTATTCGCACTGACGAGACTACTTAAACTCGCCGCTTGGACATTCACTAGTTCGTCCGTCCGAACGTCGTTGTTGAGAGAATCACTACCGAGATTGACATTTAAATTGGCTATCAATTTGATAGTTAATACTCACGAAAATAATGGCATCGCTTTTTTCACTTGTTTTTCGCATCAGTGGTTCCATGTATTCAAAACCATATTGCTTTTGACATGTTATCGTATTGTCAACGATAGTGACAGCGGCCGACCTTAAAAAAATGCGATAACATATCAAAAACAATATTGTTTTGCCGAATGGGGCCTCAGATCCAGGGACCTTTCATTTTTAAACGGATGGACTATTTTGATTTGGTTTATTTTATAAAGAAAACTAGTTTCATATAATTTTTTTTGGTTGCTTAAGAGAGCAGCTTTGAAATAGGAGATCGACATTGTATCGGTTTTTTTTAAACCAGCCAGGCCTATACCCTATTTTCCTACACCTTTTAACATTAGAGAAAAAACGCCTACGTGACGCACCTCGCGTCCCAACCCAACAGAGAGTCGCCTTCTCTTTTACCCACGCCGCCCCGTCGCTTGTTTATTTGGGTCAATCAGCTGTTCACTATGTTCGACTTGGAACACAGTCACTTGTTACAGTCATTGGTATCAGCTGTTGCTATCGCCCGTGTTTTTATGCCTAGAAGGTCCAAAGTTGCAAGGGGAACACTTGTCCAAATAGAAACTTGAGTGCACTTTGCACATGTTCAATTGAAGTGTTTTCAAACGTGATTGTGCAAATATTTTGTCATTCTTGAGTTTGCTCGTCGCTTCAACATTTATTTAATTCGTCTATAATTGAAAGATCAAGGTATGTTATCGAAAGGCCAATAAGACCTTGCACGATTACTCTCGCCTTTAACGCTAAATAAAAAGCGAGTAGCTTTTAAACTGGTATGTATTTTCCTAAGACAATGCTCTTATGCAAAACGTATCGTGTGACTGAGAACTAAGCTACCAACACGTAAAGACGGAATAATTGTGAACGCTGTTCTTGTCTCCCATTCACAAGGGTTATAATCTAATAGGGAAATTAAAATAAACAGTATTTTAACATTGTACACTTTTAAAATCATGGGTCAGGTAGTTAACATCCGTTTATAAAGTATTCTGGTACGCGTGAGAAATGAAAGTGTCTGGCGATGGAACGTTCAAAGAATATTCAATTAGGAGAGGGATTTCTTATTAGATTTCTTTCTTAGTTTTCCGTACCCTCACGGAGCCAACGGCACCCTATTAAACCTACGGTTTCCTTCCGTCCGTCTGTCCTTACTTTAAAGAGCTTTATCTTTTGAACCGTAAGAGATAGCGGATTGTTTTTTTTTTTCAGAATAATTGTCGTTAGAGCTGATTTACAACAATAAAAAAATTTGAGAGGGTCTCTTTTATTCAGCATATTTTTGTGTCGTGTTGACGTTTAATCATACAAGCTTCAATAGTGTGATAATAGTACAAGCCCTAAAGAAAAACATCTAATACTAAAAACCGTTCAAATGCGAGCCTAATTTTTTTATTTATTTGTATATATAATTTAAATGTAACAATATCTTGCCTACGCGGTACGGAACTCTCGGTGCGCTAGCTCGGCTCACAATTGGCCTCTCTTTTAATATCAAGCGTTTGAATAAGAGATTGTTAGGTGCTTAATTTAATTTTACTTTGTCTAAAGTTTACTCTCCTCGCCAAGCTCAAACACGCCGAAATTGACATTTACTAAAACCAGAATATCGATGACATATAGATTTAATGACAATTATACTATAACGCCTAAACCCGTTCTCGACTGCAATACGAAATTAGCAATTCATACTGTCACCAAAAAATAATAATAGTCACGACCTCGGGAAATACGATGTTCGACATACAATAAAGAACTGATCATCTAAATAACATATAAATAGACCGGGTCTCTGTTCTATAGGGTTAAAACACATTGCCCTTGACATTTTACCGCCAAACAGCAGTGTTCGCATTGTTGTGTTCCGGTTTGGGGATAAGACAGCCGGTGAAATGACTAGCATAGATGCATTCCATCTTAGTCCTCAGGGTTGGCAACGCAATGCAGTCTTAGGATTGCATTGCAGTCTTGTGAATGCGAATGTCTATGGGACACAGTGTCCACTTACCATCAGGTGGCCTGTGTGCTCGTTTGTCATCCCTATGCCATAAAAATATGTATATATATCTTATTGTCAACGTTACGATAATCTCTTATTTGTCAGCAATGACGGCCGAGATATAACAATACGATATCTTATCAAAGACAATAATTCTACCCAGTACAAAAGAGATCCTAACCTAATGTCAGGGACAAAGCACGAGCAAGTGTTAAAAATAACAGTATACGTACCCAACCTAAGTTGAAAAATTAAAATGCTTCTTTAGAAAGCGTTAAGAAATCTTAACGAATACCCAAATGTACTAGTGAAAGTCCAAAGACCAATTAAATGCCGCTTTTGCGCACGCGCATTCGCTCTTAGATCGGTTTTCATACATACCAAAAAATTTAAACAAGATAACCTATGCAAATATTTCCGATGACATTTTAAAGATGTCCTTTCCTGTTAGGCAAGCGTTTGTTTTTTCCGATTCCCATGATTGCTGTGTTTACGGAAGTGTAGGCGGAAATGACTGTCGCTAAGACTCAAGCGCAGCTGAGGCGACCTTTTAAGGCCGGCCATGTTAGTCATATCGGCAATCATATGAATATGGTCCGAAGTCCGCGTTGTGCTTGAGAAATCACTAAGCCGCACTGACTAACATTACGGTGAATGTACTAAGGATGCAGAAGCAGTGAGGCCACCGCATCTGCATCGCGTATCGATCCCGAGCTGAGAGGGAATCGCGTTTGCCGGATGTGTGAAAAAAACCCATTATGTGAGGTTCGTTCTACACTTGACCCAGTTAACTTTTAAATATTTCTAGGTTATGACCTAAAAACACTTTACATAATCCACTAGCGTTAGTGAAACACCCCTTTCTGTTGAGACAGTGCATCTTAACTATAATGTTATTGCCATATGGCATGAATAAATCGGTAATGACTGGCGCGCTCCTGAGACCCGCCACGTTCGTAAATCCCCACACATAAAATTAAGCAATTTGTTTTGTAAGTGACCGATAAAACGTGATTCGCAGACCACGATACGTTACGACGATTCTATATATCCGCAAGTTAACGTCTTGACTTCAAGAATTTCATGTACTCCCAGTGTGTTGTAACATTGATCGCGTGTATTTTACTTGCCGATTTGTAAGTGGCGTGTTTTAGTTCGTTGTACGATTTTAGTGTGGGCGTCTGGCAGTGGATTCCGGCCTCTATCGATTTTCCTGGCCTAATTCACAGTTTGCCTAGACTTGGGCGTGGGCTAGATTTGCTGCCAACGTCCTCTCGCTACTCAATTGGTTCCATTTTCGAAACTGTAGCAAATCTTGCAGCATCAGAGCTTTACAATACGGTTATTCCGACTTTAGTAAAGAAATGGTACATTACAAATGCAAAGCTGAGCGTTATCAACAGCAGTTTGTAACAATTTATGTTGCAAAAGCCGACAAATCGCGACATATTTCAGCGGAGTCCGACAGGGGGCGCCGCGTAGGAGGACAAACGCGCCAACGCCCACAACACGTCTGCTTTGACCTGTATCAGACCATCGGCCAGCTGCATTCTCGCCCCGAGTCACCTACATCGCTCCTTATCGCCTCGCCGCACACTCCCAGATACCAACCAGACACGCATTCTATAATTAAAAAGGGCAATTTGAAATCCCGCACCGACCTGAACAATGGACGCCCATTCCGTACGATACTGAAAACATTGTTGCTCCATTATTCCTGGAGTTTTACGGCTGCATTGTTTTATTTTTACTCTGAATTCTGGTTTGTCCAGTGTTTATTTCTGCTCGTTACGATGGCTTCTTTTAAAAACGCGACGTAGAATCGCTCTCTGGAATTGACGTTGAGGAAAGTTGTAAATTTTACGTCGGTTATCAAAGTCGGTAGTATAATCTGAAATGTGATAAGGAATTGAAATAGAATCCGGACGGAGACTGCTAAATAGTTTTCAGTATTGCAATTAATCGAACAGCTTCCAGAATAGTTTATTGTTAGCATGCTGAAGCGTAATTAAAACCCTGTCAAGTGTTAGTGATTGCGGCGATACGGCTGCCGTGGTCGCCATGGCGACAGTCCACGTGCAACTGTGACAGCCTTGTGCAACTGATAACATTCCACAATTTCCACGCTTCAATCCAATCGAAATAGAAACGCGATTCGAAGCGATAGAGTTTGAATTTGTAACAAACATATTGCTTGAAAAATATGACTTATGAAGCCTGAACCGGAACCTAATTGAAATTGCCTCTTCGAATCGGCCTTAGAAAATTGGTTTTAATATTGTAGTTTTATCGTCGTGAGCAATTTTGACTGCCAAGGCAAAGGTGACAAAACTTACTGTTTTTCTTCGCAACTTAACCACGTAATTTAGTAACACAATAAAGACATTTCGCAACACTAGCACTACATCGTTGTAACTTTTCCTTTTTTTCTTGTATTTTTTTGTACGTCTTAAATGTGACATTATATTTGATGATGAGCTGTAATGTAACGCATTGCGAAGAATCCACGCATAGTGTTGAAAAAAAATACCTAGGGCTTGTAGTCCTGAATATTTGAAGCGTCAAGTCGGTTTTTTTGGGCGTGTATTGAATCCCAATTCTAGACCAATGTATTGAGTCATTTGGGTCCCGAGACTAGAACGTTAAAAGTCAAAATTATGTTACTTCACAATGGATCCCTTCTAGAAATATTTATCGAGTGTATTATTACGCCAATTTTTCATATAATCTAATGATGAATGTGACTTCCTCCAAGATTTTAATTAGCTTTGGTTATTTTTATCCACAACGACACTCGTTCTAATTATACGCAGGAAAACTTCCGTCTTTGTGTAAAAGCGAAGAAAGGACGGCAGTTCCTTTGTTTTATAATCTACGTTTGTTAAAAGTGCCACTGCCGTAACCGTCTAGATATTATCATTTAGTTTGCAGTTTTATCCGGTATTGCTTTTAATTTAATGCCTTTTGATGAGAAGAAAACCGAACTCTTCGTACGAAGAGCCAAAGTTCGTCATGTTCATGTTTTCTTAGTTGTAATTCAGTTACTTTTTCCAAAGTTATTTTGGTCAGAATACTGTGTCTACCTACGCACTAAGGTATTCATTCTTTGTTTTATATTTCCTTAGATCCATCTCTATTACTGTTCCCAGAGAAGATAGCGTCTCATCCTTGTTTTTATATTACTATGACATCTAAAGCAGTGTTGAATGTCCTGTCTCGCCATCTATGCCGTCATCAGTGGTGTCATCTTGTCGTATTAATAAAACATCTTCGCGAGTGACAACACTTGAACCAATTGTGTTCTCATCAGAATGGCCCGTTGAATCTCCGCTCACTTATTCAGATTGTTTATCTCAATCTTTGTTTTCATTGTCCGCTGGGGCTTTTACATTGATGACATGTTTATTGGCAATTGTGTTGTTTCACCGTTCAAAAGTGCTTGCAGCAACCACATCCTGCAGAGCGGTTAATTTCGTATATCCGTCCGTATTAGCAACAGGTGTTTTTGCAAATCATTGAAGTGTGTAGTGTTACAAGAAAATTGCTCATCACTTGTTAGATTAGCCGTTGCAGAAAAGCGTTCTGCAAAAAAATTCTGCATAATTAATGGATTCAATACGTTCAAACAAACGGCATACAGTCGTTAATCACTGTTTAGAACGAAGGCGAGGGTTTTGTGTAGAAGTGGAAGCTATAGCTTATCCGACAATCGGAGTTGCCGTGAGGTTTTTTCGCTGGCGGCGTGCTGGAGCCGGTGCCGGCGCCAGATGAGGTAAACACGAGTACGCACGCGCTGACGTTGCACAATACAATTCACGACGGGCCCCTATACTAGTAGCGGGCGACGGCAGAGACGCGGTTCAGACGCCTCCGCGCCCCCCCCGCGCGCTCGCCCGCGGCCCCTCGTGCGCCCTGCAGTTGCCTCGCAGCTGCCGCGCGCGCCTGTCGCATATTCCATGCGACTCCGCTCCTCGTTCGACATAATATGGATATACAGCACATCCGCGCTCTTATCAACATCCAGTTCTCGTTTATGTGGTTTAGCGGAATCGCCGACAAATACAAATGGATTATATTGTAAAGTGTCCAAGAAAACAGTAGTTTTGAAAAGTCCGCATTGGAATTTCTAGTATGGCAGCCGCCGTGGGCCGACGTGCTCGGCACATGGCTTCGTAATAATGTGGTGGTGGCGGATATTACGTGAATATTATCAAATTGGCAGTCTGGAGTAAAGCGAGAGTGAAATATTAGTGTTTTGATAAGAGGTCAATGGATATAATGGGGAAAATACACCCGAATTACCGGAGACGTGGCGTCCACGTCAACCTACAAACTGTCCGCGAGTTTTCGCATTCCTGCGGCGCTAAACGCCTGGTCAATCTTACACAAGTACACGGCTTCACGTACGTTTTTAACTCAATAGAAACCGCTTCGTCGTTACCAAAGAATGAATAATGGCATGCAAATGTTTATAAACACGAAGTCCAATAACGCCTTGCAAAAATTGTTTTGATAAGGATCATCACATGTTATGAAAATCGAGAGTCATTTCACAACCGGTGTTATGAATTCCTCGCCCGTAGACAACACGAGTGCTGCTTTGTTCAAAGTACAATTTGACCGAGGTCACCACCTCAGCAAAACGTTGGCTAATCATTGAATCGTACTCGAGCGTTAATGGTCGTGACTCAACTCCGAATACAGTTTCAGAGTGCAGTTTCATTTGTCCATCTGTTTATTGATGCAAATAATTAACCCGATACCAATGACATATCTACTACAATAACATTTAAGTAACTATAACTATATCGTACGACACGTTTTTATTCAAGGGAAAATGGCGGGCGAATTCTGCCGCCATTCTACATTCCCGTGTCTGTCTGTGTTCACGGTGTAGTGAATAATGCATGCATGTGTGCACAGCGTCTCATAGTGCAACGTGGCTCGGGCCGGCGTGCCATAGTAGGGCTCCGTAGGCGTGGTCGGAGACATTCTCTTGTTGCTGATTTCCTGGTACCGGCGCGTAAGAGAAATCAAGTTCATTGTGGATTTCAATTAGATAAAAAAAAACTTTTGTTAATGTTATGCAACGGAATTGTAACTTTGTCGATTTTTGTACGTTTGCGTGGTACGGTGGAAGTAATCAATTATTGCAGACGGATATAACCTTGTTCTGAGGAATGCACTTATCAGCTCAAACCGTTTGAACAATGGCTGATGCATCTGCAACGCAACATGTGCAAACTGTGTACTGAACATTTGCTGGTACATCAAAATAAACTAAATTCATCGGGTTCATTTACCCTTTAGTGACTATCATAATAAGCCACGTCACGCGAATTAGGTATTTCATTTAACTTGATTAGTACGTAACACACGTATTTTCGCCGGTGAGCATTAGGTACATATTTATGCTAATGATATTAAGTTATCAAACCGCGAAAGTTGCTAATTCGGAATATAAATGAAACGCTATGTATACGACTTACACACTGGTGTCTCGATATTCGCTCAGAGGCTTTGTACTACACGAATTTCAAGATGTCTAAAGTCAGGTTATGCAACGGGAGACTGCCACGTGGCAGACACGACACTTCTGCGCATGTGTCAACTTCAGATCTATGCACTAGTCTCTACAATTCTACACCAAATGAAAGTAAACCTTCATATTCATCTTGAATCTTTTTGACGATGTTAAATTGTATTCAGACTCTATCTTAACTTATATAACTATGGCATAGTTGAACCTATTGTATAACTTGATAAAAGCATAGGACAGTTAGAAAAGTATCTACTTCAAATGACGCTAACATATTTCACATTGCCATTACAAAAGTTGGCACTAACGTAAGAAAGTGGTTCCATAAGGCTTAAGAGCCACGTGTTCCCCGAACCCCAATGCGCCTGCGCGACGCCTCAGCTGTGATCTGAGAAAATCGTTACCAAACGACAACGCACCCATATGCCACGTGGCCCTAAATTTTCTTGTGATATCCTTTCAATTCTGTGACCCTGGTGTAAAAAATGTAGATTGTTCGTAATTATACTAAACGTTGCTTTGCCCTTGCGTGTTTCATAACAGCACCACAGCTTCAAAGGTAAGAGAATCTTATTGGGAAATTCATTTATGAGATACTAGGATTCGCATTGGTCTTGTTTGGTTAATTTGGCGCTGGATGTGTGATCCCAATATCTTATATTTCATTACAGCAACAACAACAACTCCCATCAAAAACAACTGCAACTGTCTCCCTATCCACCAAAAAGTTCAATTTAACCTACTTAAGGAACAATTTAAATCGAACATTAAACTCACTAGAGCAGTCGTAAATAAAAAAATAACCACTCCAGGTTACACTAATGTCTATGGACAGAGATCCAGCGCCTACTTAATTCCTCGTCTCATAAATGACCTTGATGTTAAATTTAAAGATGTTAACTCCTAAAAATATTAAGTAAACTAAAATCGCACTTTTTCAATAAACTGTAATGTTTGTGGGTAGAAGTGTACTAGTACTTGTGTTGTAATTGTTAGACATATATATTGTAATTTAGAGCGTTCTATCCTCGCACAAACCCTAAAGTGGCTTATGAGGTGTTTTTAAAATGTAAAATTTGTACTTGTTTTGAAGCACGATATATAAAGAAAAAAAAAGATATTTAAATTTTGAAATAGTTATGCTGCCTGATTAGATTAGGAATCAATAAAACACTTTTAATCGTAAGCTTATCAGACCAAGCCCATGCTCTAGATTCACCCACCCACAAATAGCGGTAGCAGCTGTTTTCATTCTTTCAATATGCCTACGCAAACACTTTTTCTACATCACCAATCACCAGTGATCGTACCTTTTCTAGCATTTTCAGGTTAGGCTTAGGTTGTCAATAGTGCCCAAAAATGTAATGACATGAAAAATTAAAATGTAATAGCGTTTTAAACGAATCGGAAATACAGAAAATATTCTCAGAACATGTAAAGCCCAACACAATGCATAATGAAATGAAGAGTCAATTTACTATATGAGAAAATGTAACACAGTTGCAATAAAATGTTGCTGTTGTTCGACAAGGCAATCTAAATTACGAAAATAAATCGTCAGCATACCCTCCGAAAAATTTGAGGAACTTTGGGTTACAGTAGCGTGCCTAATAAATGTTATACACAATTATAATAACTGATTAAGGAAAAAAAATAGTGTTAGATTTTCATCATCATCATGTCAGCCGAAAGACTGGACATAGGCCTCCCCCAAGGCTCTCCACTCAGACCGGTCTTGTGCTTTTCGCATCCACTGCGTTCCCGCGATCTTCATAAGGTCGTCACTCCATCTTGTTGGAGGCCTACCTACAGCTCGTCTCCCGAGATTTTCAACGACAACACAATATTATACGTAGTTTTAAACGTCAATCATATTATACACGTCGACAACCTTAGGTCGCTGTCGTGTGTCATTTGACGTCATCGCACCAAAAATGCTAGAAAAATTACGATCACTGTACATCACACAAAGTAAAGATGTAATACCTAGTCTTCTTACGAGGATCCTCAGTCACGAAAGCTTTCATGCGCGCCCGCAATATGGATACTGAAATCCATTACTTTATCATTCATTATGTTTTTAGGTCGCGGTCGTCACGACGAACCGGCGTGCTTGATTACTGGATTCACTTGTATTGTTTTAATACAGCGAACAACTTTTTCTCCTCCACCTTTTTCTTCTTCTCACTTCTTAGAATCATTAAGACGTTCAGTGGCGCAAAGCCGGTGCATAATCAGGAATGCAATAGTTATCGTTACGCAACTAATCACAAAGTTAAATTTTGTAAGACCGCTGCCGCAATTGGAATTGCATAAGTCTCTTCTCAGATAACGTGTGTGCATAATTCACCGAACATAGCCGTTGCCAAGTCGCGGCGGCGACTTTATCACCTTTCACGTGACTTATTCTAGTTCAGGCGTATATCATGGCGAATGCCTTTTCCTCGTGATGGCAAGCCCATGCCAAGTCTACTTTCTCCACAGATGCATTCGTTCGATCCCAATAAATCTTCCCCGCCCCTAAAATAAATCAATTGTGGCCATGCGCATAGGCAGCGGGACGAGGAATAACGGTGCCAGGCTCAACCGGGAATGAGGAATTTATGTGATAAACGACTTTATTTCGAGTTTGTAATGCATACATTTATCTATTCCCCGATGATTTATGACTAACGGGTTCTTATAGTAGAAACGATAATGATAATATAACACTGCATAATTATAGTCTCATGTTATCTGTGTAGAAAAGTCATATTATCTATTGTATGTGGACGACCTTCGGTGCTGTAAATGTCAGTACCACGTCCGCGTCATTAAAAGACCAGATACCGCGTTTAGTGGCATACAGTATGTATGGAACTACTTTCACAGCCGGTGGCCTAGACTAGGTACTATACTTCAGGAAGTGTTTGTCTCTTAACGCTAGCACGGAAGACTTCTTGATAATGATGTGCGCGAGTTTACTTAACCCTTTTCGCTACGTAACTTCAGTACACGACATTAACTAGATGATAGTCACGACATGAGAATATTGTACTCTTTTAATTAAACTTTCCTTTTAAGAAACTTTACCGTTTTAATTCATCTTTATTTAACGTAAATTTACGCAGCGACAACACGTCATGTTTATCTTATTGTCAGAGATGATTTCGTCCTTTTATCGCTTTGTCTGGTCGAGCATTGTTGTGCCGCCGTGTTTGTGCCCCTTTGTGATTTAAATCACTTCAGTATCTTTAGGAAAGGCCTGCGTCAACCAGGCGATTTACAGTTGACATGACGAAGATTCCATTGTTATTATTTGAACGCAATTGTAAATTCCATGGGACAGAAATAACTGCATGGTTTTGCAATGCTGTGGCACTCAGGTGAAGGTCAGGGTCGGTCCCACGGCGCCTGGCTGGACGCATGCGCATTCGCTCACATGACACGCCGCGTCCGCCGAGACGTGTGCGCTTCTGATTGGTTCATTTTTTACTCTGCTTACTACTCCGTCAGTATCACGAATCACGACTTTGAAATAAACAACACTCTATTATCATTTTGCTACCCTGGTAACATCATTCATTGTAAATTAACTTCGTAATATGTCATTCAGTTTTAGCACCGGAACTTCCTTTTTCTTTATAAAACGACGAGACACTCGAGACTTCGCGAGACATTTTTTTGCTGGCAAGGTCGCGTATTAGCGTATACCCGGAAGACGGACCTTGCCCCACATGCGCCTTTATTATTGACTTATCTGTTTATATTTAATGAGGGATAAAAAGAAATCACGATCGTGATAGACACGGGTGTTATTAAAGAAGATGGGACTTACTAATTAAAGTCACGCAACAACTTATATCATGGTGCCGCGGTTACGGGACTGGAACGAGTTATAGACAATTATGTTTAATCTATGCTATGAGAGTAATCTGCATTTTCCTTTGAATCTATAGTAACAACCAAATTATAGTTTCAAAGTCAATGTAAATTATGCATGATCTACTTGTTTACATTGCAAAGGTTCTCTTTACTGATGTTTATTCGGTGAATTACATCCGACATGACGATGGGAGGTGCAAGTTTACGGCTCGTGATCACAGTAATAAATCTGTTCTCCATTTATATCGTAAATAAACATTAAAAATTGCTACTATCGCAGTAGGGCAAGATTTCCCGCCGTGAGCGCTCAGAGAAAGGAACTTGTAATGTTATGGGGGATTATTTAAGATGTACGAGTATACCTTGTCGCGAAATCTCAGGTGAAACTACATTTTCCCTTTATAGTCTTTATGGCATCGCGAGCGCCGGCGGCGGCGAGACGTGGCGATTTAATAATGTCAAACGTTTATGGAATGCCGCGTCTGTTCATCCTTTGATTCTTTGAAGAATGGTTGTAATATAATAAGTTACTGCATCGCAATACAATGTAATGAAAGTTAATAGAGCATTATGCGCGGCGCGGCAGTAAATTATGCGTATAAGAGGTTTATTGGAAGCTGAAGTTTTAAAAGTTACTAGTTAATAGTTATTAATCGCGTTACGTGACGGGTATATAATTATAAATTACGCTTTATTATTCTGTTTGTTCCTTATATACGTTTTTACTGGCCAATTGTTTTTAATTTCATAACTAAATAGTCATTACGGTTTTTTTTAGATAGTGTAATGGAGTTACCTTGTCTCATAAATGCAGTGACATATTGTTATGCTTTATCAATAAAGCTTGTAATATGCTACTTGTTTTGAACCAAGATCCAAGGTTGTCTCAGTGGGTAGTACAACATTGAGATCATATCGAACTGAACGTCTGGCGCGTTTGAACTTCGAGCCTCGCTCTTGGAAATCCCGATGACGGTTGGGTTTTGCTCAACCACAACCACATTTTTACCTCCAGTTTATTCCTGTCCGTATTTATTAATACTTCATCCATATTAAATACTGTTTTAATGCAGTTAAACATAGCTTCCACATGTATATTTATATCGTGTGAATTCTCACGATGGCAATTACCGTATAAAAGGTCCAATCAATTTGTTTATCCATCAACGGTTCGAGTGAGTCTTGAAGGTCAGTTTCCAATCGTTCGAGGAAACAACTTTGGTGTTCGCTTACACGACACAAACGGACACGGTGTCTATTACTGTTTATGGCAGTGTCACTGTTAATGGTAATTGGAAAACGTTGTAACGTCTGCCCTCTGAGCTCCAGTGGTGGACGGGAATAGCTGAGTCAGTCGTGATTTTAGGCACGTATCGCATAAAGGACCTTGGCCCAGTCTACGGCTACATATTACACAGGCGATTTCTAGAACTATTTGGGTTCCTATTAATAGCTTTGGTGCGTTTCTAATGGCGTTTTCATCTCATTCATCATCATCTAAAAGCATTAAGCTCATTCCTACGTAGATGTTTGTACTATTACTGACGGCCCTCTGAAGTCGTTACGACGCCTAGGCTCAAAACTGCCAAGGTTATTAGGATGTAGTTTTATTTTTATGTTCACTGAAAAACCGAATGGGTTGATTTTACTAAATTTTAGGACCTACCCATGAGTTTGGTTGAGTTAGCACCTGACCTTAGTAAAAACAACACATTAGGAAGGTTGCTTCAACCTTTGTATTGGTCTAGTGGTTAACTCAACCAAACTCACGTGTAAGTCCTATTTTAACCATAAAACTTAGTAAAATCAACCCATTTGTTTTTTTAGTTTCATTATTATCTAAATATATAAAAGGAGAAACTGACTGACTGACTGACTGACATATCAACGCACAGCCTAAACGGCTAAACGTAGGCACTTGAAATTTGGAAGGGACGTAGCTTAGGTACCGTAGAGGTGCACTAAGAAAGGAATTCCCGAAATTCCCACGGGAACGGGAATTAGCGGGAAAATCCTTTTGTATGAAAAATCTAAACCGCGTAAGATAGATGATTGAAATTTGGCAATAAACCGAAGTGAAGCGAGGGCGGGTCGCTAGTCGGTTATATTGAAGAGCTGGCGGTTTGTATTATGTTATTTAAGTTAGATTTGCCGGCGTTGTTCACGTGGTTGCAATTTTGCAAGCGAACGACGCAATAAGTAATGTGTATGAACGTTAGATTATCACATTACCGGCTGGCCACTGTTACCGTACCAAATTAAAATTCGCGTATTTAAATACTGTATTCCAAAGAGCTTTGGACGAGTTTCGTGCCAACGTATTTAAAGAGGTGTAGTAACAAGTTGGCTGTCGGTAACACGAGAATGATGGAGAACGGGCGACAACTGAACGCATTTGCGGTCTTGGAATGTGATACGGCGACTTTGCCCGCGTCTTTCTATTGATTACATGGTTTGTACCTACTCTCTTACTGCGCACCTCTAGCGATGCAAGCTGCATTTTCTGACCTAGGTACGTATAAACGTTCAGCATACTTACAAAAACTGTCTAAATACGAGTTTATACTCGTATTTCACAGTTTCGTAAAGAAACGCTGACGATTATGTGGCCTCAATAATCTTGTGTATTCGCTAATTGAAACGAGCATTATTAAATCGATACGCTTACAGCACGCAATAATAAGTTTTTTACTTGAAGGGTGAATTTCAATATCCCGATCCCCTCTTGGATTCAACAATAGTATCGATAAAACATTCGTATCTAGGATGCAGCTGTAAGTCTAAAACTGCATGAAATTTCATTCAAAGAACCAGGGGTACATAAATGTCGATGTAGTTAGTGGAGTGAGTAGGCGCCGGCGGCGACCGCATTCTTTTCTAGCCAGCAATGCGTAAAGTAGAGCGCACGTCCGCTGAACGTCCCCAAGATTTGCTTGATATCTATCGACAGGTTATTGAATCCTAGTATTTTGTGTTTTTAGAGTATATTTATTTTGCATTTGTTTGTAAATGTCATTGCGTGATTAGACCGTTCGCTAAATAATATTCGTAGTCTGAGTCTTGGATGTTTTCTTTTGTATTTTTTTCTCTTTTTTAAGTTATAGTTGCCTAAGTTCCTATAAACCTAGCTCTTAGCTGAGCATTTTAGTTTTTAAAGACTGTTCTCTGATTTATTTATATTAGTGTTCAATCTTACACTAATAAATAGTCGAGTCATTGCTTACAAAGCAATATATAATGCATCAAGACAATGTCTTCGAAATGCATTAATGGTAATAACAAACATTTCCAATGATGCATATTTATGGACCTAGTTACATAAATAAATTAAATAACAGACATATTATTAATCATTCCAACAGCAATGAATTAGTCCTTGTAGGCGGACGGCGAGGCAAAAATCTGTTATCAATTATTTCCATAGCGAAACCAACCGCTGGCCGAAAAGTTGACCCTATTACGCTATCATGGAAATGCGGTTGATAACTAGTTCGTATCTTATGATTTCCTGGTCGCTCTTTTTTATTATTATGCAACACAAAACGATCTAGCAAGTAATGACTGTCATCATCAGGTTATTCAAACTTGTCATTTTATCTAATTTTGAATTCTTTAGTAGTCGGATTTTTCCTCTTCTGGCTGCGTCACCTAAAGTCCTTCGTTTTATTAATATCGTTATATTGACCCTAAAGCCGAGTGTTTTTGTAAGCGCGTCGACAAAAGAATGATTAATGTTAATATGTTTAATGAAGAGCTGTAAAGAGCTGCTTCGAATTATACCAATTAACTGCAGCCGGAAGGCTCGGTGCGTGCGCGTCTTTACAATCGAATTAAGTGTCTGATTGAGTTAGTATAAATAATTCAATAACTAGTACCCGGGTCATCGACCTGACAGGACTTTGAGTTCTATATTGGATTTGTTGCCGATAACATTTATTATTGTTAGTGACTAAATCGACTTCATCGTAAATTATTGTGGGAAATGATTAGTGACTCGCCGTTTAAGTTAATTAAACGTTTGTTATTAATGTCTTACCTTCCTCAAACTTACAACTCCTACAACTTCAATTGACCACTCTAAAACAATGTTTATTACCGCGTTTGACTTCTTCCTTAAGTCGCAATAATGATTTGCGCTAAAATCGTTACAGCGTATTCTTAAGTAACACACAAAAAACGGAATTAAGTGACTTGACAAGCGGCGTAAACAAAACAAACCTCATTATTCACATGGCATTGACAAGACGGATCGTGTGTCATGCCTACACGATTTTGACAGGTGTCCTTAGCACCGCGGATGTGTCTCGGTTACTCCATTGAAAAGAATCCTCTCGCTTTACAAACACTAGCTGCAGACTAAACAATGGCGCCAGTTGCTCAAACACTTGCCGTTGCCACATTGTTACCATTGACGTCAATACGATTCGGCAGTTCTCCACTCTGAAGGCTATCGCTATCGATAATATCACTCGTGTTTGCTCTAAACCTTCATTATAGTTTTTCTGCTGTTGAAACATTACAGTATTTAATCGGAGATACGAGTATCCTATTACCGTCTCGAGTTGCCTCTTAAGAAATTCCACTAAAGATTTTCCCGTCTCTCCAGCAGATAAGTGGGATCGGTTTGCGGTGCAAATGTGATTTTATACACGCGTAGTGAATGTATCAACTTATTTATTATTATAATATTATACTAATTAAGGACCAAAAGATGGAACGTAACAAATCGAATGGATTTCGATGGTGTGCTTCCTGCAACAGTGATCTAATGTTATATAGTGCATAGTGAACCCAAAGTCTGATATTAGACTGCGCTAAGTTATTTTAGTTAGTTTTGTACTGTGGTGTAGTGATGCTGATTAATACGTTTTTGGACACGGAGGATTTCGTGCATCTTTATTACCCGGAGGATGAGGCTGCGCCCGCGCAGGGCTGCGGAGCCGGCGCGCGCATGGCTAGCAAGTACCCGCCGCGCCCGCCCTCGCCGGAGTACCAGCCGCAACAACCTCAGGTCCGTATCTGCTGTTTCATGTTCTCCTGGTACTATGACTGGTCAAATGGCTAGCATAGACGCTGTATCTTAGTCTTCAGGGTGCTGTCTATGGGCCTTAGGGCTCACTATAAGGAAGTTTCGTACTCGTTTGCCTATTGAATCCCATAAAAAAACTGATGATGACCATGACACCTCTACTAAAGGGGCAAATTAAATAAGATGTTTTTTTTGGAAAATTTGTCCTGAAAAGTTGTGCCATGTAACCGCAATCTAATTAATGCTTTGTAAAAAAAACTGTTTACTTATCCTAAAGAGGACGGCTAGCACAACTTGCCCGCGACGTGTTTGTCGTGCAGATGTCCCTTTTTAACTAAGGTCTGATTTTTATTCCCACAGAAAAAATGTAAACAAAGGTGTTGCCGTAAACGAAAAACATTTGCAGAATTCAAAATATTTTTACTTTCCACAATTATAAGAAATCGACTGTCTATAAAAAAACTATATATTGTAATTAAGATTAAAGAATTTAATCTGTTGATGGAAAACTGCATTTTGATATAAACTCTTTGTTGTGTTAATTTAAAACGTGAAAACCGTTTTATTACGCATATTTTATTTATTGCACTGGTATCATTGACTCGATACACCCGTGTTAACAAGTTGACGGCTGCTTGAAAGATTTGAGACGTTACTTCACTCATTTCGCTTCACCATTCGTGCTCCCGTCGTAATCGCTTTCCAGTGACTCATTTATGCGATTTTAATTTCAATTATTATATCTCAAATTTATTTTTATATCACGGTTCGAGCGAAATGATAACTTAATATTATATTTCGTGTTGGTCCAAACTTTGAGATCCCCTGAAATGTCACTTTGACAGTGACGTAACTTTGTTTACATTTTTTCTGTGAGAATAAAAATCCGACCTTAGCCTGTTACGATAGAGTCGCACTGAGCTACAAGCGAGTAAATACAGATATTGCATGTTACAAAAAATCTTATTACAATATTTTTTGACTACCTTACGATGGTTGACGAGGTAGACATCTTAAACCCATAAATTGGTTGTAATTTTATTCCTCCCTCCTGTTTCTTCATAAAAGTTGTTTATAATCATTATAAAGAGATGATGCAGAGTACCACGGGCCACAAATCACCAGTAACACGGTTCTTTAAACCAGCTTATTCCTGTCACTTAGGCGACCTAATTCCAACCGTGTTTACACTGAATGCGCTGCACATAATTAATTCCACCGCTGACATTTGATAAGGATAATTCAATTAACAAACTCTATCTAACTTTACCTTCGAATAAGGTTGCCATGTCAATGTAGTTCAACCTTGTATACTAGAAAATGAACTACGTGCAAGACCTGGGGGGCTACCATGATATAGGTACTAAAGCAGTTCAGTTTAGGTGGTGACAACAGGACAGCTATCTCTCAGCCTAAACAGAACCCCCAGGGCTGGGCATTGGTTCAGAATTTCCGAAAATATAATTATATTGGTAGCACAATTTATATTCGCTTTCCTCAAATTAAGTTTTTCCTGTCGCATTATATACAGATTAGTGTCTATATTTCTGGAAGGTTTAGATCTCCGGACCTGCTGCAAAACTAAACATCCTACCTATTTCGAACTAATTATACGTTGAATTAAATAGCGACTGGGAGGTATCTGGATAGGAAAATATGTGACTGGAAAAAATGAAGATCTGGGAAATTCGAATGGAAATTCTGCTACCAATACAATTAGATTCTCGTTAACTATGACCTTCATCTATTTAATGAATATAACACTCAGTTTAGTTCTTGTACCATTTCGACGCATAGTCAGCAATGGAGTGATACAATCAAGTGGTGGCAGGACCTTGTCAAGGGGTTGGCGTCGCTACCACCACCTTATCCTATTACCCTGGGCAAGCAGCAGTGTTCGCATTGTTACTAGCATGGAGGAATTATATCTGGGTCATTATTTGGGCGTTTGTTCCGAATCACTTTCGTGGTCACATTTTTGTACAAGTGGCTGCAGATTTCGATTTCGTTTCTGGTTAGGTATCTAAATTTACCGGACATCTAGTATATTATCCAAAAACGGCATCAAAATATACACCCAATTCTTCAAAAATATGTCCACAAAAGTGAGGCGGTTGAAACGCTCGAATAATGACCCATCTTAGTCTTAAGTGTTGGCAACGCATTCGGGGTCTTAAGATTACATTTTTAAGATTATAGTCTTGAGAATGCAAAAGTTAATGGGTCACTTACCATGAGGTGGTCTATGTGCTCGTCTACCTCCTCCATGTCATAAAAAAACGGGATGTGTGTGTGTTTGTCCGCTGTCAATACTTTTAAGTTGCCAGCCCTCACCTTCACATGTTTACACGGCCTCAGACTTTATGGACGTCGTGGCACGACGCAGTACTTCGTGAAGCCTCCGACCTTGCTATAGGAGCCGTATTTCAACCAGAGATGGGCAAAATTTATTCGAATGACGAATAACGAATAAGAATAACCAAATTATTCGCGAATAACGAATGAAATTCTCGGATGATTATTCTTATTCGAATAAATTATTCGTCGAATAATTTATTTGCGAATAATTTATTCGTTGAATGAATTGCCACAAATAATTATTACGTATCTACCTGCGTGGAATACATGCTCCATTTCATTACATTTCATTTATTCAAAAAAAAAATTACTAAACATAACTGAAAGATGTTGTTTGCACATTATCATGAGCTATTACTATCATTCGCGGATAATTTATTCGCAAATAAATCATTCGCTAATAAATCATTCGACGAATAAATTATCCGCGAATAAAAATATTAGGAATAATTTTTTATTCGAATAATCATTCGAATAATGCCCATCTCTGATTTCAACAGCGTCTGGTGGGATTCGTAGAAATTTGCAGACTAAACAGTAAACGTGTAATTTTTATCGCTCTCCCGGTGTTTCATCACTATCACTACATAGTATAAAACAAAGTCGCTTCCCGCTGTCTGTCCCTATGTATGCTTAGATCTTTAAAACTACGCAACGGATTTTGATGCGGTTTTTTTTAATAGATAGAGTGATTCAAGAGGAAGGTTTATATGTATAATATTTTTTTATTTTATGCACAGGTGTTACAGAAAACTCATATAAACCGAAGCGAAGCGAGGGCGGGTCGCCAGTTTTGTCTTTTTTGATTCGATTTTGTCTTTGACTTCATTAGCTTATAATTTGTTTATTGCTTTTACACTGGATTTTCTGACAAAGTCTTCTGCAGATCAAGTGAAAAAGGGTTTAAGTCTAGTATACTCCGTTCATGTATATGCTTTTTTTTATTACGAGCTAAGTCGACTTGTACCCTTTTAAGCTAGGACCCCAGATTTGAGTAAAGCCTATGCCAAATTTAATTAATGTTTGTAGACCGTGAAGGTGTATCGAACAGACAAACGGATTTACTTCTGTATTAATAATATTATTACTATCGACTCGCTTCGCTTCGGTTTAAGACTGCGCCGAGCAAACGCCGAGCGTCCAGTGGCGCCCTCATTCGCAATCCCCTCCCTCCCTTCCAATCAGACGATACGTTTTTGTGGCGCAAGTTAAAACACAATTTATGGAATACGTATCAAACTTTAATAACAATTACCCTTTGAGTAGTCAGCTTAACGGGAAAAGGTGGCCACTTTTTTCCGTTAAGTTGATTACTCGAAGGTGAATTGTTATTAAACTATGTGATATACCCTATAAGTTGTGTTATCATTTGTAGTACAAAAACATACCGTCCAATTTCAAGAAAATACTTTAGTTTGTTAGAAAACACAATAAAAGTAATGAGGGCACCACTGTACATCCGGCGTACGCTCGGCGCAGTCTTAAGTGAGTTTTCTGTAACACCTGCACATAAATCAGATTGAATTGAATAAAAACCTTCCCTTTCAAACCAAACATCGCTGTCTATTGAAGAACGCCGCATTAAAATCCGTTGCGTAATTTTAAAGATCTAAGCGTACTACGTACTCGTACGTATGCAGGTACTCGTACCTACATACCTACTAACGGCCGTTCCCTATATGCTATCTAAAGTTAAAGATAGATAGCTATCTACTGTCGTCAATAACTAGTTATCTATCGTTCGAGAGCGTCCCAATATCTGTTACAAATGTTACCTATCTCCAGGAATCAGTCGATAGGTCGCCTATCCGAGCCCTCTCTTGCGCTACATCTTACGCAACACGTCAAATAATTAATGACGAATTTATCACAATTTCTGTTTACTATTATATTTTTAATTATCTTTAAAAAACTGTGTGGAAGTGGAAACTAAGCAAATTAAGCAAATCGGCTAGTGAAGTAATATTTTCAGTAGAGTAAAGTAAAAATGGTCATATTCTTAACGGAATGTTTTTCGGATAACTTTACTGACGCGAACCTTACTTTATACTCTATGGACGCTCTTGTTAATGTCAACATAACATTGCCTGCGACTGTCCGCGTAGAAGTTGTTTATTGTGACTCCCTCGGGAACTGTACAATTTTTCAGGATATAAACTATCCTATGTCCTTTTCCGGGACTCAAACTATCTGAATACCAAATTTCATCTAAATCGGTTCAGCGGTTTAAGCGTGAAGAGGTAACAGACAGACACACTTTCGCATTTATAATATTAGTATGGATAGTATGGATTAAAGTTAGGTGGTTGGGAAAGGTTGTGGGCATTTATGGTGAAAGACAAAAATATTTATTTATCATAAAGTGTTTTAGTTTTTCGACCTTATTCTTATCATTATTAAGCTATGTACTTGTTTTTGCAATTTTGTGTTACACTTATAGGAAAACTGAGGAGACAGAGTATAGCCGATGAAGTTAAGGCGTCTGTGAGTGACAGAAACAGGGCCATTGCAGAATATTACACTTCTAAAAGGAAGAATGAGGAAGAGATAGCAGTTTTGAAAAAAAGAAGACTAGAATTAGCAATTAAACAACAGGAAAAGTATTTAGACTAAAATATCATATTGTTAATAAAACATTTTAGTAATATCAAATAATTTTTATTTCAATAAACTTAGGCCTATTATTCATTTATAATGTCTTGTTGTAAATTTTTTTGGTAAGTACAAACTTATACACCGTGTTTTTTTTGATTTACGATAACTTCGGCATATTACTAGGTATATCCATAGAAACTAATTGGTAGATTAGATTTTTAAATATTGCAAAAAATATTTTTTTTTCTGTTTAGAACAAAGTTATATCTTTATAACCATAAGAGTTACCATTTGTCTGTCTTTGGGAAATTAACTTTATTTGACCTAAAGAACGTTCCCTTAAAGTTATCGTAAATCAAAAAAAACACGGTGTATAAGTTTGTACTAAGCAAAATAATTATCAATCAAAGATTGACGTTCATAAGCTTGATCTGAATTAAACTCTCCAAACACAGCTTCTGAATGTGTATTTGGTTCATAAAGAGGTACATTTATTTCAGGCTCTACATCTTGTATATTCATTTGTCTGCAAATATTATGTAACACTGATGTTGCTACAATTGCAGCCTGAGCGTTCTCCATTGAGAGCCTTATTTTTAAAGACAAGATTGGAAACCGCCTTTTCCAAACCCCAAAACATCTGCAAAATAAATTTATTTTTAAATTTGTGTGCAAATTAAAATAAATTAATTAAATCATATTTTAAATTTACTATTTCTTATTTTAACCCTTATTAAGGCCCCGCTAAAATAAAAATACTGGACCAAAATGAAATATTAGTCATGGAATCGCAAGTCTCTAAAGAGTAATAATAATACATGATGTTATACATATTTAAGTACATAAACTCACGCCTTCATTCCTAGAGTTGGGTAGGCAGAGCTATAAAATTACCAACAACTCTAAAAACTTGTTAATAATTCTGTAACCACATTTTGCACAATCAATCAATTTTACATGATGTTATATTTCAGGAAAATACAAAACAGCATCATAAAATGTACTAGGTAATAATAAGCTTATTGTAATGTAAATATAGAGCCTCTGCCTTATTAAGGGTTAACATGGAACGTGTTTTAGGTACATTTTTATTTGAATACCTACCTTTCTATAGTATTTCTGGTTCTAATATGTGCTTGGTTGTAATTCATCTCATTACTGGAGACAGGGTTCAGTAATGGTGTTAAAAGATAGGACTTGCAAGGATAAGCACTATCACCAATAAGCCACCGATTGCCATAAGCACCTCCTTCGCACTGAGCTGAAACAGGTATATGTGACATTTATTAATAACCTAGGCCTAGAATCAAAATATCATGGAGCTGATAGTACATACTAGCTATTTTGTTGTTTTGTTGTAGACAAAGGCCTCTGGTTAAAATTCTTAAAACATAACTAAGCAAAAATAGAATTCAATTAGTATGGAGCTGAAATATAATAATATTGAAACGTACCAACCTCTTAACTCTGAGTTATTGAATATTGTAGCATCATGGGTTGATCCTGGCCATCGTGCCACTACATTCATAAACATTAAATTTGCATCACAAACTGCTTGCACATTTAACGAAAATAATGACTTTCTA
The DNA here is from genome assembly GCA_963966035.1 of Acleris laterana. Classification (NCBI taxonomy): domain Eukaryota; kingdom Metazoa; phylum Arthropoda; class Insecta; order Lepidoptera; family Tortricidae; genus Acleris; species Acleris laterana. Next base: position 1,232,971 of record OZ014457.1, read on the forward strand.
TTTCTAAACTCTTCACCAATGCTCGAATCTGTTCAAAAAATATTTGATTAAGGATAATAATAATTGACAATGACTGAAATGATAGGTACCTAAGTAAATAACTTTTTATGACCTTACCAGGTGACTGTAAAAGAATGTGTGTGCCATCGATTGCTCCTAATACACGAGGAAATCTGGCAATTTTGTAAAAGTCTTCTTGTGTGTTATTGTGGACGAATATATACTTAGGGTATAAAGTGCTTATGGCTCTTGAGATATCTCTCACTATACGTGCTGCAGAAGACTTAGAAACACCCACATAGTCAGCTACTGAGACCAGCATGGTGCCCAAAGCGTAAAAACGCAATGTCAGTAGTAACTGATGCAAGGGAGAAATTCCATGGTTTCTGAAAAAACAAAGTGATTGTACTGAGTTTGTGGATTCATAATGAGTACGTTATTCAATATTTATGATGCAAAGTGCGAAGTAAAACCCAAATTTAAATTTAAATTAAATTTACTACAGCTACTTAGCTTAAGTATTGTAAATGTTTGACTTAGGTACTTACCGTTTCGAGGTTACTTTTATGAATGAATATATTTCTGTTAATAAATCGCTAACCGCAGTTTTACTTAGCCTAAATCTGTATACAAATTCATTATCGTCATATTTTTCTATATAATTAACGCGTTCTTCATATGACCTGGTATTATCAGCATTTGAAATATCTTCGTCAGAATCCCAATCACTCAGTTGTTCCAATAATGCAATATCACTATTATCAGATGAACTAGGTACTATTTAAACTTAAGTCTGACATTTTTATCTTAAAAACAAGTATCTAAAGTTGAATATACCTAAGTAATCGAGATCGATAAGCCCCTAATCGCCCGAAATCGATGGATCACGTCACAGTTTGAATTACTATGGATAACCGTAGTCACCTGGAGATAGGACTTTTGTTTTTATTGGGATGCATGAACTGTCATTTTTATACTAGCTACTATCTATGGTAGACTATCCGTCCTCCCTGGTCCTCCCATCAGTAGATAGCAACCGCAGATAGTATTGCCTATCGTTACTATGTTTATTGAGACAGTAAAATGAAAGATAGATAGATATTTTGATCTTCAGTAGGCAAAATCCAGAGATAGATAGAATATAGGGAACGGCCGTAAGGGACAGATGGCGGGGAACTTTGTTTAATAATAAGTAAAGAGGTACAAATAGGAATAGGATAGGGATACAAATTGCGCAACACAATATCTTGTATTGTAATCCCCCTCAGGTATAAAATGTTCGCACAATAAAACCAAAAACTCGGGAAACTTCACATAAAATTATATGATGTGTTCCTGCAATAAAATTTACACATGTTATTCTGTTGGCCTATCGCCTAACGCACTCGAATCGCAATCGACTTCAAAACGGAACGATTGTTTTCATTTTGTATGCAGACAAGCCTTCGATTTTCAAAATGAACCCGACTGCGATTGCGAGTGCATTAGGCAATAGCTCCTCTGGTCTCACAGTTCCTAGCTTATGCTGCCCGTGCATAGAAAACATAATACTAATAGCGGGATCCCCTTGACTGCCATACATATCGTTGGTCATAATGTATTGTTAGTTTAGTCATACTTTTTTTTGTTATAACTTCTTTCAGGCTGAAGTTACAGTTTTTGATAAACGTTTATCGTGTAGATTATTTAGGTTAGGTTAGGTTAGTTTTATAAAAATCCTGAAAAAATAACCGTGTCCTGAGAAAAGTGCATTATGACTTGCGAAAATTATGACTTGAAACACATTATGACTAAAAATAATTATGGCAGTCAATAGAGAATCAAGGATTAGTAATTCGATGCAGGGGGATATTAATGTCGTTGCGATCACATCATCTGCTTCGATAGTTGCGGGATCGATGTGGACACAATATAAGTTATTATGATACAATTGACATTGGCAAATTGTACATGGATATGTCAAAACATCCGGTTGTTAGAATGGTTTTTTCTCTCTTCCAAATGCTATTAGTGGGTCTCTATTGACTGCCATAATTATTTTTAGTCATAATGTGTTTCAAGTCATAATTTTCGTATCATAATAACTTATATTGTGTCCACATCGATCCCGCAACTATCGAAGCAGATGATGTGATCGCAACGACATTAATATCCCCCTGCATCGAATTACTAATCCTTACATTAAGTGGGGCGCCATTGAACGACCGGGGCATGGCAGCGCATTGTCGGGCCCACTTAACCGCGTCCAATATGTTCAGTTGATTGCTACTTTATGACATACTAGCGAGCCGCCCTCGCTTCGCTTCAGTTTATGTGAGTTTTCTGTAAACATAAACTGTAAATATAAACCAAAACCAAGTCGAGCGCGAAGCAAACACTGCCGTACCATCCTTTACTGGAACCATTTCGCCGCATTTTCACGCCCCTATTTGAGAACCTCTGGATAAGACTAGGACGCAGAAATTTTCGTCATCCAGTAAGCTATAATCACATACTTAAAATCCAAAATTTCAAGTCTGTAGGTCATTTATGACGCTCACTCACTCACTCATGATTATCAGAATAGAACTAGTACTTCCCATAAACTCAGAGAGCTGAAATTAGGTACAGAGTTAGGGTTTAAGTATACATATAAACCTTCTTGAATCACTCTATCTATTAAAAAAAAAACCTTAACATACATAGGGACAGACAGATAGCGGGAAGCGACTTTGTTTTATACTATGTAGTGACTAGTTGTTCCCGTGTCCACTTCGTTGGGAGATAAACTATGCCTATGAGTCACAAATAACGCGGCTTTTTATTGGTAAAATAATTTTGAAAATCGATTCAGTATGTTCATAGATTACCCCATACAACGTCACAAACTTTACCGCTTTATAATATTGGAGTAGACTAGTTGTTGCCCGCGATTCGTACTCGCAAAAAAATAAAACATGCCTATGTTCATCGAAATCATTAATTACAGGGTTCAAAAGCAACTTCTCCAAAGAGATTCTACAACTCAAAAGGGAAAAGACTTGCGCAGTGACTAGAATTCTAACTGGCCACTGCAAATTGAACAAACATCTGTTTCTAATGGGTATGAAACAAGAACCGACATGCAGGTTCTGTCAGGAAACAGTAGCAATGCACATCCTCTGTTCTTGCGGACCACTAATGCATAACAGAAGTATCTACCTAGGGCGACATATTGTGGACCCACAGGAGATACAACTTCTCACGGCCCAAAGCATCTGGAAATTCTTAGACGCAACGGGCCTTTGCGGTGAACTTTAAACAAAGGGCTGTTACAAAAGATCAGCAATGGTCGAAGTGACACACAAGGCCCATCCAAACCCCCCAATAATAATAATAAATGTTCATCAGGATTAATATAAAATTCTAATGGTGAAAGAATTTTTCAAATCGGTCCAGTAGTTTCAAACAAACATACAATCAAATCTTTCCTCTTTATAATATTAGTGTAGATGTAGTGTAGCTGATACCAGCGGCTCCGTGTAAGTTGTTTATCGCTATTCCTTTTGGGAACTGTCGAATTTTTCTGTATGAGAATACCTGATGTTCTTCCCTCTGGGTTTAATCTATCTATCAAAATTCATCCAAATCCGTCAAGCCGTTGCAGCGTGAACGAGTAACAAACACACGCTTTCGCATTTATAATATTAGGAGGATTGGCATGAACTAGCTATTGCCTGCAACTATAGTCTATACTTTTAGGTATTTAAAAAAATGTAAACATTCCAAATCACGTGACTTTGTTAAACAACCAATCAAAACTGTTTTATCGAGCTTTGACGTACGACGACTTTGACGGCAGCCAATAGAAGCAGAACACTGTCTACTTCTATTGGCTGACGAACTATATCACGTGGTTGTTTTGTTTACATTTTTTTAAATGCCTAAAAGTATACACTATAGATGTGGTTTATTGCTATTGTTTCGGGAACTGTTTAATAACAAGAAGACTATGTCCATTCCCGCACTGTAAAAAAAATAAACAAACAAACAAACTGTACTTTCGCATCTATAATATAAAGTATTGTTATAGATATGACTATTAACTCAGTCAGATGCCCCTATATGCGGATTCATAGGAGTTGTGGACGCCCGCAGAATTATGGACCTTGACCGAATAATTTAATTGTGATTACGATGAAACATGGTTGCTTTCAAACTATTACACTGCGATACCGTAAACCCATCTTTGATGAATTTAAAAAGTAATTCTCCTATAATTCCTGCACTAAAAAAACGATAGTGCAAGTACCTAACATTGCGGTCTGCGGACCGGTGTTTAGATCTGGTTTCTGTTAGTTGGAAAAAAATGGAACATGACTTGCTTTAATGTAAGGCTAGAATAAGAGTTTTGCTTATACCATAGACTTTGCTTGTGAGTAGGCTTAATTCTGTTCCAGAGGGCCTGAGTGTCCCAAGTCCACATGAATGTTTACTCTATTCTTATAGCTCTAAGCAGTATAGTTGATTGTGAAATAAAATGCCTAAGGTAAGTTTAAATTGAAAAGTTTCAGTCAAAATTGGGATCGAATTACGCGTGCTAGTGACGCATTGTCTGTCAAACATTTTATTCCTACCTTATAGTTCTGTCCCATTGCTAAGGTAGGAATCTCATTGTGCGTATTCCAATGCCTCTTCACAACTAAATAAAAAAAATGCATTTTTGTAAAGAACAATGCAATTTTACAATGGGTAGGACAAATGTCTACTACTCATGACAGATGAGTAGGATACATGTAAGTCATTCATGACATTTCTAGTTTAATAGGCTGAGAATGTACCAGGACTCCATAAGTCATTATGCAGTTAGTGGCTTCTTTCATAGATGATACCGCAGCTCGCCTGATCAGATACGTCATTCGCGGAGACCGGAAGGTTTACATCCCATTGTTGTCTTTAATGGAGATGGACATCGTACAAGGATGAATAATGTAACTGTCTGATTTGTAGTTTCTCTTTCTAACGCGTGCACAATAGGCAAGACTAAATAGTTCCTACTCAGCCTTGAATGGGCCTTTCGATTGTAGTAACAGAACCCGAGTTGGGTGAATGAGTCAAATGGCAGCGGCACGAAACAAGAATGAATATTTCATTCACCATCTTGAAGACAATTAACTTTTACATTGTCTTGGAATGGGGTCAACGTTCATTTAGTATTCGTGGTCCAAGAGCTGATGACATTATTTGACGGTGTATTTTAAGCACTTCTAATTATAATTTTCATTAATGGTCTTAAACCTTGTTAAGGTGTATTTCGCCAATGTCAAGTTAGTCATGAACACTCCCATATAATTATTGGAGAAATAAGTCCATGAATATCACACGTGACGACAATTGTTCGGTAAAAGAGTATTTTCTTTGGTGGACCGAAGCGGAAAGCGACTTTGTTTTATATTACGTAAAGATGATAGAGCATTTAGCCTGTTGTTTATGACGGTACCAATATCCTACAATCTTACTGTAATATTATAAATGCGTGTGTGTGTTACTCTTTCACGCTGCAATGGCTGGACTGATTTCGATGAAATTGTGAATGGAGATAGCTTATTCCCTGGACAAACACATAGGCTACTTTTCATCCTGGAAAAATCCCAAGAGATGGCTGAATAGTTAAATTTACGCGGACTAAGTCGCGGGCAGAAACTAGTATTAGGAACATATGTTTACGACACGATGCCCACGCTAGATATCTGTGGCGTTACTCATGGCATTTGTGCTCGCGTATCGAGGGCTCGCCCTACACTTCCGCTCAATACTAGGTTGTGATAGCGCTTGTGAAATAGACACCTCCATTCATGAGTGTCAGCTGAATGGGCGGGCGAAGAACGTATACGTTGATGATTCTACGCAAGGTTGCCCGTGGAGGCTAATGTTTGTGACCTGTACGTGTTTATGGTGCCTTGGTACCTCGAGAAAAATGTAGGTATTTTTATTAAAAAAAAGCCTGTATGAGTTATCAAAATAAAGGTCTTTGAACGTTTTCCATTACAATATTCAACATGGGTATTGATTAATATGAATTCTTGCGTTTTTGTTGGTTTTGTCATGAACTCATGATCTCATGAACAAACAAGATTTTTGCATCAGGTATGTTGATTTTTCTCGCTTGACAGGGTGTTTGTTGTTTACGTAAACTTATGCTACATTGCAGAAGATAAGTCCTACCCTTGTCAACACTTTGAGAAACCAATAGGTACCTAAACATTGATAAGTTTTATTTTTAAAGTCCGTGCCCATTTCATAGGTAGACGAATGTTACTTCCTAAAATGCAGAGCCCCACTTTAATAGTTTACACAACTTTCAAAGGAACCCAATACCTCTGTTGACAGAGCCATCATACCATAATAATAAATTTGAGCCTTTACAATGAGTTATCTACGGTTGAATATTGAACGTAACGCAGTCAAATTTATGCGAGGCTCGAAACTTCTAACATCTGTCGACTCTCCAGTGTACTGTTTTTTTTTTTATTTACCGAACCGTCCAAACAGCAATCCATCTCCGAGGTGAACGACCGGGGCTCAGATCTAATAGCCTCCTAATATAAATGGTAGCTAAGCTTGGTGGGCCAAGTATGCAGCCAGACGTGGTTCTGGATGCAGTCGGTTTATATTATAGTTACTGCGATTTCATGTCTGTTTTAATGACTCTGGTTTACTTATTTGTAACGACTTGCCTTAACTATGGAGTCATCTATAAATAAAGATCAGGAGGTAATATAATAATAATATAAGTCCATATTAAAATTGTCTAAAGGACCTCTGCGGACTTCGGCTCCGTGTTTGACAAAGTTTAGGGACGACGCGCTGGCCTAGTGGGTAGTGACCCTGCCTACGAAGCTAGTGGTCCTGGGTTCGAATCCCGGTAAGGGCAGATATTTGTGTGATGAGCTCGAATATTTGTTCCTGAGTCATGGATGTTTTCTATGTATTTATGTATAGATTTCTCTATATAAGTATTTATATCGTTGTCTAACGGGTTGGCTTAAAGTAATGAGAAGGTATTCAATTGACAATAGCAGGCAAAAAAATAATACAAAAAGGATTTTGACAGCTATAATAAATAGAAAATATGTCAATTATTGTTAAAAAGGCAAATAATGATTAGCTGTGTTAATAAAAAATGTCCACAAGGAAGTCATTACGTGAACATGTCTATCGCCTACTTGGACGACGTGAAAAATCTGAAGTGGTCTCTCACTTCAAAGCTGAAATGTATCTCCATCTACAATTTAATGTTTGATCCAGCGGTGGGAATTTGGTATTAGGACTAAAGATTTACCAAAAACGGGAAGATCACCCATTCTTAATCATTGAAACCGGAGGAAAATGGCAAAGTTTGCACAAAACAAAGTGGATGAGTCCCAGATAAGTTAGCTGTAAAATATGCTGTTTCCCGTTGGTGAGTAAGGAATATTTTAAAGAAATACAATGTTCTACACTTAAAGCGTCAAAAAACACCCAAATATTCCGACATACAGCTTGAAGAAATTCCAAGAAGTGCAAGAAGTTGCGAAGAAAGTATCACTATGCAGGGAGCACCCAGAATTGACTAAAAAAGCGTGACGTTCATTTCGTAACGAAGGATTCAAACCGTCCGAACGTCGGTGTAGCTCGTCCAATGGAGGATTTTTTGGTAATTCTCAGTAGACTAGTTTACAGTGATGGGCCGGAAGCGAAATCACATACACAGTTAAAGCGCCGGGTATAAGAGCAAAGAATTAACTGAAAAAATAAAAAAAGATGTTGTCCAACGTATGATGAAAACGGTAAGAAGAAAGCTGCGAAATTTTTTAAATGGGCGAGGTTTTCTATATTATAATGATTGATTATCATGCTGGTTTTAGTTTATTTGTATATGATAAAAAGCTATATAACCTAAACAAGTAATTTAATAAAAAAAATGAGAAAAAAAAATTCTCATTACTTTAAGCCAACCCGTTAGTACCCATAGTACAAGCCTAGAGCTTAGTTTGGGACTAGGTCAATTGGTGTGAGATTGTCCCTTATTTTATTTATTTATAGTCTCGTGATTACTGTGATTGGTAAAGTCATACAATGTCCTCTACACTCTCCAATCTCTTGGGTACCGAAGGAATACATACATACATACCTTCAATGCTTCATTCCCAGAATGGGGTAGGCAGAGCTACAGAATTACCAACAAGTCTAAAAACTTGATGTTAATTTTATTCTGTAACCATATTTTGCACAAACAGGCTAAGGGCGGATTCGACCAAATGAGAATAAGGTCTTTTACCTAGATTAAACGCCGAATATGTATAGACTAATCTCGGAGTAAGTCTTATTCCAGTTTGGTAAGATCGACACCTAACCCCCTTACTTAATAAACGTGGAATAAGCTTAGAATAGTTTATGCCATGCTTTGTCCTTATCTGTAATTGTGACATTTGAATCTGACAGAAAGTGACAAAGCATGGCATAAACTTAGTTTATAAGTAAGGGGGTAAGAATAAAACATTTATTTATTTATTTATTTATTTATTAAGGATATCAACAGCACATTACAAATCATGTAAACAGTAAATTTAACTAGACAATAGTGCCAATTACAGACATCCACCTATGAGCTATGAATAAAGAACGAACAACAACTACCAGATACATGCAAGTAGTTTACAAATTTGTAGGTAAATAAAGACTATCGTTACAGCTACATACAGATGCGAGTGTATGTGTGTGTATGAGTGTGTAGGCGAGGGCGGGCGGGTGTGTGTGTGTGTGTGTGTGTGTGTGTGTGTGTGTGTGTGTGTGTGTGTGTGACTCAAGAACGGAAACTATTAACTACTGCTGATTTGAATGATGTTTTGGACAGGAAAAATAGATCCAAATGGTTAAACTTTTTGTTATACAAATTGGCCAAACGTAGCATTGGGAAATTTAAGGCATATTTGGTATGAACGAAAGGGACGTGAAACAATATACTGTTAGAGTGACGAGTACGAAAGGTTGGCGTATTAAAAGTAAGTTCCGCAGTAAGCGCTGGATTGTCTAAGCGGGCATTGGCAATGTCATGCAGCAGGCTCATGTCCGACAGTTGCCGACGCTCGAGCAAGCTAAACAGGCCATACCGCTTGCAAGCTGACTCGTAACTGAGGTTCCTCTCTCTTGATATAAAGTTAAGATGTCTAATAAAAATTCGTTGGATACGTTCAACCATTTCAATATATGTAATGTATTGAGGTGACCAGATTGTGCTGGCATACTCTAGGGTGCTACGAACGTAGGCAGCATACACCACTTTTAAACAAGAGACGTCATGAATTGTATATCCTTCCTATTATGGTAACTGTAAGGTGGCAATCTTACAATGATTGAACTAGTCCCATACTAACCTTATATGCAGGTAGTATTGGGACTAGGCAACGAGAAATATATACTCTATTAAAATTAACCTAACCTAACCGGAAGTCGAACCCGGGACCACCGCTACCTTCTTGGGAACGGCACGGTCACTACGACCGAGATATTTCTCCATAAGTCAGGTGATTCTGATGGATATTTTCGTTGTTTCTCACAGCACAATGTTTACAGAAACGTGCTCCGATTTGAATCTTGGTTTTTTGTTGGCAGCAAAAAGTTTAGTTTTGGCGTGTAGTCCTTTTTGGGAGCTGTTCATTGGCCCCCGGGTGAATGCGCCGGAGTGGGCGCGCCGACGCAGCTCATGCTAATAATGCTAATATTTAATGTTGACTTTATTCTCATTAAGCTAACGTTCATTCGGTTAAAATTCGCACGGGTGGGACTAGGCGGTCATAAAGTTACAGGCGGATGTCTGATTTAACTTTGTTATCCATGTTTATAAAATAAAAAATAAAATAAAATAAAATGCATTTATTTCAGACAGTAGTGAAGTCCATATATATTGTTTATATCAATCACTAAGTATAAAACAAAGTTGTTTCCCTCTGTCGGACCCTATGCATGATTAGATCTTTAAAACTACGCTATGGATTTTGTTGCGGGTTTTTTTAATAGATAGAGTGTGATTCTAGAGGAAGCTTTTTATGTATAGTAAACTCTGTTTTATGTACGGGCGTTACAGAAAACTCACATAAACCGAAGCGAAGCGAGGGTGAGTCGCTAGTCATGAATATCATGATAGTTACTAACAAAGTTTCCAGTAAGATAAAAGACAAAACGTTGGTTACTTTACCACAACAGTCATTAGATTTATCTAGGTGCAAATTATTATGTATGAGAGCATAACTCAATTACACCAATGACATGAAAGCTCCTCCAAACCGATGTAGCCCTGGTAGTTTTAATAAGCATCTACCAGTGATTCATAGCCGCGAGCCGGCGAGCTGTAATCGGTACATGGTACACACCGCCGCGGGCGTGTTACATCATTACTGTGGAATGCCACACTAATTGAGGATCGGAGAAGTTTATTGCCATCGCGGTTTACGTTTCTGTTTGTATTTTGAACTCGTAAATAACTTTGAAGAGATAGGGATTCTTATATGTATCTACGGTGGTGGAATGTATGTTTCTTAAAGCGCGTAGCACACTGGACCCGTACCCGATCGCCGCGCTATATGCGTGTTGTCGTTCATATACCTACATAGCCATAGGGATAGCTGAATAGTCCCCGACTATAGTCCATGCTTTTAGGTAGGTATTTAAAAAAATGTAAACAATCCAAACCACGTGACATTGTTACGCAGCCAATCAAAACTGTTTTATAGAACTTTGACGTATCAGTGTTCTGCTTCTATTGGCTGACGAACTATACCACGTGGTTTTTTCGTTTACATTTTTTTTAATGCCTAAAAGTATAGACTTATAGACCCCGCGCTGCGTTCTGCGTGTTGGCGCTTGAGTTTCTTAATCAAACAAGGAACCATAGATAGTTTCGTCATAAGTTTCTCTTCGTCTGTTTTGTCACTGTCATAACCTGTCCTTAACGAGGATTCATGTTGAGTAAGTATGGAAAATTAGAACTGTATGAAATTTTCGAACAATTTTTCGAAACCATGACCTATTTTCGAAAAATTGCTGATTTTTATTTACGTTTGTGTTAGCGTTTGGAAAATACAACTTGCATGCATGATGTATTTTCCGAACAGCCAATGATGCACTTTATATCTTGCTTAACAAAAAAACACCATGTAAAGTCATATGTGTTGATTACAAAACACGACAAGCCCAGTGTTGACGTTGAGCAAGTGTAAAAACCTATTTCAAAACATTCTTAAGGCCCTCTTAAGTAAATAGGAGTGCTTGGACATTCTCTTAATGGCTGTTGCTCACACGTCTGCTTACGTCTTACAATGTTATGTTTGCCTGGTAAGATGCCTCGGGAATTTTGTTAATAGAAAATCTCGCGTTTTCTATATTATTGGCATCCAATATTTTAAAGGTTAGACTCTCAGTTATTTTAGAGCCATGACTTCTTTGTCTCTAACTTGACTAATGCCGGCAACCTTGCCCATCATATTATTAATTTGCAAAAGTTTATTGGTAAAATAAAATGTAAAGTTGCGAGGGCGCTTGCGTCCCAATACAAACGTACCTTCGTCTTAAGTTACATCAAATCCCTCTTCGGATAAAAGTAACACTTGGCCAATTTGAAACGAAGAACGATCTCTTCATCCGAATTTAGTTTCGGGTTTAAGAAATAAAATTGGAAAATAAGCACCGGCAATTTCAAGATTTGACACAAAACTTGAAATTCCTGTAATTTATTTCTGTTTCTGTCTAAATTATGTCGTATACTACTAATTGCTATTCCATTACGACTGTAAAATCAAAGTCATTCAGACATGCCGTTAAAAATTAAAACTATATTAAACTACGTTTGTATTGTATTGTGTCGGGTTGATTGTTACAAGTTGTCGCTAGATGTCGCTAGGTCGCCACAGGTCGCTCGGTAGATTAGAACCTTGTCATTGTGATTTTTATTGTCGACCTCATCGTACAGTCAAGTCACGAGATTAAATTTGTTACCCACCTTAGGTCCAAAGTCAATCTGACATTCTACAACAATAAGTTTGAGTTTCCTAAAAGTTACAAATGACTTGACATCTCTAATGACATTGACGACTTCAAGCATATTTTTCTTGAAACTCTTATACTTTTGTACTCTTCGCAAGAGTACTAGCTACACTTTATTTTCACAAATATAACACTAAGTTTTAGCACGCTCATTCAAGGATCGGTATACAGTTTGCACGTAGCTAAACAGTCATTACAAATGCTGCGTGTCGATTGTTGGTTGCCTAGCAACTCTTACTGATTCCGTTTTGCCGCGAGCATACTGATTACTAACCCGTAGGAACGCTTTTGCTAATAATATCGATGGCTTTTAGTGCACCATTTAATTAGCAAGTTTAATCGATTCTTGTCGATGGAAATTATGTGGTTGCGTAAGGTGGCTTTCACATTTCTTGGAAGCAAGATGCCAGGCGTTTGATGTGACATAACATAACACATGGATATTAACTCAAATAACATGGTCATATTATTAGAGTTAACACAAAACAGACGCATTGAGATTCGTGAAACAATTGATTCAAAATATTGGGCCACTTTATTTTTAAGTTAAGTTTTCTTTGGCTTCATCTGGTTTTAGGAAATTGTAGTATTTTTGGGTATGAGCGAATTTTTTGATTAATATAAGTAATGATGAAAAAAATTACCCGAAACCGACGTGCGTGCATGACTCGATGTATGAATGTGGAGGAAGCGAAAGAGATTTGACAGGCTCGTAGCAAGTGGAAAAAAGTGGTCTATGCCTACCCCCCTGGGAAGCAGGCGTGATTTATGTAATTGCCGAGGATTTCAGATCATTTCGCCAAGGTATTTGTGGTACCCTCGATGCACCATTATACTAAACTATCGTTCTAAACCTTACAGGTCGATTCACAAGAGCTGGCACGAATGGATTGAAAGAGTGAATGAATACTATGTGTAAAATAGTAACAGGTTTTCGGTTTGAAATTCGAACATCGGTTCAAAGGACGGCACTCACACAATGATAGGTGACATTACTTTCGTTCAATCCATTCGTGCCAACTCTTGTAAATCGACCTGTATCTACCCGAGAAAACGGATAAATGATGCATACTATGTAGTGATGTGTTTACGTTTATTCTTAATGGTAAGTGCGGATCAATCCCGCGTGCGTAGGCGCATCCACATGACTGGAAATAGTTTAACGATTAATTATAATTGACCTAAGATTGTGTACTTAGGACGGTTGGTTTCCAAACAAGCGCTTATCACTGCGGAATTTCTTCCCAGTTCAACTCTAGACCTTTTCAGAGTCTGACGTCGGCGATATCACGTCCGACTGTGTGTTAGTGTGATTTACATATATTTTGTCATGTATGTCTGTGTGTCCAAGGCAGCCTGTGGCCGAATGTCCGGTCTGTTCGAGGTACTATGTGGACATGTAAATATAACTGGATACTTTTACACCTATCCTTCAAGAACGCTAGTTTTTTATTATTATTAATGTATTAAGAATTGCGCTGGGACTATATTCTAATAGGTAAAACCATATTACTTTTGACATGTTATCGTATTGTCAACGTTATGATAACTTTTATTTACTTGACAGTTGACAGTAATGGCGGCCTAGTAAAAACAATACGATACCATGTCAAAAGCAATATACAATACCGAGTAGAATAGAACCTCTGTACTTTAATTCGATTCGATAAGGATGCGGCAACTATGCGAGAGTAGTGTGCTAGAACTGCTAGAGTGCATGTCCGTCTAGCTCTTACATGTTTCTTTACGCTATAAACGTACTATGATGGTTCCAAGTATCACACTTGGAACCATAAGCCTCCTCCCAGCACTTCTATCCCTCTCTATCATTAAGGTCACTAGCAACGTTGATCAATCATATACGGAAGCAAATACCTTCGTTCTACATGATGCTGCTCTCCCTATGTCGTAAAAGGATCTCTTTTGTAAGGCCGCTTCCTCACTTGGCAGTATGCTTCCAGTAAAACACGAAATCGGTCAGGGATGCTAGGCAGGTTTATGCCGACAGTAAGTTTTACTGCACGCATACCGCCAAGTGAGGACGCGGTCTTAAGCTTTATGGGAGGACAGCGCGGTATACCTGTATGTATAGAATGATGCGATGATGAACATCCTGCCCGAAGGAAACATCTGCTTTCCTACTTCTTCCACTCAGCCCTATTCTTACCATCTTCATGTGCCACTTCGCCCTCCATGACTTTTTTGATATCGTAACTTATCCACCTCTTTTGTCAACAGGTGTCATCTCGCGCCATGAGCGAGCGCGAGCGGGAGCGAGACCGCGAGCGCTGGGGCGCGCCGCCGCAGCCCGAGCCGCCGCCGCACCGCGTACGCGCCGCTGATCTGTACCCGCGGCTGCGCACGCACTGCGACGAGCCCGGTCTAGATGTGCCCTTCACGCCGATATGCGGCGAGTTTGTCCAGGTGAGCTGCCAGCATTTTATGGGAACCTGGTACATTATTACTGGGTATTTCGTTAGACTTTGTCAATTTGACCCAAAAAAAAGTGTTCGTGGAAGGCCCGGCCTCGACGTGCCTGCCTCTTACGCCTCGAGTTCGTTCAGGTTAAGTGCCAGCATTTTATGGGAACTTGGTACAGTCACAAGCAATAATAATATTATCTGAGATCCAGTAATAGATAGGCCGGCCTCGACGTGCCTCTTACGCCTCGAGTTCGTTCAGGTTAAGTGCCAGCATTTTATGGGAACTTGGTACAGTCACAAGCAATAATTATCTGACATCCAGTAATAGATACCTATCAGATATATTTGCGCCTAATGTTGGATAATATATTATTGCTGGTAACACATCATTACGTGTATTTGGAAGTATTTGATGCCTTTATAACCACCACCCCTGGGGACATCAAAAGAGGGTGTTTGTGGGAAGCCCGGCCTCGAGTGCTATCTACTCCGATATTTTGTACTTTCAAAAGTTTGATCAAAAGGTCAAAAAGATAAACTTTACGTGTGGAACTTGTTTATCGCTACTCCCTCGGGAGCTGTCGTATTTTTCATTATAAAAGTACCTATAGCAAACTTAATCTTAATCGGATGTTATACCGTAGCAGCGCATAAAATACGAACAAACAAACAAACACACATTGTTTTTATGTATTACTAGCTGCTGCCCGCGACTCCCGTCCACGCAGTAAAATAAAACATAATATAGCCTATGCCACTCAGGGATAATTTAGCATTCTAATGGTGAATGAATTTTTGAAATCGGGTTTTTGGATTTTGAGTTTATTCGTTACAAACATACAAAAATACAAATCTTTCCTCTTAAACCTTTTCAACGCTATGTCAAAAACAAAGTCGTCGCTCACACGCCAATGACAGCTAAACACCAAAGCTAATGTCAACTTTACCTCATAGCCACTCAGGTTTAATTTGCGCTGTCAACCATGACGGAAATATCCGTCGTTGGCGTTGAACCAGTGGTGCGGATATATCCGTCAATGGCGTGGAAAAGGTTAATATAATATTAGTTATTACTGTAAATAAGTATGCCACAGAAGGCGCGTGCAAACCCCACTTTTAAACACAGATAAGTAGATAAAAACCCACATCCGAGAGTTATATTATAAGACTTGCGTAATAAAAAAATAACATCTCGTTTTTATTGGTTTCCATTTTAGCTCCGAGAGCAATCGCAAAATGGAAGCTCTAAAGCTTTTATTTGATTTTACCAAATCAAAATTACCGAGGCAGTCGCACCGCGTCAACGTGCCGGCAGATTTAATCGCTCACGGTTTATACCTAACAACAGCTTTCAGGACTTTTATTTAGTCTAGACAGTTTTTAACTCGAGGAATGTTATGTAATACACATCGCTAACTCGTGGCATTTAGGTAGTGTTAAGTCCTAGCTTAGTTTTAGCCGCTAGGTATTCAGGAGATAGAAAAACACAGGTTACAGAGCTAACGTATAATCCAAACTGCCGTCAAGACCTCCCTACCCACAATTCCCCAATTCCTAATCTACCTACATTACAGGTAGCACTTGACATATCACACCGGACCATTGACTCGCAAACACTTTATGGTGCTGATAAAAAGAACAAATCCAGGCCTTCAATAGTACGAACAGTGGGAGAGTTTCTAAGAAGTTGAACACTACATCAAAGAACACGAGTACTTACATCGGATCCAAATGGAATTAATTTCCCAAATACTCTAGCCGTTTGTTAGTCGTATACCTCGAAATCAAAAATTCCTTGTAGCTTTTCACCTATTCGCGTTTCGCCGCGATCTCAAAATTTCTGAACATATTTATTTTCTTGTAGTATGATTTCTGGTCGCAAATTACAATGGTATATAAAATCCATAGTATATTTACTTTCCTGCCTTTCTTCACTGTAGTCGCTTTTCACCTCGATAGATATTTGTTTGTAATGCGTTATTACATATCGCGATATTTCCTTGAAGCACTATAGCTAGTTTGCAAACCACAAATTCTTCAAATCAGTCAATAAGCGACCGTATTTTTATTACATCTCAGTGATATAGCCAATTTTTTTACGATTAATACAATACACTACAACAATATGCGACCCAGGTAAAAGGCGACTATTTTTTTTTGCGGCTAACTAAATAAATAATAATACAATATAATACATAATAATAATACATGCTACATCAAAATTTGCTACTGTTGTAAAAATCTATTAAAAATATATGCGAGTAACAAAATATACCACCGATATTACACGCTACAACAAAATACGCTATCGCGGCGAAACGCGAATAGGTGAAAAGCTACAAGGAATTTTTGATTTCGAGGTATACGACTAACAAACAACTCTAGCTAGTAGCCGCATTTAGTGATGTGTCGTTCTCGAGAATTCTCCATACAAAAGGAGTGTCGTTCCTGAGAATTCTTGAGCACAGCACATCTCTAGCCGCATTGTCACGTGTCTAACACTCGCTCACATAATGTCTAGAGTTAAAATGATATGTGCATGCGATTTGCGTACGGAATAGATCAGATGTCACTTTATACTGTTTGTAGCGTACTTTTCTATTTATCACATGCAAATTAATAGATAGTTAAGTAACCAGCGAATGGCCTATAAGGTCAGCGGGTCGGATGCACCGGGTTGAACGAACGCTTTGCTATGACGATTCAATATTGAATGCGTCGTTCAAATGCTGGCTACGTCAGCAAACCTACTGCAAGTTGAATGCAAGTGAAGTTACTTGTGATTACTATTTTTTATAACTGACGTAAAAAAGATGGGTGTTTAGTTTGACGTATTTTATCTATTTATCTATAAGCTGCTAACAAATTAGTCACGGATATTTTAAGAGATAATACATTACATTAAAACAATTAACTTTTAACTGTAAACAAGGAACCTATGTATATCATTTTATTGTTTTAATTTACCGAACAAAAAATATTAATTATAATTAATCTTTAAAATAATCACCCCTATTATTAATTATTATTATGATTATTATTATTATGTATCTGTCAAGATGTTTAACACTGTTTGTCTAAAGTTGTTTTTCGTAAATGTCATTATGATTCGGCGGGAAAACTGTAGGTTATTATTATTAAATACTATCGTCTGAATGATAGTTTAAACAGGTTCTAGATTGTCTAAAGAGGTCTCATTTAATTATCTTATTAACAGGGTGTTTTAACGTAGCAAATTTGTTTCCTACTTTTCTCCAAAAAAAATAAAAGAAAACCTATGATGTTTCATACTTAAATGTCTCTGTTTGTCATCATCTCGGTATTAAACAAGTCTC
The DNA here is from genome assembly GCA_963966035.1 of Acleris laterana. NCBI lineage: Eukaryota > Metazoa > Arthropoda > Insecta > Lepidoptera > Tortricidae > Acleris > Acleris laterana. The sequence continues at coordinate 1,250,768 of OZ014457.1, forward strand.
ATTTTATTTGAAAGCATTATTATTTGACGGTGAATTATATGTTAATTTTGTAAAAATTTGGTTATAATGTCGACGAACAAACTATATCTTTAGTAGTCTAAACGATAGTTGACTGAGGCATTGCAATAGGCGAGTTTCCAAAACTGACAAAGTATTAGAAAATGGAAATTGCACCTGGTTGTCACCTGTCAAAGCGTACCTATTCATGTGCTAAAGCAAACCAAAGTACCAGGGCCGCATAACGAGCTAAGAATTGTTTACAGTGGGTCGGGCGCACGGCGGATGGCGGGACCATCGCCATGTCCAACTACCGGCTCCACGCGCAGCCGCGCCGGCGGAGCGGGCCCGGCGCCTCCGTGCCCCTGCGGCTCATCGACGCCGTCGAGATCCGCGACCTGCTCTGCCTTGTCATCCTGTGCAAACATGGCAGACAACTCAAGTATGTACCGGCAATTTATGACAACCTAGTATCTGACTTCCCATACCGGGTATTCCAATCAAGGTGGTTCGTTCCCAATATACAAGTCGCGGATAGATAAGGTTATCTTAAATTAAAATTGGACACATACACGTCGTACCTATATCAACTTAAATCAAACTAATCTATATGCGGTTTGAATACTGGCAACGTGTGAACGGGAATTAGGGACCGAAACATATTCCAAACATCACAGTACAGCGGCGATTTCTGTTTTAAAAATTCGTACATTTTTCATTTGTTTTATTGTCATTTGTTTAAAAATCACGTACAACCCGTTTTTCCCCGGAATTGGGTTTCCTCATACGTTGGAACACTACACAATGTTAGCACCATTTGTATGCAGAATCAGTTTTTCCGAGAAAACCAAGTAAATCAACAGCGTGCATGCTTAAACTTTATTATTGTTAATATTTGATCGACGAGGTGCTAAACGGTTGTTAATTTACAACTTCACACTTGGTATTTTGGCAGCCAGTAATTACTCAGTAGATAAAGCGAATGAATAACAAGAAAGTATATGTGTTAAGTATTGTTTGTGCTGCTGAGCTAATTTCTTCGATAAGCCGATCTGATACGGAGTAGGCATAACAACTGATATAAGCATGGCAACCGTGGCAACAGAGTCACCTGTTGATCAGCGGTCAAACAAACAAAATACTTTATTTAATCTTTATCACTACATAGTATAAAACAAAGTCGCTTCCCGCAGTGTGTCTGTCCCTATGTATGCTTAGATCTTTAAAACTACCCAACGGATCTTGATGCGTTTTTTTTTAATAGATAGAGTGATTCAAGAGGAAGGTTTATATTTTATATGTATAATAAATTCTGGTTTGTGTACGGGTGTTACAGAAACACATAAACCGAAGCGAAGCGAGGGCGGGTCGCTAGTCACTACATAGTATAAAACAAAGTCGCAGATTTTAATGCCGTTTTTATCAATAGATAGGGTGATTCTAAGGTTTCTATAAATAAAATATCTGGATTATGTACAAACTCACATAAACCGAAGCGAAGCGAAAGCGGGTCGCTTGTAATGATAGGTATGTATCATTAATCATTATAGTTGGGTCAATCTATTATGATCACTGTGACAGCTCATATCAACACGTATTTGTAGATGTAGTCATCGTTAATGGTTGGAAAAGTTCGTAATTATCTTGCTTTCTCTTTAAAGTATTAAACGCCTTATCTTTTCAGTATCATTGATACAGCCTTTCATTGAACTGGGTTATTCTGTTGTACGTAGGTAATCAAAACTCAATGAAAAATAATACGATAAGCTACTGAAGAATGTTACGAACATTAGGATCTTACATACGTAAATACATACATTAAATCACGCCTGTTTCCCAGAGGGGTAGGCAGAGACCGCATCTTTCCACTTGCTACGATCCTGACAAATCTCTTTCGCTTCTTCCACATTCATACATCGAGTCCATAGGATCAGCTAACGAAAAATGTTAGCCTCTAATACCTTGTACGGTCACGAGCGTTAATTTGGGACCCATTTCAAGAAAAATATGCTTAAAGTCGTCAATGTCATTAGAGATGTCAAGATATTTGTAACTTTTAGGAAACAACCATAAATTGTTGTAGAATGTCAGATTGACTTTGGACCTAAGGTGGGTACGAAATTAAAACTCGTGACTGTACGTTGAGGTTGACAATAAAAACCACAATGACAAAGGACTTAGCGACATCTAGCGACAACTTGTAACAATCAACCCGACAGCGCCACCACCGTCAGACGGCGCAAATAAATCTGACAGTGCGTAGCGAATAGACTACTAACGTAGTTTCCCCATTCAGTTGACCTATATACCACTTCCAACTTCATCCCAACTAGGGTTGCCATACGTCAGGATTTTTCCGGACATGTCAGGATTTTTGACCCTTTGTTCGGATTGCGGCCGGACTTGGCAAGTGTCAGGATTTTTAGGAATGATCTCTTAAAACAAATGTACACGTGATATATGTATTACAAAGTTTACACAGTTTTAATGAAGGATACATAAAAGTAGTGAGTAATCAATAAGAACAATAATATTGAGATCTCTCTATTAACATCTCTCCTAGGTACAGTCGAGTTCATAAACACGATTATGTGAACACTTTAGTACCTTGACTATTTAATGTCACGTTTAAACTGCTATATAGGAATTGTCACAGCGTTTAAGTGACAAGGTACTAAAGTGTATACATATTTATGAACTCGACTGTACATGCTTAACATTTTTATTTTTATTAACTCTGTTCGCGTCTTTGTTAAGCGTCGAGCGTAACAGGCAGCTGCTCATTTTTATGTACCTACGAGTAGGGTGCAGTTTTTATATTAGGGTCGTAAAATGAAGGTTTTTTTTTATTGCATTCTTCGTGCGAACTTAAAAGGAATCTTACGACGCAAAAAGCATTAAAACGTGATTCCCCTAGTTTTAACAAGGTCCAATGCACCGTTCTGTAGACAGTTACTTTCTACCATACCTAGGCTTTAATGAGCTTCTGTTTTTAGATGTACCTTCAACACCGGCGACCAGTGCCTAGAGTGGTGGCGACGGCTGAGCACCGCGCTCTCCCCCATGGGTTCCGTTCAAGAAACCTTCGCGGCGGCGTACGCGGCCTGGGCCAAGGAACAACCGCCCGCCTCCGTCCACAGAGCGCTTATGCGGGCCTCGCACGCCCCACACAGATACTGGTTCGGTCCTGAAGTGAGTATCCTCATAGCTTATGATCCTCTAGTACATTTTGAGGTTCAAGTAACCTTCGCGGTGGCATACGCGGCCTTAGCCGAGGAACAATCGCTCGCCTCCGCCCATCGAGCGCTGAAGCGGGCCTCGCACGCCCCACACAGATACTGGTTCGTTCCTGAAGTCAGTATCCTCGTTGGTTATGATCCCCTAGTATATTTTGAGGTTAAAGAAACATTTGCGGCGGCATACGTGGCCCCGGCAGCCCGGCTCCGTTGATAGAGATAAGGCCGTTCAGAGCAAAAGTGAATTTCCTCATCGCTAATGATCCCCTTGTAGATTTTGATGCAAACAGCGACTAAGTCAGAGGTCTGTTAGGGTGAAATAATGTTGGGTTTGTCCTAATTTCTAATATGTCGCAAAGCAGTAGTGTTTGCATTGTTTTATTTTGGTGTTTCCAACACCGCAAGATGAAGGTAAGAGCCGGTAGAATCAATAGCATGAGATTATTCTTTCCTGGTAATCAGGTAGGCCCGCAGTCGCAGTCTTCTCTTTGGGCCCACCTTACAAAACATAGCAGATAAAGTACTCATTGCCTGCTCTATGCCATAACAAAAACAGTTGTGACTCATCTTTGTTGACTATTGAAGTCATTTATTAAGTAACTATTACAACATTTGTCACGTTGTTTATACAAATGTTAATTACAAATTCCTAACAACAACTTGAATTGTTTTCGCTTCGATTACTCACTCTGAACTTTGTGTTTGCAGGTGGAGCGGTTAGGTTTCACGTCGAAGAGCGCGTGGCGGGTCACCGCGGCCAACGCTGATTACAAGCTATGTCCTTCGTATCCTCCGCTCCTGGTAGTGCCCGCGTCCATCGGTGATGAAGACCTCGATTCTGTCGCACGGTGAGATAACCTTAGAATATGTATACTAGGTATTTTTTATGGTTATAACTTATATGACAAAGACTAAAAAAACGCTGTATTAACATTGGTTTTAGGTTTCGAGCAATGCGAAGGGTACCAGCAGTGGTATGGCGGCACCGAGGCAACGGCGCGGTGATCGCACGCTCCTCGCAGCCCGAGGTGGGCTGGTTAGGCTGGCGCTCCAGCGAGGACGAGCGGCTACTCGCGGCCTTCGTGTCCGCCTGCAGCGCCGACCGCGGGCTGCAGCCGCCTAACACCAACAAGGTATGCACTCCTGGTACTTTGGGATAACAAAACTACACTGAATTTTTGGCCACCATCCTTTTTTGTGTCTGAAAATTGGTGATAATGAACAGTCGTCATCTATTACTGGTATTTTAGATGCCACTGAGTAATAAATTTCACCCTACTTGAATTTATAGAGGCGGTTGAACAGTGTCTATAATTATACTCGTAGTAGAACAAGTTCATGCACGATTACGCGTTGGGGCAGGCCAGGCGACTGTCAGTTCGCGTAGTTGCACGCGCTTTCCTTTTCCGCTATACACCCCGCCCCCGCTAACGCCTTGATTCCTTGTCGATCGACGGTCGCGCACGAATTGCCCAGTTAGTTATGTACAAGTAGAAATATACTCTCCCCATCCTGAGGCTATAAAGTGACAATTGTTTCAGCAAACGAAGCTGCTAATCGTGGACGCGCGCTCGTACGCGTCGGCGGTGACGAACCGCGCGCGCGGCGGCGGCTGCGAGTGCGCGCAGTACTACCCGCACGCCGACATCCAGTTCATGAGCCTGCCCAACATCCACCACGTGCGCCGCAGCTTCCAGCAGCTGCGCGCGCTCGCCGCCGAGCCCAGCGACCAGGCCAAGTGAGCTCCGCGCTGCCCTGTTAACCTAGTACATGTTAACCAAACATTCAAGCGTCGACAACCAATAAGTTCGATTGTAGGTGGAACAATAATCTCACGTGGGCAATACATGTGATGATTTTTAATGTGATCAGGTACCAATTTTTCTGATTCAGTAATTGATGTCGATCACGTTTCAGTCGCAGTTACATGGACACAAACTTTTTTTTTGTAATACTTTATTCATGTTTCGAAAATAATTTGAACTAATTGTTCTGTTTACACTTTGGTAAAGAGGCTCTGATTCTTAGGTATGCACAACGTGTAGGTTAAATAAATTAGGTTCATTGACATTATTTTATCAAATTGACACTTGACAAATGTTCTACGAGATATGCTATTTAATCAAGAGAAGAAGAAAATGGTTTTCTATTATAACGTAAACGTCAATACCGTAAAAGGGTAAGGCCACGGGGCGTTCGAACCGCCCCGTCTTGTGTGTTACCAAAATAGACAAAGATTTATGTCTGTGGCATTTATTTTTAATTACAATAGGTAGTTATGATTAGGTTCTTACATAATACCTGGAAAATAAATGCTTTTTGTAATGTTACATGTATTGTTTTGGTAACGCACTCGCGGGGGCGGTTCGAACGCTCCGTGGCCTTACCCAAAACACGAACAGCGATCACTCATTTATTATTTCTTTTACCGAACTATACGTTAGCTACGCCACTTCACGCCTCTGAAATATCCCATGCTTCAATTTGTTAGCAAATAG